>CM055960.1:52796825-52814325 GCA_029490685.1 Schizonepeta tenuifolia | reverse complement strand
ATTTCTTTTGATCATACAGAATTGACAAAAATCATTTTGTTCTTTTTACGAACCCGATGTCGATAAATCTGCGAGTTTAGAAATTCATTTGGGCCAATTGAACCTTTTCGAACTGTTTCTTTTTAAGAACTAAAAATATTTGTGCCAAAATAACAGATGCCAAGAAGACAAAAAGGCCTTGGACACGTAATGGGTCTTGAAGTACTATTTCGGCATCTCCCTGACCAAATCCACCCACATTAGGATTACTCGTTAATGGTTGATCCAATTTGATGGATTCACCCTCTGAAACAAGAATTTCTGGTCCTGGAGGGATAATATCAACCACTTGACGTCCATCCGATGGATCTGTTATGATTATTTCATATCCCCCTTTTTCTTTTCGTATTATTTTGCTTACTATGCCCGCTCCTGTAGCATTATAAACTGTATTGTTACTCTTGCTTCCGTCGGGATAAATCTGACCCCTTCCCCTATTTCCTCCTACATATATAGGATATTTTAAGAAGTGAACATCTTTCTTAATAGCGGGGTCGGGGGAAAGGATAGGAAAGGTGATTTCACTATATTTCTGGCCGGGGGCAGGCCCTATTACAAGAATATTTTTTTTATTAGGACGGTAGCTCTGAAAAGACAAATTTCCTATTTTTTCTTTCATCTCGGGAGAAATACGATTGGAAGGGGCTAATTCAAACCCCTCCGGTAAAATAAGAACAGCCCCCACATTCAAACCCCCCTTCTTACCATTAGCAAGGACTTGTTTCACTTGCTTATCATAAGGAATTCGAACAACTGCTTCAAATACAGTATCAGGAAGTACTGCTTGTGGAACCTCAATATCCACGGGTTTATTGGCTAAATGACAATTGGCACATACAATACGCCCAGTCGCTTCTCGTGGATTTTCATAACCCTGCTGTGCAAAAATGGGATATGCACTTGAAACGGATGCCCGAGTTATGATATATACCATGAGCGATACAGAAATAGATCGAGTAATATGTTCCTTTATCCAAGAAAAAGTATTTCTAGTTTGCATGGTCTAATCATTGGTCTGAAAATTTCTACAATAAATTCGGTAGGTCGCTAGTATAGTTTCCTATCCACGATTTTGCTACTTATTGGAATCATTTTACTGAAATACTATAGTATAAAAATAGTATGAAAACCCCCCGGATAGCATTTTTTTAATACTTATGTAGAACTACAAAGTAAGAAACGTTCTAATTGGATTAATATTGGTGGATCATTTATCAATCATTCATTGAATGATAAATAACTACAAGTGATGGAGATACACGATTTAAATAACGAAAAATCCAATATTTAAAAATAGTATCGAGAATAACCGGAAAAGTAGAAACATGACCAGATATAATTTGATCATTATGACCAAATCCAAAATCTTTGTACACAGAACCAATCATTAGTTCCCAGCCGTGGGGTGAATGAAATCCGATACATAAATCGGTTAATAAAAGAATCAAAAAGGCTTTTACTGTATCGCTTAAGTTATATAGGAATTCCTGAGCCCAAGAGTTAAGAATAACAAGCTCTTCATTACCTAAAATAGAATAACTGCTTAGAATAATAAAACAGATTATATTTGTCGAGAAGTGTAAAATTGTATGGATACGATCCTCGTTGTGTATCTTGATTAATTGGATCGTTTCTTTGTGAATTCCTATAAGAAACCTTTGTAGATATGTCTCCGAGTATTCCTTGATCATTTCTTCCAAGAATAGGGTTTCATCTAATTCTATGAACTTTTCTAGAATACTTTTTTCTTGAATATCATTCAAAAAAATTTCGGATTGGCCGATATGCGCCCAATTAATAACCCAAGATTCCATACTTTTAGTAAATGAGAGAGAAATCCACCAGGGCAGAAATACTATAGATGCAAGATACAAAAGAGGAGTGAATGCTTTCTTTTTTGCCATTTTTCGCCTGTTAATTTTTAATTAACCCACTTCATTTCTCGACTTTATATGATCGAATCTTTCTTTCAAACATGAGTTGTAGACAAGGCATCAAACCTATGAATCTATTTGATTTGTGATTTTGTTTTGAATCTAGAAAGAATATAGAAATAGACTAAGACTCCACTTCGAATTTGACTTAAGAAATAATAAAAAATAGTGTTGTCAAATATCTCAATTCATCAAATTCCAAACAACAGTCTACTTTCGATGAATGGCCGAAAGAAATACTTTAAGGAATGAATATTATTGAGATTTTGAGATGAAAGAACCCCTTATTCTATCAAAATATCCAATATTTCAAAAAATTTTGAACGATTCGTCATAGTCAAGAATAATTGAGAAAAATATATTGTAATGGTCAAAAAAATGAGCGGCAAAACAAGACAGAAAAGGCCAGTTATCATTATTAAGAAAACCCATTATTGGATAGTAAAGAACACAAATGAAAGGATAAAAGGCCGATTGAAAAAAAAAAAGAATTTACAAGATATCGCGCAAGATACTTCAATTGGTACGCGCAAGAAATAAGCCAATTCCGCGGCTTTTTGTTCAATTTCCCGCGGAGTCAAATTCTCATCAGTACGAGTCAACGGAACAGCCCCCCGGCCTCTGATATCCATATAAAGGACAGGACGGGCATAAATACCCTCTTTAACTTCTATTCGAACGGATTGAATATCTTTTATAAGGAATCGGAGGAATATGCGACGATTTTTTCCGGGAAATCCCCAACGAAAAATACGCACTATTCCTTCCTTTCTATCGAATCGATCATAACCACTACCTACATTCCAGGAAATTGTGCACCACAAATAGGAACTAATAAAGAGACCCGCGATCCCGTAGAAAGACATCACGATCCCCTGTGGAAAAAAAATGATTTGCTGAGACGGGACAAAAGATATTAAATTCCTACCAAGAAAACTGGAAGTTCCAACCAACAAGAATCCTAATGAACCTAAAAAAACGATAAGGGCCCAACAAAAATTACTTAGTTTTCTAGACCCCGTTATAAGTTCTATCCATATATGTTCTGATCACCAACTCATACTTCATTCGATCGCATTTTATTGAAATTGAGAGAATACCCCAAATTCTTTTGGCTTTACTTTTTTTTTTTTTGTTTCCAAATGCACTTTCATTAACTAGCACTAGTTTGGTGTGAACTAGCACTAGTTTAAGTTTAATGGGAACTTTTAGGGGTAATTCATCAAATTTGTTTAGATCTAAAATAATAACATACCCCTCATCCCAATATACATATCGATATACATATAGATCGACCCACCTTACATTTTAGGCATCCGGCGATCATTATCTATTTGAAACTGACTAGAATTCAGTTACCTATAGATCATTTTCTACAGGCATAAGAACTTTTTGCTTTATGTTCGGCAGAAATCACATGTTCTACCATATTTTATTTTCCGAAATAAATATCTATGTTATGCTACAAGTCTAATTTTCAAAAAAAAAACGAATGAGATTGGGCCCCCTCAGATCTAAACAATCTTGTTTTTTTGAACATGAAGAAATAAAGAAGCCATTGCAATTGCCGGAAATACTAGGCCTACTAAAGGCACAAAAATAGAGGGAAAATTGAAAGTTGTCATAAAATGGGGTACCTCGGTTTATTATTTGTACCTGTTCTTATTTTTTTTAATATCATATGTTATATTTATACATAATTATAATTAGTAATTGTAGTTATTATTAATTAATTCAATTTGACAATTTTTAATTAAAGATCTAAGTGAGTATATAGAATAAGGAAAAAGTCCAAGGAATGTAGAACTAAATAAATGGACTTATTCATCTATCTACATGAAAGATACATATGATAATCCATTTTCTTTTTCTTCGTTTCTTTGTGTTTTGTTCTTGTCTTCGAATTTACTAAAGAAAGAGTTATACGAAACTTTTGATTTTGATTCTTTCTACAATTAGATCTTAGGTGGCCAAAGAAAACTCCCTTTTTAGTTACTTTGATTCCGATAAGCTAAGATTCCGATAAACTAACTACTTGTTTGCTACAAATAAAAAAATGAAACTTAGTACACTCTACTTGAGTGAATTGGAATTCAAAGGAAAGAAGGCGTGGAGCTTAAATAACTCACTCAGAATGCTTTTCAAAATATTACGCGGTACGATTAGGTCAAATAAGCCCTTCTAGAATAAATATTCGGCCGCTTGTGAACCTTCGGGTACTGTTTTATTCAATGTTTGTTCAATTACTCTTTTACCCGCAAATGCAATGTAGGAATTTGGTTCGGCAATAATAATATCTCCCAACATACCAAAACTAGTTGTTACCCCGCCAGTAGTAGGAGATGTAAGGATTGATACATAGAATAACTTTTTATTTGATTGATAATCATATAAAGCAGACGATATTTTAGCCATTTGTATCAGGCTCAAACTCCCTTCTTGCATGCGCGCTCCCCCCGAAGCGCACACTATAATAAGTGGCAGAAATTGATTGGTAGCGTACTCAATCAAACGGGTGATTTTCTCCCCGACTACGGATCCCATACTACCTCCCATAAACTGAAAATCCATAACTCCAATTGCTACGGGAATACCATTTAGTTGACCTGTGCCTGTTTGAACAGCCTCAGTTAATCCTGTCTTTCTTTGATAAGAATCAATCCGATCTTTATAAGGCTCCTCCTCCGAATGAAATCCAATGGGATCCAGAGAGACCATGTCTTCATCCATAGGGTCCCAAGTACCTGGATCGATCGAAACTTCGATTCTTTCTGAACTACTTATTTTCAAATGGTATCCACACTGTTCACAAATATTCATTTTTGATTTCAAAAATTTCTTATAATTTAATCCATAACAATTTTCACATTGAACCCACAAATGCTTGTATTTTTGAGTTGCATCGAGATCACTAGACCTTTCTCTTAGAGTTAAATCACTACTCTTAGCGTGGGTTCGTATACTGGACTCCCCGCCTTCACTACTAGTTTTACGTTTATCAAAAACGCACCTAGAAATGTAACCGTCACTACTATCACTTACAATGGACGTATCCATACAGATTTGAGACTGAAGATAACCGTCAATGCAACTATTAATGTGATTATTCCAACTAGATTGAATATCATACATGTAACGATTGTATAAGGAATCCTCATTTGGAGATCCATTATTCATATAACTAGAATTGCGATAACTAGAAAAAGAACTTTCTAGTTCACCCAGAAAAGAATGATCGCTGTCAATCTCAAAAATAAGATTTTCTATATCAAAATAGGTAGAATAACCGTCTCCTTTACGATCCCTAACTAAAAAAGTCTCATCGGAGATGAAATTCCGAATGTCTTTGATGCCAAATAAACGACCAACATCGCTGTAACTAGAATTGCCACGACCCCCCCAACTATGAATGTTTTTAGTCCTACCTTTTGGATTCGGATCTTCACTTTCACTAGTATTTTCAAAAGGACTAAGATTGTCCGTTAATTTCTTTATCCCATATCCGCGTTCTAACTCCTTCTTAAACACCGTCGACTTAAACCACCATCTTTCCATAGAGTTTTCTTGCCCCCTATTTGTACTATTTGTATAAAAATACATAAAAATACAATAGATGAATAGTCATTCGATCCACAATTCTTTATTTTTATTTGAATATCCGATTTCCTATCAAACTAAACATAGAAATGAAATCACTACTAATAGGAAATGTGATTAGGGATTCTCTTTTGTGGAAATCCGGGGATAAGACTTCACTATAAATATAATGGAATCCCCTTTTAGTCTTAAATAGAATGATAAAAAAGGCTTTTCCTCTGTCTCTTCGCATCGAACAAAAAAAGAAATGTTTGTTCTTTCCTAGAACGCATTTTTTCGCAAAATCTCGTCTATTAACAAGTAATAAATTAAGACTCTATTCCAACACGGAACGAAAAAGACAATATACAGGATGGGTCGAAAGATTTATGATACTTCGCTTGATTCGGGGAAACTACAAGATATATAAAGAATATACCAATCCCAAGGATCCCTAGGTTTAATTGTGGATCCAAGACAACAATATAAAAATTGGAGTCTTCTATTTCTATTTAAAATCTTCTAGATCTAGAGATATATGTATTTATCCAAAATACGTGCAATGCGCTAGAATCTTTGTATTCGGCTCAATCCTTTTAGTAAAAGATTGGGCCGAGTTTAATTGCAATTGAATTAAGAGAACGGAGAGTAATTACTTTACATTTTCCTTGTTTTTATTTATCCAAAGTATCCACTGCTTTAAACTCAAATTTGATTTCTTTCCACACCTCACAAGCGGCAGCTAATTCAGGACTCCATTTGCAAGCTTCACGGATAATTGCATTACCCTCGGCAGCAAGATCACGTCCTTCATTACGAGCTTGTACACATGCTTCTACAGCTACTCGGTTAGCTACGGCGCCTGGCGCATTACCCCAAGGGTGTCCTAAAGTTCCTCCACCAAACTGTAGTACGGAATCGTCTCCAAAGATCTCGGTAAGAGCAGGCATATGCCAAACGTGAATACCCCCCGAAGCCACGGGAATAACACCTGGCAGGGAGACCCAATCTTGAGTGAAATAAATACCGCGACTTCGATCTTTTTCAATAAAATCATCACGCAGTAAATCAACAAAGCCTAAAGTAATGTCTCTCTCTCCTTCAAGTTTACCTACTACGGTACCAGAGTGAATATGATCTCCACCGGACAGACGTAACGCTTTAGCTAGTACACGGAAGTGCATACCGTGATTCTTCTGTCTATCAATAACTGCATGCATTGCACGGTGAATGTGAAGAAGTAAGCCATTATCTCGGCAATAATGAGACAAACTGGTATTTGCGGTGAATCCTCCTGTTAAGTAGTCATGCATTACGATAGGAACTCCCAATTCTCTAGCAAATACAGCTCTTTTGATCATCTCTTCGCATGTACCCGCAGTAGCATTCAAGTAATGCCCTTTAATTTCACCAGTTTCAGCCTGTGATTTATAAATTTCTTCGGCACAAAACAAGAAGCGGTCTCTCCAACGCATAAATGGCTGCGAGTTCACGTTCTCACCATCTTTGGTAAAATCAAGTCCACCGCGAAGACATTCATAAACCGCTCTACCATAGTTTTTAGCAGATAACCCCAATTTAGGTTTAATAGTACAACCTAACAGAGGACGACCGTACTTGTTCAATTTATCTCTCTCAACTTGGATACCATGAGGTGGGCCTTGGAAAGTTTTAACATAAGCAGGAGGAATTCGCAGATCTTCCAGACGTAGAGCACGTAGGGCTTTGAATCCAAATACATTTCCTACAATGGAAGTAAACATGTTAGTAACAGAACCTTCTTCAAAAAGGTCTAAAGGGTAAGCTACATAACAGATATATTGATCTTTTTCTCCAGGAACGGGCTCAATGTGGTAGCATCGCCCTTTGTAACGATCAAGGCTGGTAAGTCCATCGGTCCACACAGTTGTCCATGTACCAGTAGAAGATTCGGCAGCTACCGCGGCCCCTGCTTCTTCAGGCGGAACTCCAGGTTGAGGAGTTACTCGGAATGCTGCCAAGATATCAGTATCTTTGGTTTCGTATTCAGGAGTATAATAAGTCAATTTGTACTCTTTAACGCCCGCTTTGAATCCAACACTTGCTTTAGTCTCTGTTTGTGGTGACATAAATCCCTCCCTACAACTCATGAATTAAGAATTCTGACAACAACAAGGTCTACTCGACACGAATGAATTGGGCGTTAATGAAACTTTTCCCAGGAATCTTTCACAAACTTCCCAACTAATACTAAATACTAATATTATCAACTAATCAGAATGTTTGATTATTAGACCATGGTATTTGATTTACCAAACACATCATTATTGTATACTCTTTCATATATATAGCGCAACCCCATTTTTCTTTTTGATCTTTTTTGGAATCAAAATACCTAACCTAACTAATAAGAAATTCCCTCTTGACAGTGGTATATGTTGTATATGTAAATCCTAGATGCGAAAATAGGCGTAATTCATCTATGAAATGATAATGAAAGGGTATAAAAAAACAAATAGGCTATAGACCTAAATCAATATGCTGAACTAAAAAATAAGAAAAGCCAATAAGATAGAAATAATGAATCGTAATGTAAATAGAGTTTGGGTTCGAATTCCATATTCTATTTTCTATAATATAGATGGGATTGTCTATAATGATAGATAAATGAAAAACTTTCTCAAGATCTTTATTCATCGATTTTCACTTTAAAAAACAGCTTGGTTGAGTTTGAAAATTCACTCATTGAAGAGTAAACGATTGAATTGGATTCGATTGGAGGGCACCAACAAAATGGAGTGCTAACTCCCATTTGTTATTGAATTAACCGATCAACATACTATTGGACATTTATTTTGAATTCGATAATTTTCACAAAAAAATTTCGACATATTTTTTTTATTTATTATGAGAATTAATCCTACTACTTCTGGTTCTGGGGTTTCCACCCTTGAAAAAAAAAAAACCTGGGGCGTATTATCCAAATCATTGGTCCGGTACTAGATGTGGCCTTTCCGCCAGGCCAGATGCCTAATATTTATAACGCTCTGGTAGTTAAAGGCCGAGATACTGTTGGTCAACCAATTAATGTGACTTGTGAGGTACAGCAATTATTAGGAAATAATCGAGTTAGAGCTGTAGCTATGAGTGCTACAGATGGTCTGATGAGAGGAATGGAAGTGATTGATACGGGAGCTCCTCTAAGTGTTCCAGTCGGTGGGGCGACTCTAGGACGCATTTTTAATGTGCTTGGAGAGCCTGTTGATAATTTAGGTCCTGTAGATACTCGTACAACATTTCCTATTCATCGATCTGCGCCTGCCTTTATACAGTTAGATACAAAATTATCTATTTTTGAAACAGGAATAAAAGTAGTAGATCTTTTAGCACCTTATCGCCGCGGGGGAAAAATCGGACTATTTGGGGGAGCTGGGGTTGGTAAAACGGTACTCATTATGGAATTGATTAACAACATTGCCAAAGCCCACGGGGGCGTATCCGTATTTGGCGGAGTGGGTGAACGTACTCGTGAAGGAAATGATCTTTACATGGAAATGAAAGAATCTGGGGTGATTAATGAAGAAAATATTGCAGAATCAAAAGTGGCTTTAGTTTATGGCCAGATGAATGAACCGCCGGGAGCTCGTATGAGAGTTGGTTTGACTGCCCTAACGATGGCGGAGTATTTCCGAGATGTTAATGAACAAGACGTACTTCTATTTATCGACAATATCTTCCGTTTCGTTCAAGCCGGATCCGAAGTATCGGCCTTATTGGGTAGAATGCCTTCCGCTGTTGGTTATCAACCCACCCTGAGTACTGAAATGGGCTCTTTACAAGAAAGAATTACTTCTACCAAAGAAGGGTCCATAACTTCTATTCAAGCAGTTTATGTACCTGCAGACGATTTGACCGATCCTGCCCCTGCTACCACATTTGCACATTTAGATGCTACTACCGTACTATCAAGAGGATTAGCTGCCAAAGGGATCTATCCGGCAGTAGATCCCTTAGATTCAACCTCAACCATGCTTCAACCTCGGATCGTTGGTGAGGAACATTATGAAACTGCGCAAAGAGTTAAGCAAACTTTACAACGTTATAAAGAGCTTCAGGACATTATAGCTATCCTTGGGTTGGACGAATTATCTGAAGAGGATCGTTTAACCGTAGCAAGAGCACGAAAAATTGAGCGTTTCTTATCACAACCCTTTTTTGTAGCCGAAGTATTTACCGGTTCTCCGGGGAAATATGTTGGTCTGGCAGAAACGATTAAAGGGTTTCAATTGATCCTTTCCGGAGAATTAGATGGTCTTCCTGAGCAGGCCTTTTATTTAGTAGGTAATATCGATGAAGCTACCGCGAAGGCTATCAACTTAGAAATGGAGAGCAATTTGAATAAATGACTTTAAATCTTTGTGTACTGACCCCTAATCGAATTGTTTGGGATTCAGAAGTGAAAGAAATCATTTTATCCACAAATAGTGGTCAAATTGGCGTATTACCAAATCATGCTCCTATTGCTACAGCTGTAGATATAGGGATTTTGAGAATACGCCTTAAAGACCAATGGTTAACGATGACTCTGATGGGCGGTTTTGCTAGAATAGGCAATAACGAAATCACTGTTTTAGTAAATGATGCGGAAAAGGGTAGTGATATTGATCCACAAGAAGCTCAGGAAACTCTTGAAGAAGCAGAAGCTAGTTTGAGAAAAGCGGAAGGAAAGAGGCAAATAATTGAGGCAAATCTAGCTCTCCGACGAGCTAGGACAAGAGTCGAGGCTGTCAGTGCAATTTCATAACTAGTTGGTGCGTTCAAATAAGCAAAAGAGTTTCTGGTTCTAAAACCCATTTTGATTGAATTCACTTGACAGAATCTAATCAAGCAGAATCCAATTTTGCTACAACGCAATTCAAAAATACAAAATCTATAAAAATAGAAAAGGGTGGGGAAAAAAACTTATTAGATACCATTGACTCCGGTATCTAATAAGTTCTACCTACTATTGGATTTGAACCAATGACTCCCGCCGTATGAAAGCAATACTCTAACCACTGAGTTAAGTAGGTCATTTATCGTACCAAAGAGAACCAAATGGAACCCATCCCGTCGATGGATTATAAATATCATATTGCTTATAAGCAATAATAATCGAACCAATACCACTCAAAATTTTAGGATGTTGGATCATAGAATATTCATCTTGACAACAAATTATATACATGATAAAATATGCATCACAAGCACTAAGGGCTATAGCTCAGTTGGTAGAGCACCTCGTTTACACGCGCGCCAATGTTTTTCAGAGGAATCCACCATACAATCTAAAAAATGGATCTTATTGATAAATCGATGTCTTACTCCATAATAATTTTAAGAGAACAATAGCCTGACATGAGGTTCGGTCTTATTTTAGTACCCTTTTAGGTACCAAACAGACCCCGCCTTGAGATATTGATAAGGTGAATACCGGTATATTCAATGCCAGGCATAATGAGTATAAGGCCCTCAAAAAATCTCTTTTCGTCCTATGAACTTGAAGGTGTATGAAGTTTCATATTGGATTTTTAAGCCGAACGGCAGAGACCTCATTTAACTTCAAATTCGAGGCCAAAGGCAGACCTACATCAAAATAACTTCACCTTTGAAACACTTTGGTAGTGCTCCTGAATTAGAATCCAAAATAATGAATCAGAGCACATGGAGCCATCTCCTTACCTTATTTTTCTGTCAAGAAAAAAATATGGCGGATTGGCTGATATTTCTATCAGTTAATGAAAGAGCCCAATGCAAAAAAATGCATGTTGGGTCTTTGAAACAGTTCATATCACTTTGATAATAATTAAGTTTGATCTGTTTTACCGAGAAGGTCTATGGTTCGAGTCCGTATAGCCCTAGAGCCCTATAAAAAAAAAAAGAATAAAATTCATATTTTTCATTTGAAATAAAAAATTGTATAATTTTGATTTCTTCATTCTTGTTTGTTGCTTGTAACTGACCGGTTGGTTCATCGAAACCAAATTTGTCCTAAAAACTCACTCACGGAAATCGTTTAAAGCAGAACAGAAAAGCCAAAAAACGGATTTCAAGGGACCGAATCCATTTTTTTTCAAACAAACCAACCCTTAGTCATTAATCATCGGAGGGAAATTCTATATGAATTTTCCTGCCCACAATCAAGGGGTTAAGCCAGCGATACTCTTTTTCTTTGGTATACCTTACCAATATCCGGCGAAGCACACCAAAACAAAAACGAGGGTGGTCTTCTTTTTCTCTATTTAATCAAGAGAAAACCCCACCCAGACCTAATAAACGGAATATACCAACACTAAGATTAAGATATTCGAAATCCTGAGATGGAAATACCTACCCATTCTCTTACATTTGAATACTTGTTCCATTCTAAATTACTAAGAAAAAAATCTATTCCTAAAAAATGAAAAAATCCAAAGAATAAAAAATGCGAAATTATTAAACACAAAATAATCATTTTATTTGCTTTCTTTAGGAAGAATCCTGTACGAAAATAAGAAAATTTGTCTAAGTGTAACGTCTAGAGTTATACTAACTAAAGCAATTAACGAAAATTGAACTCAAAAAAGAAAATGAAGTAGACTGAAAATAGGATCCCGATCAAGTCAGTCAACAAATCTTGAAATGAGATATGCCCTGCAATAATCAAAGAAAACTAGACAGTTTGATCAAAATGAATTCTTGTTTTGGCTAACTAGTTATCGATGACTTTACAACTTCAATTCGACTCAACCAATCCGGTATATTTTCCACGTTCATAGGAGTGCGTCTATGTTTTTGCTTTACGAATATGATATTTTTTGGGCATTTCTAATAATATCAAGTCTTATTCCTATTTTGGCATTTTTAATTTCTGGGATTTTAGCCCCGATTAGGAAAGGGCCTGAGAAACTTTCTAGTTATGAATCGGGTATAGAACCAATGGGCAACGCTTGGTTACAATTTAGAATCCGTTATTATATGTTTGCTCTAGTTTTTGTTGTTTTTGATGTTGAAACGGTTTTTCTTTATCCATGGGCAATGAGTTTCGATGTATTGGGCGTATCTGTATTTATAGAAGCTTTAATTTTCGTGCTTATCTTAATTGTTGGTTTAGTTTATGCATGGCGAAAGGGGGCATTGGAATGGTCTTAGCTCCTGACCATTCAGACAATAAAAAGAAAAGGGAAAAAAGATTGAAAAGTTATGAATTCCATTGAGTTTCCTTTACTTAATCGAACAGCCGAAATTTCAGTTATTTCAACTACATTAAATGATCTTTCAAATTGGTCACGACTCTCCAGTTTATGGCCGCTTCTCTATGGTACCAGCTGTTGTTTTATTGAATTTGCTTCACTAATAGGATCACGGTTTGACTTTGATCGTTATGGACTAGTACCAAGATCGAGTCCTAGACAAGCGGATCTAATTTTAACAGCCGGAACAGTAACAATGAAAATGGCTCCTTCCTTGGTGAGATTATATGAGCAAATGCCCGAACCGAAATATGTTATTGCTATGGGAGCCTGTACAATTACAGGGGGGATGTTCAGTACCGATTCTTATAGTACTGTTCGGGGAGTTGATAAACTAATTCCCGTGGATGTCTATTTGCCGGGTTGTCCCCCTAAACCGGAAGCAGTTATAGATGCTATAACAAAACTTCGTAAGAAAATATCTCGAGAAATCTATGAAAATAGAATTAGGTCTCAACAAGCAAATCGGTGTTTTACGACCAATCACAAGTTTCATGTTGGGCGCAGTATTCATACTGGAAATTATGATCAAAGATTCCTCTATCAACCGCCACCTACTTTAGAAATCCCTACTGAAAGCTTTTTCAAATATAAAAGTTCAGTATCTTCTCACGAATTTGTGAATTAGGCAGGACTCTTTTTTGTACAGAATAACAAGCAGCGGGTCAATTTTCATCAATTTGATCGAGAATGTGAACTATATCTAACTAAAAATATAAAAATGTGGGAGATAAAAAAGATGCAGGGTCGTTTATCTGCTTGGCTAGTCAAGCATGGGATAATTCATAGATCTTTGGGCTTTGATTATCAAGGAATATAGACTTTACAAATAAAGCCCGAGGATTGGCATTCTATTGCCGTCATTTTATACGTATATGGTTACAATTATCTACGCTCACAATGTGCCTATGATGTAGCACCCGGTGGACTGTTAGCTAGTGTCTATCATATTACCAGAATAGAGTATGGTGTGGATCAACCAGAAGAGGTATGCATAAAAGTATTTTCCTCGAGGATGAATCCTAGAATTCCGTCCGTTTTCTGGGTTTGGAAAAGCGCTGATTTTCAAGAACGAGAATCCTATGATATGTTGGGAATCTCTTATGATAATCATCCGCGCTTGAAACGTATCTTAATGCCTGAAAGCTGGATAGGATGGCCCTTGCGTAAGGATTATATTTCCCCCAATTTTTTTGAAATACAAGATGCTCATTGAATGATAAGAAAGCCACTTATAAAATTTCAGAGATTCAAGGTTGGACTTTCCGTTCTAGATTAACCAGAATAATTGAGGTCTCTTTTGTATTAGATTAGCGAATTGTGAATAAGCCAACAAAAATAAAGTAGAATTAGGAATTCGTTGGGATTCTTAGATTTATTTGGATTTCGTATGAGCCGAACCAATGGGATGAATCAAAGGAGTTCTCCACCATGAACCTTAAAGTAATGTGGAGACGAATTAATAAATTGAATAGGAATGAAAATACCAAGAAAACGAAAATACCAAGAAATGGAAGGGTATCCAATTCAATTTATTTGTATTGTATCTGAACCGAATCTTGTCTATTTCCACACTTTGACTTTTTGTTCTTTGAACAAACCAATTTACCCTTTCAAATATGAAATATGTATGAAGTATTAACATTGTTTTTGAATGAAAGAAAAAAAAGATAAAATAGAATTTCATTTTATTTCTTTAAGAAACTTTTCCCATCTATAAAATAGATGGGGTATATCTCCCCAAGATAGATAAAATAAAAAAAGTATGTATTAAGATCCAGGTTCGAAATCAATACGTATCTCTCTTCATATCAATTAATTTTTATTTTTAAATTAAAGATTTAAAAATAAAAATTAAACCATGTGTCAGGAACCAGATTTGAACTGGTGACACGAGGATTTTCAGTCCTCTGCTCTACCAGCTGAGCTATCCCGACCATTTCCAATGTAGCATCCCACCCTAATTTTATTAGATGACTGGAGTCGATGTCAATTAAAGGGACACGGGGGGGGGGGATTATAAAGTTTTCTCCAAGTCCTGTAATTTCAAAATGCTATTCATTCATATCGGCATTCCTTGCTTCATTTGCAATGTGTATTCTATATCACATGTGATAAAAGAAAGTCAGTCATTTACGCTAAAATAGGTTTGTCAAAGAATTAGAAGGATAAGGGAATTTGGAACCGCTAACGAAAAGGGGGGGTAGGTTAAATATTTTAGGGGTCAAATAGACTTTTTGGGGATAGAGGGACTTGAACCCTCACGATTTTTAAAGTCGACGGATTTTCCTCTTACTATAAATTTCATTGTTGCCGGTATTGATATGTAGCATGTAGAATGGGACTCTATCTTTATTCTCGTCCGATTAATGAGTTCTTTAAAAGATCTACCGGACTATGGAGTGAATGAGTTGATGAATATTCTCTTTTTCTTCAACGTAAAATAAATTCACACTGATTTTTTCATTTTCATATTAAAAAAACAGATTCGGGCCAACATTAATCATTTGATATAGTATTCAATAGATGCGTTTATCCTTCATCCTTTCGAAAATTTCCATGGAAAGATTCTTCTACCGGCGCAGTCAACTCCATTCGTTAGAACAAGCTTCCATTGAGTCTCTGCACCTATCCCTTTTTGTCGTTTTTGAACCTTTGTTTTGAGAAAACAGGATTTGGCTCAGGATTGCCCATTTTTATTAATTCCGGGGTTTTCTCTGAATTTGAAAGTTATCACTTAGTAAGTTTCCATACCAAGGCCCAATCCAATTAAGTCCGTAGCGTCTACCGATTTCGCCATATCCCCCTTCTTTTTGTCTTTGTTTTGAAATTCCAATTTTATTATAATTATAATATTATTCCTTTTTCTTTCATTTATAATGGAACCTTTGAATTATTAGATAGCGATTACTATCTCGAAAAAGTATTTTTTTCTTTCCCTATAGTAAACTCATATTTGATTCAATCAAATTGGATTTTATCATTTCTGTATCGGCAATTCAATATAGATTGCTATATATCCTTTATATATCTTTCTCTTCATGCCATTTTTCCCATGCAATTGGGATACTTAAAGGGTCAATTCTTTTTTTTCTTAACTTCCCCTTTGACGAATGAAAGCCGAGGAATGTTTGATTAGTTATGATTAATCAAATTAGGAAGAAATTTAGAGAAATATTGTAGGATAGAAAATATAGAAGTGTAACAAAAAGAATTTCAAATATCATGTGAATTCAAAATAAAAAAAGTTTAACTATCTAAAAATATTTAAGATTGACTGTCGAATATTATTCTATTCTAATTTAGAATTGTGATAAAGAAATCAAAAATTTTATATCGCTATAGAAATAGAAATCGTTCTGTTCTATAATATCCAATATTTATTGGTAAGTATGGATTCTGTTCTTTTCTATATTTCTAGAGACACTATACTTATAGTAATAGTGTCTTGAATTCCTATGCTATGCATAGCAAATTTCTATTACTATAATGCGGGCCCGCTTAGCTCAGAGGTTAGAGCATCGCATTTGTAATGCGATGGTCATCGGTTCGATTCCGATAGCTGGCTTTTTTCTATTTTTCATTTTTTTATTCCATTTTTGTTTTGAAAAACGGAGAATCTTTCTTTGAAATCAAAGAATATTGAAAAGTTTCTTCCCCTCTTTCCAAAATTAATGAATTTATTAAGTTATAGGGGGAACTCCTCACTATGCCAGGAAAAAAGATCTTATATATTCTATTATTATATAATAATAGAAAGTTTGACTATTTATCCAATTTATCTCATTCTTCTGTATAGTAATAGTAGAAGTAGACTACTTCAGCAAACTTCGCTTCATTTAGTTCAGTTTGAGTTTTGATTTATTCTGTAAAATAAAAAAAAAAAAATAATGAAATGAATTCTTAATAAGAATTAAGGAGTCTTTATTTTATGTCGCGTTACCGAGGACCTCGTTTCAAAAAAATACGCCGCCTGGGGGCTTTACCGGGACTAACTAATAAAAGGCCTAAAGCCGGGAGTGATCTTAGAAACCAATCGCGTTCCGGGAAAAAATCTCAATATCGTATTCGCCTAGAAGAAAAACAAAAATTGCGTTTTCATTATGGTCTTACAGAACGACAATTACTTAAATACGTTCATATCGCCGGAAAAGCCAAGGGGTCAACAGGTCAAGTTTTACTACAATTACTTGAAATGCGTTTGGATAACATCCTTTTTCGGTTGGGTATGGCTTCGACTATTCCCGCAGCCCGCCAATTAGTTAACCATAGACATATTTTAGTGAATGGGCGTATAGTAGATATACCAAGTTATCGCTGTAAACCCCGAGATATTATTATGGCAAAAGATGAACAAAAATCCAGAACTCTGATTCAAAATTCTCTCAACTCATCCCCTCAGGCGGAAGTGCCAAACCATTTGACTCTTCACTCAGTCCAATATAAAGGACTGGTCAATCAAATAATAGATAGTAAATGGGTCGGTTTAAAAATAAATGAATTGCTAGTCGTAGAGTATTATTCTCGTCAAACTTAATTAAACCTAAACTAAAATAAAATAGCAGAGGTTCGGGCAATTTTATTCCCTTTTATCAAATTAACCTAAGGTTAAGTAAGCAAAATACGGGTTTGATTCCGATTTTATCTCATTTATCTATCATAGTCAGAGGGGCTATTTTCATATTCTTTCCGGTATTCTTG
>CM055960.1:52786127-52796325 GCA_029490685.1 Schizonepeta tenuifolia | reverse complement strand
TCTAATAAATCACTTAATGAAAGTAGATTACCTTTCCGTTCATTTTAAAACTTCTATAATCCCTTCCCGAACCAAACATGAATCTTTTCGATTCATTTGGCTCTCATGCTCAATTATTTAGGGTAAATTCTCATAGCTTTTTTATGAATGTAATGAGCCTATCCTCTTCATAGTTCAGAAAACAAAAAAAAAAAATGAATCTAATGCAAAACCAAAATACTTAGAGGACTCTTCTGACAAAATAAAAAAAAAAAAAAATGTAATTATCAGCAAAGTTGTTTCTTTTTTTTCTTCAGTTCAAATCCAAAAATGCTTCTTACTTATACATAAGGCATAGGTCGTCGATTCTGCATTGGATAAAAGAGAGAAAATGCTCTTTAATTTAGAATAATAAGTGGTTCAAATCATTTTATCGAGATGAGTGTTCTATATCGATAAAATATTCATTTTAATTTAAAACCATCTCTATATTAACATAGTGGTAGAAAGGGTACCATGCTGCGTCTAGACTTCAAACGGTTTGCTTTAACCATCTTAACAGCCCCACATTATTGGTTGCTAGAGAATCAAAGTGGATTTGCCAACTAATCACGAAATGCTGTGGTTCTTGCATATAATTTCTTCAGAAAAGTAATTCGCGAGATCATGCACCTTTCTTTCCTAGTTATAATGGAAAAAGGCACAGCTGACCGGATCCAGCCTATTTTTGAAATAAACAACTCACACACACTCCCTTTCCAACAAAGATCAATACACCAATCACTACACTTAGATTTATTGGATTTGTTGCTAAAATATCGGTATTAAATCCGAAACTCCCGGCAGATGGCCAATAGCCCAAAGAAACGAAAGAATCGGTTACATTTTTCATATAATCTCCTCTTATAGATAGACTAAAAAGTTGACAAGAGTTCTTTTTCTATCGCTTTGCCCGCCATTTTCAATTCTTTTTGAAATTAGAGTCAAAAACTTTTGGAGTTATAAAGTATGAACTGCCACTTGATTGTTGCAACACCTCAAAAAAAATTCCCTTGGACTACGAATGGGAAGGATGAAAGCGAATAGGTATACTAATTCCTCATCTGCAAATCAGCCCTTCCCATAAGTTATTTTCTCAACCAATAGCGATAAGATTAAACAAAAGGATTCGCAAATAAAAGTGCTAGTGCTACAACCAATCCATAAATCGTTAAAGCTTCCATAAAAGCTAAACTAAGTAATAAAGTACCTCGTATTTTTCCCTCTGCCTCGGGCTGTCTTGCGATACCCTCTACGGCTTGACCCGCAGCAGTCCCTTGACCAACTCCAGGTCCAATAGAAGCAAGCCCTACAGCCAATCCAGCAGCAATAACGGAAGCAGCAGAAACCAGTGGATTCATGATAAATTCCTCGTACCAAAAAAAAGAAATAGTTAATAATACAATCAACCAATGAATTTAATTAGGACTTAATTATTTCATCGATAGGATTCACCTAGTCGAAGTAACTAAGAACTTCGAATTTAAGGAATTTAAGTAAGAATATTATTGAATCATCAGAACTACTTCGATATCTCTTTTTTCATTTCTATTCACAAAGTTTTTGTGAATCCATAGACCTTTAGTTGTTCCATTTCTTGGTTCCGAACTGTTATTTTAATTCTTACGTTTTTGCTTTATTTCATCTCTTTTTTTTCAACCAATTTACAGCCACAACGATATGAAAGGACTTCTATGGGGAACTCCCCACGCAGTGGTGCGGCAAATGAAATATTTCTTTATTTAGTTCATATATAACTAGCAATACCTAATATCACATATACATGTCTTTCTTCCATAACGTAAACCATTAGATTCAATCGGATTTGAGAATCAATCCATTTTTTTAGGAATCTCCTTTTTTGAAAATTCTTTTTTGCCTTCCGTTTTGTTTATCATTATGCCAACGGAATAGAATATAAATGGGAAAATGAAATTGATTAGCGCGAATTATTGCATAGAAAAATATTATTTTATTGGTCTAAGTTCATGCAATTTTTTATTTTTAAATATTATATATTTAAAAATAAAATAAAGGAGAATCCTTTCTCTTCTTTATTTATTTAATCACACGCCATAAACATATATCTTATTCAAATTATGATTTGCATAAAAAGGTTGACTTGCCAATAGAATAGAAAGTGAATATTCGTCGAAAAAAAGGTAAGATAAGATATTAAGTGATAATTTTAGGAAAAAGATCTTTTAGATCTCTTTCCTTTTTTTTACAACTCTCTAATATCGTAATTTTTTATTTTTTTGTTCCTGTTTCTTTCTAGCGTATATAGAGTCTTGTATATTTCTATTCTTTAAGTAAATCATCTTGAGCCGCATATGCGTTGCTTTGCACTAAGCAAAAAAGACTATTTCAATGATGGCCCTCCATAGATTCACCTATATAAGCTGCGGCTAAAGTTGCAAAAATAAGAGCTTGAATACCACTCGTAAATAATCCAAGGAACATAACAGGGATAGGAACCACTGAAGGTACTAAAGAAACAAGAACAACAACTACTAATTCATCCGCTAAGATATTCCCGAAAAGTCGAAAACTAAGTGATAACGGCTTTGTGAAATCTTCTAAGATGTTAATGGGTAAAAGGATCGGGGTTGGTTGAATATATTTCCCAAAATAACTTAATCCTTTTTTGGTAAGACCTGCATAGAAATATGCCACTGACGTGAGTAAAGCCAAAGCAACAGTAGTATTTATATCATTCGTAGGTGCGGCTAACTCTCCATGAGGTAATTCTATGATTTTCCAGGGTAAAAGGGCTCCTGACCAATTCGAAACAAAAATAAATAAAAACATAGTTCCAATAAAAGGAACCCAGGGGCCATATTCTTCTCCAATTTGAGTTTTACTCACATCCTGAATGAATTCAAGAACATATTCGAAGAAATTCTGACCCCCGGTCGGAATGGTTTGTAGGTTCCGAACACCTATAGTAACTGAACCTAATAAGATGGCAATTACAACCCAAGAAGTAATAAGTACTTGGCCATGTACCTGGAAACCCGCTATTTGCCAATAGAAATGTTGGCCTACTTCCACGCCGGATATATCATAGAACCCTTTTAGTGTGTTGATGGAACATGATAGTACATTCATATTGCCCTCTGAAAAAAATCGAACTTTTCAAAAAATTATTTTGATTCAACCATCTCTTTGTCTACTTGAATCGGATATTTTGAATACCAACTCTTATTTTGAATACTAACTAATCACATAATGTCGCCAGTTATTTTTATCTATTTTTAAAAATTCATAAAAAATAACCGATTCCATAAATCTATCGGATTTTCGAAGGAAAAGGTATTTAACTTATTATTAATCAAGGATTTCTTATATAGCTAGAATGGCCCTCACTAATTGCGAATACTAATTTATTAAGAATTAAGCGGATTGAAGATATAGCATCATCGTTCGCCGGAATCGAAATATCCGCAAGATCGGGGTCACAATTTGTATCGATTAAACAAATTGTTGGAATTCCCAAAGTGATACACTCTCGCAGAGCCGTATATTCTTGATGCTGATCAACGATGATCACAATGTCAACCCTGTCATATATTTAATCCCGCCCAGATATGTTTGTAAGCGAGATAATTGTCTTTTCACCACAGCCGCATCTCTTTTTGGAAGACGGTCGAGTCTTCCCGTTTTTTGTTCCATTCTCAAGTCCCTGAACTTATGAAGTCTCATTTCTGTAGTGGACCAATTTGTTAACATCCCACCGAGCCATTTTTTATTAACACAATGACACCGGGCTTTTATTGCAGCCCATGCTACTGAATCAGCTGCTTTCTTTTTGGTACCAACAATCAAGAACTCTTTTCCCCTACTTGCTGCATCAAAAACCAAATCGCAGGCTTCGGATAAAAAACGAGCAGTTTTAGTAAGATTTGTAATATGAATACCCTTACGCTTTGCAGAGATATAAGGTGCCATTTTAGGATTCCATTTCCTAGTACCATGGCCAAAATGAACTCCCGCCTCCAGCATCTCTTCCAAGTTGATGTTCCAATATCTTCTTGTCATTTCTCCCCACCCCCCTTTTTTTCAAAAGAGACGAGAAACCCCGAACTGAAATAAAGAATTGTTCCGATGGAACCTTCTCTTCTACCGTAGATTGGCCGTAGGTAGACGAATAAGCCATTCTTCTTTTCTATTGCCTTACTATTCAAATGACTGTACTAAATACATATACAGATAGTCAAAAACATGAATCGACTTTTCACTTTTAGGAATCATTAAATCCTATAAATGATTGTTCTGGTCTATCATGGAAATTCTTTGAAAAGAAAGAATCAAATAATTTTCTGTGGTGAAATAAAATATCTCTCATTTCCCCCTCGAATAGGTTGTTTTTTTTTGTTTCCATTTCCAAAGGGCCCCTGTTGTGTTGTTTTGAAGAGGGTACCAATCCTTTCAACCCTGTACCAACGGGTATCATACCCCCAAAACAACGTTCTCTTTGAGGCCTTTCTACCAATCGATTCGACCCCGGAGAGCTGCTTTTGCTAAAACTCGAGCAGTTTCTTGAAAACTTGCTTCGGATATAAAACTTTGAGTATTGAGAGACGCTCTTGTTATGCCCAATAAGAGGGCTCGGTAACAAACCGCTTCTTCCAACGCGCGCCCCATTCGTTCCGCCCGTAACAATCCAATTAGTTCTCCCGGTGAAAAAACATTAGACATTCCCTCTTCGGAAACCAAGACCTTTGATGTTATTTGACGTACAATAATTTCTATATGCCTATTATGAATCTGCACTCCTTGGGATCGATAAACCTTTTGGATTTTATTAACTAAAGAGATACGACTTTGCACTATAGTTAGCTCAGCACCAATCAAGAATGCCCACGGCATTCCAAGAATTCTTGTTATACGTTCGTTCCAACCCTCAACCCTCTTTTCTAGATTCATGGATATTGAATCAACCGAACGCACTTCTAACACCTGTTCTACTTTTGGTAGCCCTTGGGTTATATCACCAGATCTTGATTTTTCATATATAAATGTAATTAAAGTATCTCCTTCATACAGGACTTCCCCATAATGGCCATGAACAGTTGCTCCTGGAGTAGCCAAATAAGGCTTAGCTGATCGTATTACTACAGAATCAACTTGAACAAGTATAACTTGACCCGATTTTAATTTTAGGTGTGGTGCTTTTTTGGCTATATATATATTTTCACAAATAAACTGTCCAAGATTCATTATTGTAGATTTTTCTTGACAATAATTGGGGTGGAGAAAATACCAATTCAAATTGAAAATAATGTTACTGCACGGATGGGGGTTATCAATTTTTTCATTTTCATCGATTAAATAATATTTCAATTTAATTACTTGAAAAGTCTGTTTTAAATTGTCAAGTTGCAAGTAGTTATTTACCAAGATCTGATTATGAATCATTAAATGGTAAAGTGAATAAACATTTGCAATTAGAAAGGTTGTTCCTAAAGGCCTCGACAAATTCTTAATTGGAATTACAGGATCTTTTGTAATTTGAATTGATTCTTTTATTGCATTATGATTGTGATATTTTACATCGTTGAATGGACCCATTCGAAAACAATTGGATGATGACAAAATTATCAACGATTGGACTTCCTTATTTCTATTCAACAACGTATGAATAGTTCTTTTATTTTGATTAAGGGGTTGTTGAATTCTTATTTTGGAATAAATGGAAGAAAACGGATTTATATTGGTGAAATTGGATCCATTATAGGGGAGAAATCCTGAGCCCGGCGGGTCATTCCTTTTTCCGCTATATGAAATAGTGGATTTCAGCAAGTCGATTCTTAGGAAATGCCGAATCAAACCATTTGCCCTTATTTCAACAAAAGAAGCACGAGCTTCTTGACTATAAGAACTTTTTTGTCTTGGTCCCAATTCAATACTAAACAAGTCCGAACTAATTGAATATTTGTATCAGAAATTCCTCGAATTGGTTTACCATTCCCATAAAGGATATAATTGACAATTCGAAGTTTCACATTATCGCTTTCCTGCAACAGATCCGGGGGGAAAAGCGTTCCTAAAGTTATACCGTCCGTTATTTCATAAGTGACGACAGGACGAACCAAAACAAAATACTTTTTATTACTAGGTGCGATCCGCTGAACATAGATCCAATTTTTCCATTTTTTTGATTCCTTGGTATTTTGTTTTCCTGTTCCCGGTGGTATCAAAACTGCCACTATGTCGGGATATCTTATCTGTCTCGCCAGGAAAATGGATATCTCCAGAAAATATTTTAAGTTCAATTCTTTTTTTTTTTCTCTCCACTCGGACCAACCCGCCCACTCGGCTTCTTATATTTAAAGTAATTTGTGTATCCACCCCAATGATACTATTGTTCCGTACCATTAGGGAAGAAGATCCAGGTAATATATACACTTCCTCGGGAATGAAAAAAAAACGATCGACTTTCATTTGGTATTTTGGCCTAAATTCCTTACCTCCTTGATACTCAATGAAATCTGCTTTTTTGACGATTAAATCCGTTTCTATAGTCCCGTGTTTAGTAATGCCCGAACTATTTCTTCTGTATCGAGGATCGTCCAAATAAGCAAGAATACTATTTCTACGGAAAATGCCATCGATGGGGATTTCAATCAAGATATCCGAGGGAGGTATTAATTCATTCTCACATTTTTGAATCGATTGGAGTGGAATAATGAATCTATTGCTTCGCCTCTTTGAGAATAAATCAGAACTTCTGGTATAGAATGGTCGGATCTACGAGATTACAACGACCGATACCTATAATTCGACCAAAGTCTGAATAATCCGGAACCCTATCTTCTTTTTTATCCGAAAAATTAGAAGTAAATAATTTTTCTCTCGATGGATCATTCGTTCCTGAGAGGTTATAAGTAGAATTTCTCTTGACAGAACGAGAATGCGCATTCATTTGATCTTGATCCTTGTGGATCGAAAGTGAAACTAGACTGGATCTGCGCGGCTCTCCTAATAATATCCATAAATGACTTGTTTTTGGTAATAGATGAACATTTCCATATGGAAATTCGGGTGCATGATACACATCGGTGCTCCAGTGCATTTCTCCGTCTGAGTCAGAATAAATATGTTTTCGAACTTTCTCTTTAAAATGCAAAGTGGATGTTCCTGCGCGAATCTCAGCAATCACTTGTTCTGATTCTACATATTGATCGTTTTGAACTAAAAGAAAACTTTGGGGTGGAATATTTACATTATGTCGACTGTCTTCACTTTCAATAGTTACATACAAATTTATCGAACAGAGAAAAGCAGGGTGTCCGTGGCGTGTACGTGTGGGATGAACCAAATCTTCATTGAATTTTATTTTTCCATTAGAAGGGGATCGCACGTGTTCTGCAGTACCCCCCGTGAATACTCCGCCGGTATGAAAAGTTCTTAATGTTAATTGAGTACCCGGTTCTCCAATCGATTGGCCTGCAATAATACCTACAGCTTCTCCCAATTCAACCAGGTCGCCATGAGTAGGACTCCGTCCATAACATAATCGACAGATCCAAGATGCACTCCTACAAGTAAAAGGGGTTCGAATAGCTATTGGTTGCACTCGAAAGGTTATGAATCGATTTACAAGTCCAATCCCAATGTCTTGATTTCTAGTGGCAATACAACGTGTACCCATATATATATCATCGGCTAATACACGACCAATTAATGTTTGGATAAAAATCCTTTCTGGCATCATACCATTTCTAGGACTCACAGAAATACCACGGACGGTGCCACAATTTGTTCGACGTACAACAATGTGTTGAACTACTTCAACGAGTCTCCGCGTGAGATATCCAGCATCTGATGTTCGTACAGCAGTGTCCACAACTCCTTTACGGGCTCCGTAGCATAAAATTATATATTCTGTTAAAGAAAGCCCTTCGCGTAAATTGCTTTGAATGGGTAAATCAATCATTTGTCCTTGGGGGTCCGACATTAATCCTCTCATACCTACTAATTGATGTACCTGAGATGCATTTCCTCTAGCTCCCGAAAAAGACATTATATGAACTGGATTAAAGGGGTCGGTCATTCTAAAATTAGGATTCATTTCTTGTCGCAAATATTCACTCGTGGCATACCATATTTCAATGGATTGGCGTAATTTTTCTACTGCGTGTACATTCCCACAATGATGGTGTTTTTCCAAAATAAAACTTTGTTGTTCAGCATCTTGAACTAGCCATCTCTTCGAGGGTATTGTTAAAAGATCATCAATTCCTAATGAAATTGATGTAGCAGTAGCTTGTTGAAAACCCAAAGCCTTTACTTGATCCAAGATGTGTGATGTATATGCCATTCCGAAGTGATCTATTAATCTACTAATAAGTCGTTTCATGGCAGTTCCGTCTATCACTTTATTGTGAAATACCAGATTGGCCTGTTCTGCCATAAGTACCTCCATATTCTGCTGAGTACGATTCGACAATAGGTTTGAGTCAGTGATTGGAAAACTTCCTTTTTTCGGTCTTGATTCGCGTAGAAATTCCGGAACTGTGGTTCTAGTTGAAGTGAAGAAGTCCGCATTCCTATATCGGAGGATTCCTTAGCCTACTAGTTAGTAGTTAGATACCATATCATATGAACAGGCCTGAGAAAACCCCTGTATGGCTTCTTCAATTTCTCGATAAAGAGAAATATGACCAACAGTGGTTCGAATGTATAGAAAAAGAATTTCTTTTTTTATACTTCTTACTATTAGATAGTGTCTATAAATCTCATAATAATTGCCTAAAGATTCATAGTGAACTTCGATGGGAGTTTCTCTTGAAGAAATAAGGCGTTGATCTAGTCGCCACTGAAGCCACAAAGGGCTATCTAAATTGATTCGTTTTTGCCGATAAGCTCCAATTGCATCATAGGAATTAGAAAAAAAAGCTTCGTTTATATGCTTATATTTATTATTGTCACTTCTTTTTTTTTTACAGTTTTTGCGATTCCACGGATTATACCTATTTTCACAAATACCTCGACGATTCCCGCTCGTTAATACATAGAGCCCAATAAGCATATCTTGGGTTGGTACGGAAATGGGATCGCCAATAGCTGGAGACAAAAGATTCATATGAGAAAACATAAGTAAACGGGCCTCCGCTTGAGCCTCCAAAGATAAGGGTACATGAACAGCCATTTGATCCCCATCAAAATCTGCATTGAATCCTTTACAAACTAATGGATGTAAACAAATAGCACGCCCCTCCACTAAAACGGGTTGGAATGCCTGTATGCCCAATTTATGCAGAGTAGGGGCTCTATTCAGCAATACAGGATGCCCCTGCATAACTTCCTGCAGTATTTCCCATACAATTCATTCTTTTCCCCGAATTTGACTCTTAGCAACTCCTATGTTCGAAGCAAGATGTTTTCTAATTAGACCACGAATTACAAATGTCTGGAAAAGCTCTATTGCTATTTCGCGCGGCAATTCGCACCGGTGTAATGAAAGTGAAGGACCTACGACAATGACGGAACGCCCTGAATAATCGACCCGTTTGCCAAGGAGAGTCTCGCGAAATCTTCCCTCTTTGCCTTCAATTACATCTGAAAATGACTTGTAAACTTTATTATGACCGTCCCTCATTGGTTGCCCGCGGATTCCATTATCAAGAAGTGTATCCACAGCCTCTTGTACTAATTTCTCCTGACACATTACTAATTCTCCTGGCGTAGACCTACTTGTTGTTAATAGATCGGTAAGAGTATTGTTCCGATAGATAACTCTTCTATAGAGTTCATTAATATCTGAGCTCATTAATTTACCCCCATCTATCTGAATGATGGGTCTTAACTCGGGAGGAAGAACCGGTAATAGACACAAAATCATCCATTCTGGTTCTATATTTGTTCGAAGAAAATGCTTAGCCAATTCCATGCGTCTAACTAAAAAATCCATTCTTCTTCCAACCTTTCGATCTTCCCATTCATTCCCCGTGGACCCTTCTTCCCCCAACTCTTTCCATTCTACCAACGAATTTTCTAGAATAATGCGTAAATCTAGACCGGCTAATTGTTCTCGAATAGCACCTGCACCGGTAGAGATTTCTCGATTGCGAAATGCATCGAAGCCCGGGGTAGTAAAAAAAAGCGGGATGCTATATTTCCAAGATTGGATTTCATATTCGAATAAACCTCGTAATCGCAAGAAAGTGGGTTT
>CM055960.1:52386127-52771127 GCA_029490685.1 Schizonepeta tenuifolia | reverse complement strand
GGAAGTGAAGTATTGTGCGGAATGTGGTGGAAATTAAACTCGTATAAACACAAATCACGCTTTTATGCAAGGTCGGTCAAGAACCAAGACTGTTGAGAATGCTAAGAATGCAGTTTGTATGCTGGTTAGTTGGTCAGTTGAATATGCAAGAAATAACTGAAAATAAACACAAGCACACCGAGATTTACGTGGTTCGGAGAAACCTCCTACGTCCACGGGGAGTTGTGAGTCCACACAACTCAGTCCAAGTTCTTCTGGACAAACCACACAGCTTACACGGGCTGTGCAACCGTTAAGGATAAGTTTGCTGGTACTTATCAACCTTACAGATTAGGTTACGGGTACTAATCAACCTATCTACTCAATTCCGGGAAGAGTAGGGTCCTAACACTCCTTTTGAGAGGATGTGTGAAAAGGGTTGGTTCCAACTAATAGCTCGAACACGAAGTGAGCTATGATCTAACACTCTACGAACTCTCACTAAGTGATGTTCTCAAGGTTCGATCTAAAGACACAGAAACTAATTCTAACACTCTAGAACTCTCAACAAGTGATGTTCTAAGAGATTGAATGCAGTTCAACTTGTGAAGGATTTAGTTCTTTCTTTCGCTCTATCGTTTCTTATCGCGTATGTGTCTTGTGTGTCCCGTGTCATTCTCTGTGAATGAAGGCCTCTATTTATAGGCGGAGAGAATCAACTAGCCGTTCGATGAACTGTTGATCTCTGATCTTTGAAAGCGATGGCTTGTCTCTCATCTCTGCAGACTTTCCGGATTTGGCAACTGAGTTCTTCTGCTTTCCATCTGAGACAGCCTTGTGTTGGGCCAAATGAGGTAATGACAGAGAGTCAAACCTTCACGTGACTTCCTTGTTTGAAATTCAAATCTCAACATTAGACATTCAGCAGGGTTGATGGGTTGAGAGTTTCGTTCTTCAGCTGATGTTCTGTCTGAAATCTAACAGTTGAACTCTCAGCTGAGTTGAACTTCATGCTGTTGATCTTCTTGGTTGAGTTCTACAACTGAACGCTCAGTTGTCTTCCTTGTATCTGATCAGTTGGGTTCGAACGCTCAGATAACTTCCTTTCATCTGATGTTCTCTTCCTCCTTTCTACTTCGTGTGTAATTGTCATTGTTCTATTTTCTACGGTTCTTGTTAATATATTATAGTTTAATTTTTTATGATATTTTTCTGGGATTAGACAATGTCCTATTAAACTTTTAGTACTCCAAGTATCAAGTGTAGCTGCTAGTGGTATATAAGTATTTTGATCTACCCAAACTCTACAATGTAAAGTTATTAGGTTTGGGGTTCCCTTATTAATACTTTCAAGACTTTTATTATTTATGGAAATAACTTCTTGTGTTTCTTCTATTTGTTGTGACATTTTATTACATTCATTTATTATAGGTATACTTTTTCTTATATTATATTTTTCTTCTAATTCATTATATTTAAATTCTAATTGTTGTATTTTTTTATTTAGGAGTTCAATAGTAATTTCATGTTTATCTATTCTTTCTTTATAAAATTTTAATTTTTTACTTTGTTCTATTGTATTTGATGTGCTTCCTTCTAGTTTGGTATTAATTTTAAATATTTCATGTATACATAAGAAACATATTTCTCCAAAGCATTTATTACATTGATATCTTTTATCAATAGTTGGAAAAAGTTTACAAATAAAACAACTAATATGATTATTTCCATTAAATCTTATCCAATCATGTTGACATTCTGTTTCTGCATTCATATATGTATAAGTTATTTGTGATTTTTCTTCTTCACTATATATACTATATACCGAATTATTATCTGAGTCTATTTTAATTTTTTCTATTTCGAAATCTCCTATTTGTTCAACTTAGTTTCTATGCTTAAAGTTACCTTCCTTTTCTAAAGATAAAACATATCTCAAATATATTTTTATCAACACAAGAAATTTTTTACAGATAAAAACAAAAAACACACTAACATAACCGTTTTAATAGTAGTGCCCTTAAAGAGATTTAATCCTTCATTCTGGCTGGTTGTTAGTATAAGCAAGATTTACGCTATCATAGCAACCTTCACTAAGCCTGTCCAGACCTTTTAGGCCTCAAAATCTTCAAAGGCTCTGATACCAAAGGAGGGGGGGTATGGTGTGTGTTTTGGGGATACACGTTAATCTACATAATAAAAAGAAGAAAAGAAGAGATCTTACAACAAGAATGCTTCCAGAACGAGCAGCTATCCAGGTTGGTTAGATCGAGATAGGAGTATGCACAGCGGAGATAAAACTATTTTATATATATATATATATATATATATATATATATATATATATATATATATTGGGATGTATTATATGAACTAGAAAGAGTTAACTATTAGCTAGAAACTAAGATGGAGAGAATTTAGAAGAATATTTTCTTCATTACTACAAAGGTGTATGCGTGAGGTGTTGTGTATTTTACAACAAAGAGCTAAGCTCTTTATATAGGTGTCATTTCTAATACTATTACAAATTATTGAATAAACTAATACTAACATTGTTAGTAAGTTTTGCCATGTGGCCGACAAAGACAAAAATGGAAAGAAAAGCTAGAAAGATAAATGAGGCTAAAGATAGATAAGGCTATGTGTAATCTACAAAGTAAATTACTACTTTTAGAATATTTATAACAATATATATACATATATATATATATATATATATATATATATATTGTCACAACCCCAAATCCCGAGGGACGGCAGAAGTCGGGGTGCGACTGGGATTGGATTAAAGAAGCGGGGAAGAAGGGGGCTAACTGACTAAACATACATATAAGACATCAAACATTCAATGAACAAGACTTGAATATTATAAAGGAAGAGTTAATCGCTAAGGATTACTCGACAAAAGTACACGATAGTAACTAAGTTCAAGTTTACAGACTTATACTACAGTGTTGTGTTCAATATACATATTCAAAAGACTCAGAGTTTCGCAGCGGAAGAGTCATAACTAAAACATCCTATATTTTCAACTCAACTTCAACCGTTGCCGCTCACGTCGCTTCAACCTGCACATTTAGAAAACAATGCATGACTAAGTACAAAAGTACTTAGTGGGCACGATGCCGAAATCATAATCATAAGTATAGATAATATGACATTTCATAATTGTAGCACATCGGAATTTTATTGAAAGAGGCCCGTGTCTACTAAACATTTTATGACTTATTTCTCAATTTAGCTTGCAAGCATTTTTCTGGTATGTTACGTTCAAATCTTGACCAATTCTCATTCACCGTGGCTGGTACCCCTCAACAGGATATCACATACACCACAGGTTACAAAGTGCACTAACTCTGAAAAGCACTTAGCAGCTAACTCAGAGCCGATCGTTAGTTAACCTAGTTAGATTAACTCTAAATCTGGAAAACACGAATGTTGACTCAGATAGGTACAAGAGAACTCACATAAAATATAAAACAGTTCATGCCATAATTATCACTTTGAAAACACAGATATCAAAGCGATAAAGAAAGATTTTCCGAGCATTGCTCGTTTTATTTTGTATATAAAAGCCCACCTTGTAATACAGAACTAAGAAGTACTAGCTTCTGATCTTCGGATCTTCCGTCCTTTCTTTACTGCTGGCTTCCTTCTTCATCGTAAAATAATAATACTTAAAATCGATTCGTAAAAGATAATCGATCAAAGAAAATCGAAATAGGTTTTAGTCGTTTCATTCTTTAGGCATTTGCACACTTACTAGATTCATTTTACTTAAACGGGAACGAGACTCGAACAAATCCCGTTTAGAACTCGAAAGGTCTCATACTCGACTCTTAGGTTAGTAGAGAGGGTAGTCGATAGCTCAATACGACTTAAAAGATCATAAGGAACTAAGTTGGAAAAGAATCAACTTAGGGAAAATTACGTTTTAGTTCATTAAACGACTTATGCAATTTTACGCTTAACTAGATTCTTTACTTGAACGGATAAGAGATGAGATCTCGTCTCATTTAGCACTCAAGGCTCCTTTCTTGTCACTGGGGTCAGTAGGAAGATAGTCGTTAGTTATTACGGCTTAAACGATTGAAAGAAGCTAAGTTGCGAACGAAACAACTTAGAAGAATGAAAACTGAAAATTCACTGCGCAAGGCAGTAACTCTGGGGGCTGCCCAGAACAGGGGATCTGGAATCAGGGGATGAGTCCTGTACTGTTGGAAAGTTTGGGATGTCTAGTTTACGTTCCAATTTACGGATCGCAAATCCGATAAACGAGCTAAAAGTTATTACAGTTTCCGGCAAGGGTCGCAAAACTGCCGCGCTAACCCTAGTTGCTCGATAGAATCGACGTATAACTTCTTAGGTTCGTTCTAAGTTCTCGAATTCGATTTCTTAAGAAACTGAACCCTCAAGGCAGTCAACACGTACTCCCATACGTGATGAACTCCTTCTCAAAACTAGTCCAATAGCACGACATTCTAAACGTCGGCTTTCAACTATCAAGTACTAAACCAACAAGTTATCAATTCTCGTTCTAGTTCTCGACTATCACTATAACTCATATTATATTAGCTCGAAAGCTCATGACATCAACTACAAAGTCGTTCTCAAGTCCATCATAAACAATAATATCAAGTTAGAATTCTCATTCGACTTCTCGGTTATTAGTTACGACTAATTGTTCGTCTCTTACACAATTTTAAAAGTTGTCGGATTTCGTTCAAATTTTACGTCATTAAACAACATCTAACGAGAATCATTTTCATGCATATAATCACTTCATATCAATACTATATCTCAACTTACGACGAGTTCTTCGTCTCTTACATTCCACAAAACAATTTTAGAAAAATCTCAAATAAATCCTATTATCAACTAACATCAATTACAACATTATTTCAATATCAAATCCTCAAACAAAACAACTACATGCAAACCCCTATTTTCCTAATAAATTTCGGTATTCACTCATAGATTAAGGGGGTGATTTTCTTCATCAAACATCATCATTAAACTCTTAATCATACTATTATAACATCAATTGATCAAATGAAATCCAATTACACATTAAAATGCAAAACCCCCAATTTCAAACCCTAAACCCTAAATCGGTTTCAATCAAACAAAGGGCTTTCGATTTCTCTTGGTTCTAATCATTAATTAAACACTTCCTAAGCATGGTTTTAACATCAATTGAAGAATTCCAAAAATCCTACAAAAAGCCCTAAAATTTCGGTAATTACATAGAGTTAGGGTTCATGATTTTTCTTCAATTTCAATCCTAGAATTCATATCTAAACACAACTAATTTCACTAATCGAAGATCAAAACACCTAGTTCATCTTTCTCAATTTCGATCCAAAGAAGAAAATAAAAAGAAGAGGAATCCAATTGGATAGAAACATGGAGGAGATGAATACCTTGATCTTTACTAAAGGAAGACTTAGGTTTTGATGGTTGGATGATAACTTGTGTGATTTCTTCTTCAAGAACTTGGAGCTTTCTTCATCAATGGAGAAAATGGAAGAACAAGAGGGAGAGAGGGGGAGGCTGCTGATTTGGATGAGGGAGGGAGGAGATGTGTGATTTAATTTGATATAAGATATGTTATAAGGTGATTTAAATCCTAATAGGTGTAAAGGTTGAATAGTAAAGACTTAGGTGTCCACATAATAACATATAAAAAGAAAATATCTATGCTAAATGAGAGAGAGAAATCGGCCAAGAGAAGGAAGGGAGGGAAAAATACGCGCTTTTCCGACGCGATACGACGTTACGGAAATCGGACGACGAAAAACGTAGCTCGGCACAAAATCGTCACGATCCGATTCGTCCAAAAATTCTAACGTATTAAACTTAATCGGAAAATAATATTTAAAACTTTAATTCCGAAAAAATCTCGGGACGACACAGTCCGAGTTTTGTCCGAAAAATCATAAAAACGAACTTTCCTGGGCGAGTTCGTATCGCGATTTCGTGAATGTAAAAATCAGACGGTTTTCCGTTCTGAGTTCACGAACTAAAAACTTTTCGTACGCGCTAACCCTAAATACAGTAGTCGTCTAACTGACTTCCGTAATTTATTTTCGGAAACGGATTCGACCGTTAGTCTTAGAATTCAAAATCGTAAACTTAGGCGTGCAAAGCCATTTATTTTATTAACTTTAAAATTTTGAGATCGTAAAGAATTTCCGGGGCAAAAGAAATAAGAATAAATCACCACCTTTAATTCTACTAAATCTATGGTTGAGATCAGATTTTAATTACTCAAGAAAAGAGTCGTACTTTTTTAAGGAAGGCTAAATTAGTAATTTAGAAAATTATTCTCTCACTATTTAACAAATGCGATCCCAACTCAGAATAATCATTCTTCATCGCGATTCTCATTTGTACGTGTTTCTTCATTGCAATTCTCTATCGCAATTTTTCTTCGTGATTTCACCACTCTTCTGGTATTTTTCGCAAAAGACTCGTCGGCAGATTTCTGGATCTAGCGGCAGGAGAAGGTGAAGACGATGTTGCACCACATCTGCCAAGTCAGTCCTTCGTCACCGGCGGCGGGTTAGATAAGGTTCAACAGACAAATATGAACGCACAAAGCAACCTTGATTTCTTGAAAGTTGAAAGGGTAGAACATTGCTTCCATAGACAACAATTTGAGATTTAAGAAGAAGATTGTAGTTTTTAATCCTTTTCTTTTCTGAATTGAATTGTGTGCACATGGTTTATTACTTTTTTGTGAGGAAAGTTGATACTTGTGTTGTGTATATTTTTGTATTTTTGTGATATTGTTATTTACTTCTTGTTGGATTAGTTATGTAGAAAGTCTAATCGAGAAAAGGGATTCACGAAATTAGATTAGATATATTTTACAAATTCCTTGATTGATAAGTTTGATTGACAAACCAGTTTATGTTGATGTTATTATGTTAAAACAAGCTAAGGATACGAATCGATTAATTTGGAGATGTCTATTTAACAACAGCAAGATTTTATTATTGTATGTGTTTTTTTGATTTATGAATGCCCAAATTATGCTTTTTTTTTTATGTGTTTTAGTATGTTACTCAACTTATTACAGCAAGTTTTTGTTAATATATATGTTTTTGATCAAGGGGATATGATGGAAAATGAGTCTACAATAATCTTGCTTTGTGATTGATGGGCGTGTTTATGAATTATTATCGTACCAACGCTCATCTTTGTGGGGTTTGGTGTTTAATCTATCACATTAAACTATATCTTTCACCTTGATGGTGAGTTTTGCAGATAATGATATATTGTGGCTGCTTATTTGGGTGTTAATGTAGATATTTGTATTTCGATTGATGTTGAAAAGGGGACCGTAAATTTTGACTCTACTTAAATGTGTACCATTATAGGATTTTAAGTTCTTAATTTTTGCATCATTAATGTGTTCAAAGGTTTCACTTATATTGTTGTCATCTCGATTCTTGAACGGATTGCCCTTTTTTCTTGGTTTATTGTTTTGTGGAAGAAAAAGGTCAATACATCCAACAAACTGTATGAAAAGAACCATTTTTTATTACTGATATTTGTTTTAGATATAATATATTTTCATTGTTCTCTGAAAATAGTTTCATTGTTAGTTCACATTCATTTTATAAGTTTGTTTTTAGTTTTTATATTTATTTGTAGTTACAATGTTTTGATAATATTTATAAGATGCACCACACGGTGCAATGAGATGCACCACAATGTATAATGAGATGCACCACATAGCATAATAAGATGCATCACGCTGTGAAATGAGATGTATCACAAGAGAGTGTAAAAAAAAAGCTGAAAATAATAACTAACTAATGCATCACATAACATTGCGAGATGCACCACAAAGCATTACGAGATGCATCACATAGCAATACGAGATGCACTGAATGCATTACACAATTCGCATAATTTTTCTTATTATATATATCGTAGTATTAATTGCAAATATAATTAATAATAAATACTTATGAAAATTTTAAGTAATTCAAATAGTCACTGCTCATAAAATATAGATGAGTATACAATCTAATTTCAAATTACAACCACATATATATATTTTTTATTCTCTCACATCATACACAATTTGTATCATATGTAATTTGTTCAAAACATACATATCATTATACTCCAACTATGAGACGCTAATTAACTCAAGTAATAAAAAATTGGGTAAAATACAGAAATAACAATTCTAAGACTTAAAATATTAATTATAACAATGCTTTTTAAACCTATCAAATAATAATAATTATAGACTTATTTACCCTTTTTTCCTTCTTCTATTTATCAATTCTGAAAGTCGTTATCTCAAATATATCTGTGGGAAATCACATAAATAAATATGTGAAATCATATTATAATTTGTGTGGTTTCACATGAAAAATAATGTGAATCACATTATAATGGTTTCACAAGCAGAAAAATGGGAATTCACATAAAAATAAGGATTCACAGTACAATTTATTTGATTTTCTATCTAATTCGAATTCACATAAAAAAAGGGGAATTCACATGAAAAATATTGAGAATTCACATAAAAAATACTTGAAATTCACATGAAAAATAATGAGAATTCTAATAAGGGTAAAAAAGTCATAAATTGCTATAATTAATAACTTTTAAAAGTTATTGCTAGAATTAATATTTTTATCTTTAAAACTGCTAGAATCCTATAATAACTCTAAAAAATTTATCTACATTCAAACGAAGATCTCGACAAGATTATGTTTAGTAGTAATACTCAGTTTCTTCATTCACTTTCGTTTGTTGTTCTTCTAACCAATAATTGATGCACAATACTTACTTTTCAACAACTTGATTTGTCTTGTTAATTCTTTACGAAATAAGTCTTCCAATTTCTAATTGGATCACTCATGAAATTCTTCATGTCTCTTATTGCAAATATTTCATTGTCTGTTTCCATCATTGTTTCTTTTACTTCTGTGTGACATTTCAAAATTAAAACTTTGGATTAGTTCAGATGCATCGATCACACTTATTTATTAAATGCATGACATCGACTTACAGATGCATCACAGTAAATATCTATGAATTACTACAAATAAATGTATATGGTCACATGCACCAAAAGGACTATCTACATGCACCATAACGACTATTTAGTGGCACTATAGTGACTAATCAGATGCACCATATAGAAACACACAAATGCACCACAAATAAACACATGTATAATGCTAGATGCATCAAAATAACTATCGAGATGCACCATAATACTAGTTAGATGCACCATAATGACTAGTCAGACGCACCTCATTTGAACATAAGAATACATGTTGTGAGATGCATCACAATTGATTTTCTAGATGCATCAAAAAGACTATTAAGATGCACCACAGTGACTAGTCAAATGCACCATATTGCATTTTCAAAATGAATAAAGTAGGTTATCTAAAAAAAAATAATAAAGTTAAGTTTGATTAAGTGATGAATATACTTTAATATATGACCACTTTGAAATAAATAAGCATTGAAAACAACAATTGACATACTAATAAATAAACAGTGTTCATGGCCAGAATATTGACAACAAGAGCAAATCAAGGCAAAACTTTCATGACTTGTTTATTAGGGGCATAATAATAATAATTTGTTTCTCAATTAATTTTCTTCTGCTATGTGTTGTTATTCCAACTAACAATTGATGCATAATCTTTGACTCTTAACATTTGAATATGTCACTGTTGATTTCTTCACTAGATCAACCTTACTTTTCTATAATTGGCACAATATTTTCTTTAAAATTATCATCTTTAACAATCTCATTTTTTCATATTTTGGTTTATATCACGTTGTTGTTTAGTTCTCTTTATTTGGGATGAAAACATTCAACACAAACACGTATATTAATCAGATGCACCATAATGCATTTTCAGATGCATCACAATGTTATTTTAGATCCATCAACTCACTGCAAACAATCAGTTGGTTCATTCATAAACCTGACGCATTTATCAATTTCATGAAATCAATTCACATGTGTTCTTTTTTTTTCTCTCTTTTCTTCCACTCGCATGATCCAATGATGAATGAGGTAAAGGTTTAGATGATCAATACAATATCTTCAAATAATGATATCTCAAAGTCAGACAAATACATTAAAATTTTATACACAAATTAAATCAACACTCGATATTAAGCTCCCTAAAACAAGCTAAGTAATAGATGCTCTGAGCTTTACAAATTGTATGCTAATATTAAATTCGTTCAACATAGCTAATTTATTCTATCTCTCCAATACTCACATGTGAAATTCCGAACAGATCAATTTGGCTTTCCCTTTTAAAATGTTGGACAAAATTTTAAAATTGTTGTGGTCATAGGGGAGAGAGAGAGAGAGAGAGAGAGAGAGAGAGAGAGAGAGATAGAATTGAAATGAGAAGAAGAAGAAGAAGAAGAAGAAGAAGAAGAAGAAGAAGAGCAACAATTGGATGAAGAAAGCGATGGTGATGGCGAGAGTATTGGCGACGGCAGTGCGGCGTGGTGCTTAGTGGTGATGGTGAAGAGAGAAAGAGAAAAGAAAGAGGGAAAGAGAAAGATCGCAGGTGAGAAACAAAAAAAAGAAACATACATTTATTGTTGCGTTCAATGGCGGTGATGGTGGTGGTGGTGGCTATGATGGTGTGTGACGATGAAGATAGTGGTGGTGGCAATGATGGCGGGTGGTGTTGGAGAAAGAGAGAGACAAAAAAAGAGTGGGTTCTGTAACATGTGGAACGAAAGAGGTGAGAATTCCCAAAATAGCCTTGCAGTCCTTATTTTTTAACTTTTGTGAAAATTGATAGATCTAATCTGGACCATACAATATTTGTAAATGAGTAGTGATCCAGATTTATTCTTATTTCTCATTTTAAGGAGGGTTTTCACTAGAACCACTCTTTTTTTTATATATATATAGGGTGTGGATCTGGTAGGAACTCATCCTTATATGAGTCTGTAGGAACCATGCATTAATATCATTTCAGAAATGCACAAAATGCAGTACTTTAATGCAGAAACATGACAAAGGGCACAATACACTAACTTAATGCACAAATTTTTAACATATTTTTAATGCACAACATGAAATAATTTAATGCACTAACTAAACCAAACAATGCATAAAATATCTTTTCAATTTTTTTATTAATATATAATTGTGCATTGTAATAACGTAATTTATGCATTAACCAATGTGTAAAAATGCATAGTTCCTACAAACTCATATAACTATGAGTTCCTATATGATCTTATCCATATATATATGGATTAGATCATATAGAAATTAGTTCTAGTGTGGAAATTAGGAACACATCTTAACCGTCCATATTTGTAGATCTATGCTTATAATTATTTATTGATTATGTGTGTAATTAATGTAAGTTGCGTTTTTTTTTTCCCTTTTTTGCGTTGATGTTTCTTATCCAATTACTCATATGATCCCTACAATTTTGGGATTTCATCTAACCATAAGCTTTTGATTTTGGACGGTTTTTTTTTTTTTTTTTTTCTTTTTTATTTTTTTTATTTTTAGAATTACGGTTTACTTCAAATATTTATATTATCTCATAAGTACCATCCGATCTATTTAAGTATATTATTATTATTATTATTATTATTATTATTATTATTATTATTATTATTATTATTATTATTATTACTACTATTAAACGATTTTTTTTGAAGAAACTATTAAACGAATTTAAGTGCTATCCATCTACTAAATGTAAAATAAATTATATTTTAATATCATTGATATCTTCTTTTTATAAAGCAAATCGACTTCGATTCTTGAATAATCCACATCACTTCTGCTTCTACTGTAACACAAGATTCCCCTTTTCTGTGGAAAAGGCCTGTATCAATAATTATGATTTTACGTATGGACAATTCCTCAATATCTTGTTCATTCGCAACAAAATATTTTTTCTTGACAGAAAAATAAGGTAAGGAGATGGCTCCATGTGCTCTGATTCATTATTTTGGATTCTAATTCAGGAGCACTACCAAAGTGTTTCAAAGGTGAAGTTATTTTGACGTAGGTCTGCGTTTACCGTGGGCACGATAACTGGTACACCAGAGGTGCGTCCTTCCCGGTCCTCTCGTACTAGGGAAAGGTCCTCTCAATGCTCTAACGCCCACACCGGATATGGACCGAACTGTCTCACGACGTTCTGAACCCAGCTCACGTACAGACGTTTTTTTCCTCCCCACATGGATACAAGTAGATAAACGGGAATTAATCCATTAGAAAAGTTATAGTATATATTAGGCGCTTCTTACTTCTTAGTTTTCATTGTGTGCATGGTTTAGAATATTTTAATGCTTAATAATTCAACGTTCAGCTTATGTTAATAAAATTTCATGCTTAGTAGTTAATAATTCAACTTAATATTAAACTATTGTTTCATGTTTATAGTGAAATTTCATGCTTAATAGTTCAACTTTCGTGCTTATATTAACGAGATTTCATGCTTAATAGTCCAACATTTGTGCTTCTATTAATAAAATTTCGTGCTTAATAATTAAATTTTCATGCTTATGTTAATGAATTTATTTTTTCCTATTAACATAAACATAAGCAGACTATAGTTATGATATTATTTTCCATATGATGTAATCATAAAAATGCTATAAAGAAAACAATCAATTCTAGAGAAAATAAATTACATACGGACCACCAAAAAAAAGAGTTTTTGAAATTAGATGAAATTAAACCAATTTAAATGGGATGAATATGGAGAGAGAAAAGGAGTGGGGCGGATTTAGGGGAGAGAATCCACCGTGGGTATGCATTGTAACTATTAAATAATATTATTAATAATATAAAATCTTTTAATCACAATCACACAATCTAATTAAATGAAAGTTAGGATAAGTTCTTAATTCTCACATGGAAACTAATTTTTATCCTAACTTATTCATATATATATATATATATATATATATATATATATATATATCATGAATTTTCCATGTATTCTCATAATATTGCTATAAAGTTATCGAAAACATAATTTATTAAAAATTATATTATTAAAAAATAAAATTATGAAAAGAGTTGTAATACAAATTTATGTGAATGAATGTATTAGATTTAGATGGGCAATTGATTAATTCCCTAAATTTCGTCTTTACGGTAATAATTGGTGTATCAAATAAATCTATGAACACATTAAGAAAATTTCTCAGACATTGTTAATATATTAGTATTATTACTATTAAAATAATCTATTTACAAATATTATAAAATGAAATAAAAATAAAAAATATATAGCAATCGGCACAAAAGACTTTTCAAGGTTATTTTCTCTTAAGTATACGAATATTATGGTCCGTTTTATTGTTATAAATGTGTTCGGTCTCTATAACATGACTTTCGAACTAAGTCAGTATATTCATGAACTTGCGATTCGTTCATTTTCAACTAATTTTTAAGATAAACTAATCTAGATATAAAATTAATATAAAAAAAATAATAAATATTTATTTCTTGAATTAATTTCATCTTTTAAAACATGTCGTTTGAATTAGCTCATGTTAAAAATTGTGGCAATCCATAAAAATATCCACTTTGACAATGACAAAATGAAAAATACTCATTCCTTTAAAAAATAATGAAAATGCCACTCTTAGATATTTAAAATATTATATACCATCTTGTCATCCACTTTATATCACGTCTGTTACATATGTAAAAGATGTGATATAAAGTGGATGACAATTATGGTATTGCGTGTAATCAATCATGATTGTGTGATAATTATGTGATTATTTGACAATCATTATGCAATAATAATATTTTTAATACTCTCTCTGTTTGCGAAATAAAATCTCACTTAAACTCTTTTTATTGTTCACACATTAAAGTCTCATTTGACTATTTTGTACAATTATACACTCCTTACTTTATAAAATTACTACCCTTTGCCACTGATAGACCCACCCTCCCACAATATTAACACACTAATTAGCTTACTATTAACCAAATTAAATTAAACACTAAAATTTAAACCCAAACTGTTATTCACAAAATTGGGCATGATTTTAAAGCCCAAAAACTAATTCTATCTCGACCCAATTAATATCCCAAACCCTAATTTATGTGTTGCAGCCGTTCAGTTTATTTCCTCTCTCCAAAACATATTCTCTCGATCCTCTCTCATCCAAACCCTAGATCTATCCACACATATCACTGAAATCCCTCAATTTCATTCACTTCGATGTCGAATTCCTCTGAAATCTCTCAATCGCCGCTCGAATCAACCTTGAATTCTTAGGATTTGGAGTCGAGTTCTATCGACTTGGTGCCTGAGACGGTTTTCGATTCTCCTATCATTGTCTCTTCTCCGATGTCGGCCAAATCTGTAGATCTTGGTTGCTTCGTGCCGGAATCTCCACTCACCACGTCGCCGCACAAATCTGGTGGGGTTCGAAACTTCTTGTCGAAAATATCAGTCGATTTAGAGGTTTCACCTTCTGGGTCGGACCTCTTCGACTCCGTCATCCATCTCTGTGCTTTGAGTCCACCTAAATCTGTAGATCTTGGTTGCTTGGTGCCGGAACCTCCATTCACCGTGATGTCGCACAAATCTGCAGGGGTTCGAAGCTTGTTGCCGAAAAAATCAGTTGATTATGAGACTCCATCTTCTGGGTCGGAGCTGTTCGACTCTATCATCGATCTCTGCTCTTCGAGTCCACCAAAATCTGAAGATTTTGGATGTTCAATTGCACCCTATGAGACGGAGAACTCCGAGTCTCTCATCGATGCATCTATTGATTTTCCGAGTGTGGTGCCAGAACCTTTATCATCGGGGGTGTATTTAGATGAGATTGTTGATTCGATGCTGGCTACAGATCCCTACTAGTTTTTTTTACCGAGTGCGCAAAATTTCGGGAAAAAAGTAAGGCCTTGGAAGCCATGGGATTATTCTGAATCAGGTGATTGAGTTTTTATATCTTCAATTTTTGTTGGTTGGGGGCTGGTGATGCCATTTATTACGATGCAATTATGACCATTTGATGATGGTGATTGAGTACCTGTGGGTTGAAATCTGATGCCTCTGATTTTATCTTATTTGATGCAATTCTGATGAATTGATGATGATTATTTGATGATTTGCATTGTTGAGAACTGATGCCTGTGATGCTACACTTATTTGATGCAATTCTGATGAAAAACGTGATGATTATTTGATGATTTGCTTTACATTTTACTGATGCTTGTGATTGAACACTTATTTGATGCAATTCTGATAATTTGAGTCTGATTATATGATGATTTGATTTGCATTTCACTGATGCTTGTGATAGAACACTTATTTGATGCAATTCTGATGATTTGAGTCTGGTTATATGATGAATTGCTTTGTTGAAAACTGATGCCTCTGATGCTACACTTATTTGATGCAATTTTGATGATTTGAGTCTGATTATATGAGATGAATTGTGGGTTGAAAACTAATAGAACTGATACTACACAAATTCTTATGATGCCACCACTAGGTTCTCAGAAATCTAGTTTAGGAGGTTGAAATGAGAAACAAATCAGTCAATGATGCAAATTACTTGATCATTTCAAGTGTTGAGACTACATAGGTTCAAAAAAGGACAATTTACATCTCCAAACAACAAAAATATAGCTTTACTGTTTGAACCTGTAAACCCTTACCAAAAAATCTGATTTTATGCCTTCTACTCCTGCAATTAGACTGTCAAGGTTGTAGATTGGTTAATCTGCATGCTCCTGCACTTGTAGATATTCATATGCATCCTTTACAAGCTGCTTCTCAACATCTATAGTCTCTGAAAGTATTCCAAGCCTTTTAAGGTGTTCCTTACCCGTGTGGGATCTTATAGTTATTGCTGCCCTTCAGTTTGATTATCTCTTTGTAACAACATTGCAGTGTCAAGAAAACATCATTCAACTTAGAAGTTGGAAACTCTTCAAATGCATCTTGCACATTCTTAATCAATCCATCAACTGTAGTGGCCAACTTCTGATCTTTTAGACTCTGTATGGCCCTGAAAAAACCTAAGTCATTGACATTTGTGTCTGGGGAATTAGGTGGTTGGCAAACTAATTGGATATTGAACCCATCAGAGTGTGCAATTTCTTGGAAATCATGATCATCGTTGCTGATATGTGGCTTTGCATTATCTTGTTGTATAATGATGTTTTTGTTGATCCCTTTTGACCACTTTGCTTTGATTATAGGAACAATCTGCATAATGAAAATATAATGAAACATAGCTTGATGAATGTGCAAACAATCTGATAGCATAATGAAATTAAAGTATTACCAACTTAAGAAAGTAATCCTTCATCACAGGTTTGGTTATAGCAACAATAGGCTTTGTCATGATGCTTCATTTTGGTCTATTTTTTGAGCTTTTTGCTGCTGGCTTCTCATATGTTAATGGGGATATTCCAAACTTCCCATCAAAGATAGCAGTCCCAGAATTATCACTAAGTGGTCTTCCAACAACACAAATAAACATGATTTTCTCAATATGTCTCTTGGATTTGCATGTTCTGTGTTGCTCCACTTCATCTGCCAAGACATAGTATCTCTGTGTGGTTTTTGTAATGTTGAACCAATTCTCATCAATATGAATAATCTTGTACATTGGCTGAAAAGCAATTCTTTCATTGCTATTGATGCAACTGAGCATGCTAAGGCTCAATTTCAGCCTAGCAATCTTATTTTCAGGGGTTAGAAAGGGTTTGATTGCATTGGTATGTGCTATAACCTTTTTCTCCTTAATCCATTTATGAACCAAACCTGTACTTACTCCTAGCTGAGTTCAAAGCTTCCTGATGTTACCTCTCTCCAAAACTGACATGTTTTTGAGCTTTTCTTCATCAAGTAACTTTCTGTCTTGTGTTTTGAACCTTTTTTTATTGACACTAAATGAAGGCGTTGGCCCAAGGCCTGCTGAGCCAAAGTTGTTGTCCACACTCTCCACACCTTTCGCAGCTCAACACCAAACAACTTTGCAGCTTCCTTTTTGGCGCCATATCTTAGCTTCGAGTTGCAGCTGTTTTGAAGAAGCCAGACTGCAAGATTGTTTATTTCAATCTCTGACAAATTTGGCTTGTGTTTGTTGAGGTCCAACATTTTTTTTATTGCTGTATTTATGGAGGTGGTGTAATGAATTTGTGGTTATTCAGCTAGTATTTATTGTGTTTAGTTGGTGTTAGGTGTAATTTAAATTTCCCTCCAAACATTCCCCAAATTATTCCCCCCAAATCTGCAGACTTTGGCAGATTTTGATAGTAAAGCAATGAAAATCCCTCCCCCTTTTTTTTATCACATCAGCCTTTTTTATTTATTGTTATTCAGTTTTTGATTGCTTTACAGTTAATATTGATTTTCAATTATTTATGCATTCATTTATGCACAAGTTTATTTTAAGGTTTCGAATTTTACTATTTACAGGAAATATGAACAGGAATTAATATCAAGGTTTCGAAAATTATGAACATGAATTATAACATGAATAAATATGAACATGAATTAATTAATTGTACAACATCTCTTAATTATAACAGGAAATAAATTTACTACATTTAATTCCCCAAATTTTAATATATCTACACCCCATTAATAAAGTCATTATCAATTTCAATACATTAACAAACTAATCAAAGTCATTATCAATTTCAACACATTAACAAACTAATCAAAGTCATTAAAAATACCCCTACTTTTTAACTTTTACCCTACCCACAACCACTTTATCACTTTTCTTAATCCCATGCCCAGCTTGAAATGAGACTTTTTTTAGCGAATGGAGGGAGTATTTTTTATGAACCATATAGGGATTAACTACCGTACAATATTCACTCCAAAAATTATAAATCGTCCTTAAAGTAACTTAAATGATGTTCCCGCTCGTGTATAATGAAATTGAAATCCCGCTCGACACTTGTCAAATCTCACTTGAGCAGAATTTATGATCTCGCTCGAGCGAAATTTGACACGTATCGAACGCAATATAAGTGAGCTGGAAATGACAGAAAAGTTGGTCAATGTACATAATGAATGTTAGCCGAACAAAGGTGGAGAGAGAGAGAGAGAGAGAGAGAGAGAGAGAGTCAATATAATTTGACTAAAAGTATGATAACTTTTCAATTTAGTGGGACCATGAATATTTTTCATTATTTTTAAAGTAACTGGGTATTTTTCATTTTGCACATTACATAGTGTGCAAAAAAAAAAAGTTCCCCCAACTGAATTTGTATATTTACAAGTTGAATTAAAAAATAATGTTAAAATTCAAATTCGAAGAAACCTTAGATGGAATGAAATGAAGTAGGAATTGAATGAGTTTAAGAATGAAATGAAGCTAGGAATGAAATGGAATGAGTAAGTTGATTCCTATGCATGGTATGCACAAGGAATGGGTAAGAGAATGAAATTAATATTTTTTGCATTATGTATATTTGTGTGTGTATGTGTAGTGTGTGTATATGTTTGTGTGTGTCTTCAGTGTGTGTGCAATGTGTGTATATATATGTGTGTAGTATATGTGCAGTACTTTGTATATATATGTGTGTGTGCAGTGTGTGTATATATATATATGTGCGTGCGTGCGCTTGCATTGTGTGTATATAGTGTATATGTGTGTGTGTGTGTGCAGTGTGTGTATATAAGTTAGAATTAATGAAAATAATTTATTGATTTTTTTTGGATAACATTGACAAATTGTATATTATATGAGGATAGAATAGTCAAAATATAAAATGGGAATGACTAATATTATGGTTTGAATACAAAATGGTTAATCTCTTGGAGAATGGAATGATTATTTCGGATGAAATGACGATTCCTAATTGTAAGGCTATCTGCAACCCTTAGAGCACCCTGGGGTCTCTAAGGGGTGCTCTAGCACTAGAGCACCCTTAGAGACCTCTACCCCTGCATCCCAAGGGTGCTCTAAGGGTGCTCTATCTTTAATATTAAACAATTCCTCCTTTTCATTTATTTAATTAAATCATAAAATTTCATTTATGAGAAAATAAACATTAAACATTACATTAATTCAAATAAAAATAAAATTTTACATTAATTAAAATAAAAAACATTACATTACTTAAACAAAAATTACACTAATTGAGGACGCTCGACTACTCCTGTAGAGGTCCAAATTTCTGGTAAACGTACTCGATGAGATCATTGGTAAGTCGGGTGTGCTTTCGTTGATCTCTCAAGTCGGCTTTCCGAGCGAGATAGGTCCTAAAGGCGATCGGACAGTGCCTCCGGGATATCCCGCTAGTGGACGAAGAATCGGAGTCTTCTCTCCAATTCTCCACATCTTCCCGCTCGTCTTCGATGATCATGTTGTGCAAAATAATGCACGCGAACATGATGTCTCGGAGATGCTTCTTGTACCAGCACCGACCCGGAGCGCGTATTATTCCCCATCGGGCTTGGAGCATTCCAAAGGCCAGCTCTATGTCCTTTCTCGCCGCCTCCTGCATCCTCTTGAACCTCGCCGTCTTTTCGTCAGTTTCAATCCTCGGCGATTTGATCAGTGTTGCCCAAGACGGGTAGATCCCGTCGGTCAAGTAGTACCCCTTGTCGTAGCGGTTTCCGTTGACGGTGAACTTGCACGGCGGAGCTTCCTCAAGCACGTCGGTGAACATGAGCGACTGATTGAGGACGTTGATGTCGTTGTTGGAGCCGGCACACTCAAAAAAGGCATGCCAGATCCACAAATCCTGCGACGCCACCGCCTCCAAGATCAAGGTAGGCACGCCTTGATCGCCGCGAGTGTGGACACCCGCCCACCCTTTTGGGCAGTTCCTCCAAGCCCAGTGCATGCAATCCAGGCTCCCTAGCATCCCCGGAAACCCATGCCGCTCCTCGTGCATTTGGAGCAGACGTGCAGTGTCGGCAGCGTTGGGCTTCCGGAGGTATCGCTCGCCGAAGAGGTCGATAAGTGCCCGGCAAAATTTTTTGAGGCAAAGTCGCCCCATGCTATCGCCAATATTCAGATACTCGTCGAAGGCGTCCGCAGCACCGCCGGTGGCCAGTTGACGAACCGCCATCGTACATTTTTGCACCGACGTCAGCCCCCAACGCCCGAGTGCATCTTGTCGATGCGTGAAGAAGTGGACGTTTTCCTCCAACGTGCTGCAGATGCGCAAAAACAGATGCTTATGCATCCGGAAACGACGTCGGAAAAAGTGCTCGCCATAGGTGGGGTTGTCGGCGAAGTAGTCGGCGTGAAGGACTGCACACGCCGCTTCTCGATCGTGGTCGACGAATCCCCGCGACCCCTTCTTCTTCTTTTTCTGCTCGGCTATGTGTGCACGTATGTAGCGATCCGCGTCCACCAGCATCTCCATTACCTTGTCGTCGGTGCCGCCCTCGACATATTCCACCGAAGAATCGGAAAAACTCAACGAAGATGAAGACATTTTTTTGTAGATGAATTTGAGAGAGAAAGAGGATGAGGAAGATAATATAGTGTGAGAAGAATGAGGATGAGGTGGTATTTATAGTAGGAAAAAAAAAATAAAATTAAAATCGGTTGTTAGCCGTTGCTGAAAACGGTCGATTTTTCGAAAATTTTTACGTTAGGCGCGTGCAATGCACGCGCCATTAATTTTTTTTTTTAACTGAAATGGGGAGCGCGTGGCTTCACGCGCCGTGCTCGAGCAGCGCTCGAGCGCTCGGGCACGGCTCGAGCCAAGGGCGTCTGCCACGCGGGGTGCTCGAGCCACTCCCTGCTCGATGTGGTCTCGAGCACCCCCGCTCGAGACGCGTTGCAGACAGTCTAAAACATACCAATCAAAGAAATGGAATGAAGGTAGGAATGACCATTCCATTCTATCATATCAATCAGTACCTAATAAGTTTGTGTATATACAATATGAAACCCAAAAATAAAACAAAAAAAATAAAGATTAAATGCAATATAACAATAGTACAAGGGGCCATATGTAAAACATATCAGCTTTAGAAACGAAGACCCCTTTCTCGCCTCGCACAACTAGGGTTTAAGACTCCCTCCATTCTCTCCTCTCTATTCTTCGTCGAGTCGTCAGTAAGCTAATTCCTATTTTTCGGACGGCAATTTTCTGGTCATTGTTAAATACGCAGCAAAAATGGGATTAAAAGCGAAGAAGAAGGCAGGAGTGAAGACTTTGAAGAAGGCCGCCGCTCAGTTTTCTGCTTCCAAAGAGGAAGCCACTGAATTTTTGGTTCGTTGTTTTTAATTTTTTTTTCTTTGCTAATTCGAACTCCATTCAATTGATGATTGCTACTCGTTTTTGTATTTTGACTGTCTTTTGCTTTCTGATGGGAATTCAATTAATAATTTGATTGCTTTGGGAATTAAAGCCGTTGGAGGGTGGTCCGGCGAGGGTTACTCCTAAGACTGAGATTAGAGAGAACAAAGCAACAGTTTTGTACATTGGAAGAATCCCTCATGGGTTTTACGAGACTGAAATGGAAGGTTTGGTTTTGCTTATTCCAGTTTCATACGCGTCCGTCATTGGAATCTCACTGTATTTTGTGTGTTGGGCGCTTGTCTTACTCTGTAAATTGGCTTTTGCAGCATTCTTTAAGCAGTTTGGTGCGGTTAAGAGACTTAGAATAGCAAGGAATAAGAAGGTTTGTTTCTTTTTCTTTTTGCCTTGCATGTTCATTGGTGTTAACTATGCAATTGTCAATCTCAGTGCTTTAAGATTAGGGAATTTTGATTGTTTGATTACTTTATTTTAGATACCTCTGCTATATTAAGGTGTTAGACTGAAATTGGTTTATGCATTGAATGAGGGAGATGATTATATGAGAGAGCAGGTTGCAGTAGATGCTGTATCAATTAGAAATACTTCTTGAAAAGTGAACACAACTCTCGTGTTATTGATGAGGTCCTCAGCTATACTTGCTTAAACAGAAGAGAAAAATATTTAAAAGTTATAACACATCTTGTGCCTTGACATGTAGTGTCTTCATGTTTTATACACAATGGAGCACTTACATGCGTCAAATGAGTTTACTCCCACATGCTTTATGTAGAATGCAGTCCAACATCATGACTGATATGTAGATAGTAGGCGACGATTGAGATTTTCTGCAGAATTTGGTGCGTTGTTGCTTAGGTAGTTGGCTGAGTATGATTGCTGCATAATTCAATTGTGCATCACACGAACATTATTAGACCAGTGATCAACTTATTTAAAATACACATCTCAATGCAAATTTGGTTAAGTTCAAAATTGACCAAGTTGTATGGTTGTAAAATTTCAGGAAAATATTCTCAAAGATTGACTTGGTACTGTTTCCTTTTGTACTTCTTGAAATGGAATGAGTGGGTTGTGTTTCTTCTTTGCTTCACAGTGTTTTTATCTTGACATATAATTTCTAATAAAATGTTTGAACTGAGTGTTTATGTGGGAATCCAACAGTGGGATTGGATATTTTTGCACCTCAGTCAGAATGGATATCTACTTTGTAGTTAAATACTTTTAATTGTGTTCATTTTAAAGTTTTGAAGCTGGTAATTTGCACTGTTCAATAAGACAAGACATTCTATTTCTTTATTCATCTTTTGTATTAATTTATATCATTTCATTTTCTTTTGAACAGACAGGGAAATCAAAGCATTTTGGATTCATTGAATTTATGTCTCCTGAGGTTGTGCAGTTCTATTTTAGATAATACTACTATAATATTTTTCGTTGCATGCTTTCCACTATTTCCCTTATCTCACAAATGAGTTTTTCTGACTCATGCAGGTTGCCAAAGTTGTCGAAGAATGTATGCATAACTATCTGATGTACGAGCACTTGCTGCAAGTTAGCATTGTTCCTCCTGAGAAAGTTCATCCAAGATTGTGAGTCTATCCCTAAGCTATCATCAATCCTGCATCTTAGAGTGAATTAATTGATACATGTAATGTAATCATTATAACTATGAAAGCTACAGATGCTTATTTTAGGTTGGTTATTATGTATTATGTCAGATGAAAATAAAATGTAGTTTTAATAACCAACAGAACGACAGATCTTATGTTGATTTAGCATATTTAATCAATGCAATCTACTGTCAAAATGGCTACCAACAGACATAACAGAAGGTGAAAATTGAAAGAAAAATGGAAGTGGCCTGATAATTGATAGACTAAAACATTGCGCTGCTTATCTTGTTGTCAGATAGGGAAAGCTACATAACTTATAGTGATGTTAAATGATTGTGAAAAAGTAACTTATATCTGCTTTGGACAGTGCTTCTGTAGAGTTTGGACAGTGGAGGATTTGGACAGTGCTTCTGTAGAGGTTTTTACTTACTAAGTTTTATCCATAATGATATTTTCAGATGGAAAGGTTTGAGCCGCTCTTACAAGCCATTGAATCGTGTTCAAATTGAGCGGAAGCACCATGACAAGGTAAAAAGACAGACTTCTCAAAATGAGTTTCTATTTTTCTCTTCCTCTATCTAGATTGCAACTTTATAGATGAGATGATATAGTATGGTGGAAAAATGCTCTTTCTACCAAAATGTGTTTCTATTTTCCTCTTCCTCTGATTATAGTCTTCTTGATTATGTATAATTTCTAGGAACGGACCCTAGAACAGCAGCAGAAACTAGTTACTGGTGTACTGAAAAGGGAGCAAAAGAGACGAAAGCGAATTGCAGCAGCTGGTATCGATTACGAGTGCCCAGAAATGGTAAAAATGCTATAATCTTTCTGTGATCTTTTCCCTTAATGTCCAACTTTGTACGGAATCTGCCACCGATTATAAAAGCCATAATCTTATGTAGCATTGATAACTTTGCGCGTATCAGATTGATGCGGAATAGTTTGCATATGAACGACAGATTGTAGATGATCAAATTTGGTTTTACTGATGATTCGAGTATTATGTCATTTGCAGGTTGGCTGTGTCCAGGCTGCTCCAAAGAAGATAAGGTTCTCAGAATAGAGAAGTGGTAGGTGGCAAATTGATCTGAGCTAGAGAAGAAAAATGCACTGAAAACTAAGTGCCTGGAGATGCTGTCGGAAAGAATGAACCAATTTTGTATTTACTTCATAGATATTTCTAGTGGTTGTAACCAATTACCTTTTCTTCTACAACTTAGTACTCCGAAATGTTTGGAATTTCAGTGGTTGAGATGTTTTACTTGCTAATTTAGTGACTGTTTTGGTAAAATTGAAAGTCTATAGAAGAGGGTTAATTGAAAAAGAAAAAAGAAAGGAAAAAAAGGAGAGATTGTTCCTCCCGGACACCTGTGGGGAAAATGTGGTAACTTGTGTTTGAGTGAATTTATGATCTTTTGGAACATAGCTTGTTCATTATGTTGTAAAAGTTAAAAGTGAACAAGCATCTCGATGAGCAGCAAAGTATCCACTACGGGAAAACAACACTTTTGTTAATTGAATTTTCATCTTACTACTGCTGTCAGTTCGTTTATAACATAATATATTTTCATCTTATAAAGTGTTGGTTCTTTTTTCCACCGTGGTTTTGGGCATAACAATTTCATGACTTTATGCTCTCCCCCATTTGTTTGAGTAAAATTTTGGTTAAATGGTTGAGCCTGAACTTTTATTTGTTTCTCTTTTTCTTTTCATAATATTCCATTTCACATGTCACCTTAATTTTCAACTTTGAATCGTTTGGTTTGGACCTTTAGATATGCTCTAAGAGGGTCCTAAAAGAGTCCTCAAGTATATATTCTCAATTGGGAAGAATACTAAGCCTTGGGTTTTTCTTGAAAAGAGCAAAAACATTAAGCTGCTGCTTATTCAGTAGGCGGATGAAGAAGTTATGTGCTCCCAACCTTAGTTCCAAAAAATTATGAATATAACGCAGAAACATGCATATATAAACATGAAATGTTTAGGTTGAAGATTGGAATTCTCCAGGCAGGCATTGTTCTAGCTAGCTAGGATTGATTGCAACTAACAAATGGTTCCAACGGCTTCAACTCAAATTCAGGTAATGTTGTTCAAGAAACGAATTATTGTTATGAGATATGCATTGATGTAGAGAGTTCGGTTCTGACTGTTTGCCACATGATGAGGATGATCATGCATATAAACAAGATAGAGAAATAGTATCATAGAGAAGCAATGTCTCTATTGTACTATTAAGACTCGAAAGATCAAAAAGTTGTGCTAACGGAACTTTCATAAAAAGATGATATTGGAGATGAATCAAGCCTGAATCCTGGAGAGGGATCTGTCATAATAGAAGATCAGAAAATCAGATATTTGAGAATGTCTTTGAGCAATATATGGAACTTTTCAGGTTGTATGAGTTTCTCTTATCAGAAAAAAAGCAGCTGAGCAAGGGGGGTTCCAAGATGTGCAGAATGAAACTATTTAGTTCAAAATTCCATGTTAGTTTTCAATGCCCAAGAAACTACAGTAAATGCTAAAGGGATATTGCTAGCATATCTTCATCGTTGTTAAGTTTTACGGAACTTACTAGTATTATTTTCATTTTTTCAATTATGATATTTTGATCCTTTAATTTTTTTTTAATTTTTTTTTTTAATTTTTTGAGAAGAAAATAACTTTCATTAATCACTTGAGAGTCATTCTTAACAATATTCAAATGCCAACTATCATGCCACACTGCAGTGGAATCGACACATCTAGAAGCAAAAGATAATTCGTGTGCCGCCATATTAGTTTCCCTACGGACATGGTTTACCAAAATCATGTTAAGCCTTTTCACCTATCAAATAAATCTTCACATAAAAACACTATCAAAGAATCTGAAAATGCTTCAACACGTGAAACTCCCACCTCAATGCATTGACATATTCCGCATCGACTCTTTAAGTTCACCATGCAAAATCGTAATAGAAACTGAGACAGGTTTGGCATGGCAAAGATAATAGTTGCAGCATCATCCCTCACAATAGCCCCCACTCCACCTCTGCCATTTCTTTCATCCATGGCATAATCAACATCAAGTCGATATCCAATTCAAATCGCCTACTTCTGGAAAAACTCGAGCTTGTATAGCAGCTAGCACTCACCGATAGCACCTCTGATCTTTATATTTCTCAGCACACAGACACAGGGCTTTCCAAATAAGCCACAATCCCATTAACCATTCCTCTCTCGAAACTCCATTCTGCATATAGCTCCACCATCGCCCATATATCGCTTCCATCCCACCTCTTCACAACAACTAAAATTTACCCAATTATGCCGAATTTTATCACAATAAATAAGACCATGAGCTGTAGTAGTACCCCAGCCTTAAAACTATTAATCTTGATATTCCCTTTAAATTTGTTAAAAAACTAATTACTCTACTTTTCATGTTTAAAGATTTATTTTAAATTATTCAATATTGTCCGTAATGTGCAAAACTTCCTAATTTCTTCACTGCATTCCTTTTTGTATTGAAAGATGCTAGTAAATTGAAAATTTTAGTATGATTAAAATTCGACAACTGTTCATCTGTAATAGAAGACGAAACATTTTAAGAGAATTTGAAACAAAAATCTTGTATTGTACGTTTTCAAAGAACGGGAGCTAAGCTTCAAAAATGCATTTTCATTTTCAGACTGCAGTAATCGAGTTCCTCTAAAATAGTCTATACACCAACGGAAAATCAAAATTATCAGAGGATAGAAAGGGGATAAAGTGAAAATCAAAGAAGAGTGATTAAAATAAAAACGAGAAGAGCAGCAACAATGGTATATTTGAGAGCGGCGAGGACTATCGCCGCCGATATCACAAACAGCTGCCACAAAACCTGCACGCTCGCCCACGTCAGCAGCCCCGTCAATCCGACGGCCACGAGGTTATCCGGATTCGGGTCAAGCACAAGGTCTGCCCACCTCAGATTCAATCTCGCCCGCCCATTCTTCACCTTTTCTTCGCTGCCGTTATCCTTGGGCAGCTCCTTGTTTTTGTCGCCGTTGCCATTTTCCGCGTGAATTTGGGATTTTGTTAAACGGTATTTTTGGGGGGAAATTGAGAGTGAAGGGAAACTAGGGTTTCGAAGGAGGAGAGGAGAGAGGGGTCTAGATTTGAAGGAGGAGAATGGGGGCGGCAGAGGTGGGGGGCGGCACAGTGCTAACATTGATTTCGGATTTCAGTGGCTTCGATTGTGTGTGTATGGTCGAACATATGAATGTCGAAGTAGGAGGAAGTTTAAGACGAAGAATGTACAATTACTTCTGCATAATGTCCAACGCTAACTTTTGTTGTGTATAAAAAATCTAAAATTCAACTTTAGTTGTGTGTATAAAATTTAGAAATTGATGAATGATGTACCTTGTTTGCATTTTGGGCCAAAATAAGAATGAAGAAATTTTCACGGTAAATAGACGACAAAAATAAGTTAAACGACCACAGTGGGAGTCGAACCCACGACCTTTTGATCCGAAGTCAAACGCGCTAATCCACTGCGCTATGCGGTCTTATTGAATTGTAGGCACGATTTAAGGAATCAGTACAAAAATATAGACTGAGGTTTTGTTTCTTGATTTTCATTTAAAATGAAAATTTCTATTGAATAATCTAATAATATAATAAGAATAAATACTTGAGATTTAGACACCGCTTGATCGTGCTTATATAATAAATAACTTAGACACCGCTTGATCGTGCTTATATAATAAATAACTAGTCAGTAACCAATCGAAATTCGAGGGAAATTAAAATTAAATTTTAAATTATATTCATTAATTTAAAAAATAAAATTTGTGAAGAGGTGATTTTGGTGGAATTAATTAAAACCTGATTAAAAAAGAGACATTACCATCCGTTTAATAAATATAAGTTATTACGATATTGATTATCTATTATCAATCTTGTCAATTCCTTCAATTTTTAAGTTGGAATGCACAATTGATCTCAGACTATTTTTGATTTGGAAAAATCGAATTAAATTTTTGTGGCTAGAAATTTTCGACTATAATATTTTCTTTTACCCGTACACAGCTCAAACCAGACTAAAAAAAGAATTTACTACGTGTACTCATTCCAAACCTTATTATGTAATATCTGCTAATTACCAATCCACTCACTAAATTAAAATTAAAAAAAGAACAAAAAACACATGATACAATTATTTGGACCTAACCCTTTTTCTGTCCCAGTGAATTCGGATTGACCTGCTAATCTTGGAATAAATTAACATTCCTACTTGTCAAGCTCAGTTCAGTCATTGGAGTCACATCCAAATTATACATTTTGCATACTTAAATTGAAGAGAGATCAATAAGATTATGAAAATGCAAATATAAAAATGGAGAAAAAACTCAACATAATGATGTTATGAATTCTCAATGTTACTACTTTTGAATCTATTTGAATATAAACTTGTATTTATCTTGAACCCGATTCAAAACATGATTCATTATTATAAATCTACATCATAATTTTATTTATATGTTTGTATTTTCTTCTTTTGTCATTGTATAGCGCATTTCATAAAATAATTGTTGGTAAGTTTATCTTATTATGAATACTGGTCTTTTATGATTGATGTTTATAAGATTTTGGTAGAAATTTCTGCTTACAAAACTTCCAATAGTATCTTAAAACAATAATTTTTGTTTAAAATTTTTTTGTCAGTTCAAGATAAATTGGCTTAAGTCAATTTTTGTAAATTATACAGTGTACAGAACATCAATAATTATTAATTTATATAAATACATCCATCCTAAATTTTATTAAATAATGTTATTACTTCTCATTTTCGTCCCAAACTCTTCTAACATTACACAATTTATATTTGTAAAATTCTATTCATTAGCATACATACATTCCTCCAAAAATTATTTCAAGATAATTAAATAAATAAAAGTGAAAACATAGGGGTAAATAATTTTTTATACTGTACTTGTTAACTACTCATATTTGTCTCAAACTTAATATGCCCTAATTACCAACAATAAATTGAACACTAAATGCAAATTGTAATATTTAAAATAAAAATAATATAAGATTATACTTCCCCTGACACGAAAATTATGGTTAGATTTCCATTTTGGTCCATCCACGAAAATTATAATTTTTCCATTTGAGGAAATGACTTTACACACTCTTTACTTTTCTAACCTCATTCCATTTCAATATTTACATAAAATCCAACATTGGGTTAACAACTTTATTACTCCATTGAAAATATCTACGTACTTTTCATTACAAAATGTAAGAGGTATAATAGTTAACCCCATATTTCTACCTAACTTTTATTAAAACCCGCAACATAATTTAAAAATATAATTATTAATAAAAATATTATGAAATTAAATCTAAAAAACTCAATAATTTGGTATTTCAATTTCCTTTGCTCGTTGAGTTAGTATGAATCGTGATTAAAGGATAAGTATTTGATAAAAGTTATGAAAAATGCACAAATTGAAAATTTAGAAAATTAAAAATATAATGAAAAAATTCTTTCATTATTACCATGCAAATCAAAAAAGTTGCAATAACTGTGATACTTTATACCATATGCTCGATAAGATTTGGTATGTGATAGAATGACTCTTACTTGAAAAGTCAATGGATTTTGTAAATCTTAGATGTTGGATTTCTTTGTATTTTTAATTGATGTGATGAAATATAGTATATATATAGCCAATTTATAAGAAATTACTTATTTGGCCAAAATTAATTAATATTGGGCCAATTAAATAAGAAACCCCATTTTATTTGAAAGTGGCCAAATTATTTAACTAAATTAAGTATTCCAATAATATATATATATATATATATAAAATGAGAAATGAAAATTATTCTAAACCATTGATTAAGTTAAGATCAGTGGTCAATCAAAAATTAAACCAACATAGAAAATACGAAAAAATAGTTTACGGGCGTTTTTTAACTTTCAGGGGCAGAAAAGTCAAAACAACAATTATCATATCACAACATGATTCTTCAACTCAGATTTGAGAGGGTTTCAAATTCAATTTTACTTTGCAAAAACTTCAAAAAATTCTTTTAAAATCTGTAGATTTGTCCAACATAAATCTCACAAAAAAGAGAGATACAATTGTATCATGTTCTTCGTGCTTCAAATCGACTAGAGATTTTGATTTTTATGGAACGACGATATCAGATTGAAGAAAGAGGAAATCAAATTGAAGAACACCACAATCGATGGTAAGACAGTGATTAACTAGTAGGTTTTGATTTATTTTAATTCAAAAGCTTAATTTCTTCGTAAGATTGATTGAGTTACACATTTCAGATCTTTTTTGTGCATATATGTTTGAGAGATGTTTTCTTCCTTGATTTCGTCATTCTACAAAAACATTGTATCATCTTCTTCAATTTTCTTAGAATATCAATTTTAAATGAACAATTAAATCATACATATGATAATACGAATTAGATAATATGGGTTCTTGGTAACTAGCTATGATCTTTGAGTTTTCTTAATTTAGGGTAATGGAATGGGGTGAATTCTATGGTCTATGTGAGTTAGGTAATTTGTGGACTATGTAATTTTGAAATTTAGCTACGAGCCTAATTCCTACACTCAGGCTCAATGTTTCCCAGATTGGAAAATACCTATGAATGTTGAGTTAAAAGGTATTGTAAGTTGTGTCAATTGTACCTGGTAAACAAGTAATTGAGTTCTGGCTTAATTTTCTTTGGTTTTTAACAGTCTGGCCATGACCATTATTTGTTTATTGGGCATGTTTTTGATGGTTTCTTGACTTTTGTTGTTTATGTGGAGGTTTTGAAGGATTGTTTTTTTTTTTAATCAGTGCAAGTATATCCATGATGTCTTAAATAAGTTATTTCTAAAAATATGGTGTAGTGCATCTCGCTAGTCACTCTGGTGCATCTACATAGTCAATTATGATGCATCTGACATGTGTTCATATGCGTGTTTCTGGTACATTTGACTAATCACTATGGTGCATGTAACTAGCTAGTGTGGTGCATCTACATATCAGACCATTTACACCTATTTATCCTTGTTTCATGTTCTAATACTAATAAAAGAGAAGTAAAAGAAGTAAATATCACTTTAAATATATGTTTGCAGTTAGTTTGTGAAAAATCTAACATTTGAAGAAATTTGTGTGAAGTATGAGAAGCATTAAAATGACAAAAGAAAATCCGTTCTTATTGTGTCTGTTGTCATGGTGTTAATTTATTATTTCGATTATTTCTGAGCATATATTTGTCTCTTAAGCAAATATAGGACTATTTTTATTCTGTTTGGAAGTGCACATCTGCAAGTTATGAATTGTCCTTGCTACAGTTTGTCCGTTTGTTAGAAATTGATTTGATTATTGTATGCATCTGAAAATACCTTGTGGTGCATCTGACTATGGATTGTGGTGCATATGACCAATGTTTGTGATGCATGTGACTATTAATTATGATGTATCAGACTAATTATAATCTTAATTACAGATTAATGGAGACTTTCATGAGTAATCAAATCACTAGCTGGAAGATTGATCTCATGAAGAAACGACATGACAATGTAATACCCCAAATTTTCCGTACAGTCTTAAAAAAATTTAAAGTTAATAATAAAAATGGCTTTGCACGCCTAAGTTTACGATTCTGAATTCTAAGACCAACGGTGAAATCCGTTTCCGAAAATAAATTACGGAAGTCAGTTAGATGACTACTGTATTTAGGGTTATCGCGTACAAAAACTTTTTAGTTTTTGAACTCAGAACGGAAAACAATCTGATTTTTACATTCACGAAATCGCGATACGAACTCGCCCGAGAAAGTTCGTTTTTATGATTTTCCGGACAAAACTCGGACTGTGTTATCCCGAGTTTTTGTCGGAATTAAGTTTTTAAATATTACTTTTCGAATAAGTTAAATACGTTAGAATTTTTGGTCGAATCGGAATTTGACGATTTTGTGCCGAGCTACGTTTTTCGTCTTTCGATTTCTGTAACGTCATATCGCGCCGGAAAATCGCGTAATTTCTCTTCTCTTCCCTCTCTTGGCCAACCTCACCTCACTCTCTAAGCTTGATATTTTCATTTTATATAGTATTAAACCTATGAGTCACTCTTAGATATTTTTAGTTCATACTTTACACCTATTAATCTAAATGTTATTTCATAATACATATTAAGTTGTCATCCTCACTACATTCTCTCTCAATTTTCGAAATACACACACACACATATACTATCTCATCCATCTCTTATCACCATTGTTGGAAGCTTCAAGTTCTTAGAGCAAGAATTTCACACAAGACTCTAATCTTCCATCGAATCTTATAACCTCCTTCATTAAACTTCAAGGTATTCATCTCCTCTTTAATTCTATCCAATTGGATTCCTTTTCTTTTTATTTTTCATGTGGATCGATTTTTATAGATGATGGAAATTAGATGTTTTGATCTCTAATTAGTATAACTAGATTGATTAGATATGGATCTATGATTAAAATTGAAAAAAAAAATCAAGAACCCTATTTTCTTATGAATACCGAAATTTAGGGCTTTGGAGTAGGATGTTTTGATTCTTCAATTAGTTGTGTAATTGATCTTAGGAGGTGTTCGATTGATGATTAAAACGAATAGAAATCAAAACCCCTATGTATTTTGTTGATAACCGAGTTTAGGCTAAGGTTTTGAGTTGGGGGTTTTCAATTTAATGATGTAATTAGACTTGCAATTGTTTAATTGATGATATAGTAGTATGATTAAGGGATTAATGATGATGTTTGATGAAGAAAATCACCCCCTTTAATTATATGTTATTACCGAAAAATATGTGGAATTAGGGGTTTTCATGTAGTTTGATTTAGTTGATGATTTGTTGATGAATTAATGTTGCTAATGATAATAGTTGATGATAGAAATTTTATTGGAATTTTCTAAAATTATTTTGTGGAACGTAAGAGGCTAAGAACCCGAAATAAGTTGAGTTTAAGTAATGATTTAAGGTGATGATATGTATAATAATGATCTATATTAGATGATGTTTGATGATGTAGAAAATGAACGAAATCCGATAACTTTTGAAATCTCGTAAGAGACGAATAAGTGGTCGTAATTAATAATCGAGAAGTCGAGTAAGAATTTTAACTTGATAATAGTGTTTATAACGGACTAAGGTACGACTTTGTAGTTGACGACGTGAGGTTTTGAGTTTTTATAATATGAGTTGTAGTTATAGTCGAGAACTAGAAACGAGAATTTGTTAACTTGATTTTAGTTTAGTAAATGGTAGTTGAAACGACGAGGTGTGATCGTCGTGCTTATAAACGAGTTTTGAAAAGGAGTCCTTCACGTACGGGAGTACGTGTTGACTGCCTTAAGAGTGAAGTTTCATGAGAAATCGAGTACGAGAATTTAGAACGAGCTTAGGAAGTTATACGTCGATTCTATCGAGCAAATAGGGTTAGCCGCGGCAGTTTTGCGACCCTTCTCAGAAACTGTAATATCTCTTAGCTCGTTTATCGGATTTGAGATCCGTAAATTGGAGCGTAAACTAGACTCTCCAAGCTTTCTAATGGTATAGGGATCATCCCCTATTTATAATTCCTCTGTTCTGGGCAGTCCCCAGAACTACTGCTTTGCGCGGTGATTTTTCAGGATTTGTTTTCCTAAGTTATTTCCTTCGCAACTTAGTTTCTTTCGATTGTTTAAGCCGTAATAAGTTGACGAATATCTTCTCTACTGACCTAAGAGTCGAGTATGAAACTTTTCGAGTTCTAAACAAGATTTGTTCAAGTCTCGTTCCCGTTTAATTAAAATGAAACTAGTAGCGTGCAAATGCCTAAAGAAACAAAACGACTAAAACCTAATTCCAATCTCCGTTCTCGTTAATCTTATACGACCGATTTTTAAAGTGTGATTATTTTATGATGAAGGAGGAAGCCAGCACTAAGGAAAGGATGGAAGAACCGAAGAACGGAAACCTGTTTAGTTGTTCTGTATCATCGAGGTGGGCTTTTATATATGAAATAAAACGAGCAATGCTCGGAAACCTTTTCTTTATCGCTTTGATATTCGTGTTTTCAAAGTGATAATCATGGCATAAACTGTTTAAATATTTTATGTGAGTTCTCTTGTACCTATCTGAGTTAACATTCGTATTTTCCAGAATTTATTAGTTATCGATCGGCTCTGAGTTAGATATTAAGTGCTTTCCAGAGTTAGTGCACTTTGTAACCTGTGGTGTATGTGGTATCCTGTTGAGGGGTAACCAGCCACGGTGAATGAGAATTGGTCAAGATTTGAACGTAACATACCAGAAAAATGCTTGTACAAGCTAAATTATACAAATGAGTCAGAAAAATGTTTAGTAGACACGGGCCCCTTTCAATAAAACCCCGATGTGCTACGATTATTGAAATGCCTGATTATTTATACTTATGAATATATTTTCGACAACGTGCCCACTAAGTACTTTTGTACTTAGCCCTGCATATATTTTCTAAATGTGCAGGTTGAAGCGATGATAGCGGCGAGGCCTGAATTAAGTTGTCTTAGGAAGACTTTAGTTAGTATTAATCACATTTCCGCTGCAAAACTCTAAACTTATGATGTTATGCATATTAGTAAAACACTGTGGTATAAGTTCTGTAATATAACCTAGTTTACCTTTTTGGGAACTTCGCCGAGTAATCCTTGAGATGAACTCTTTTTTTTGTAAATAAAGTCATGTTCATAGAATGTATGATGTCTCCTATGTATGTTTAGTTCAGTTAGTCCCCTTCTTCCCCGCTTCTTTAATCCAACCCCAGTCGTACCCCGGCTTCTGCCGTCCCTCGGGATTTGGGGATGTGACAGACAAATTAAGTTGTTGAAAGTCAAGTATTGTGCATAAACTGTTGGCCGCAAGCACAACACATTGCACAAAAGCGAAGAAGAAGCAAATAGCTACTATAAAGAATCTTGCACGAAATTGTTGATTGAATGAGTTTATTAGGTGTCTGTTAGTTACTTAGATTAAATTGACATGTATTTTTTGAACAAGTAATATATCATAGAAACTGTGTGTAGTATAGGGAAATTGAAAAATTGTATGGTTGTGATTTGTAATTAGATTACATTACTCATCAATATTCCTTTTATGAACAATGTTTAGGTGTGATATTATAGATTATGTGGTGCATTTGATTATTGATTTTGATGCATCTGGATAGTGGTTGTGGTGCATGTGATTAGTAATTGTGGTGCATATGATATGATTATGGTGCATCTGAATAATGTCTTTTATGTTGTATTTTTCAGAATATTTTCACATCTTTCTCGCGAGCAAATTAAAGTTGACAATAGAATTAATGCAATGAGACGCATGAAATTGTTCATGGGTGATTCAATCACTAATTGAAAGACATGACTTATAAATAAAATAAACAAAAACAAAACAAGATGTTGAGATGCAATTTGATTAAGATTTGGTTCAAACAAAAAACCAATTTGATTACGATTTCTTTTCTAAGATAACCAAAGCATAAACACCAAGCCCGTTGAACGCGCGCGACGGGCCCATGGCGTGTGCATTGCACACACGTCTCTCACGCGTGGTGCATGCGCGTGCGTGTGTTGTGCATGCGCTCCTTTTTTTTCGATTTTTTTTTTATGTTTTTATTTTCGATTCTCAGCTCATATGCACTGCAATATGTATTTATATACACTACACTATATACTGGTATGCACAACTAAAAGTATTGAGATGCACCAACTTTTTATTTTAAAAATTTTCCATTATTTTTTCCGGCGGCTTGGACTGCGTTTTACAGCTCCGCCTTTACTCCAATTACTAATATAAGGATAATCGTCGGGTAACAATTTAGATTTTTTAGCTCGCTCTGAGGCCTTTGGCTCCCTCGCTCGAATCTTGACCAAAGAAGAAGCCGCAAACAAAAAAACATAGAGGGAAACAAAAAAAAGAGGGAAAAAAATCTGGAAATCTAAAAAAAAATGGTTGTGCATATGGAAACACAACGTGGTGCATCTCGTTAAACATCGTTATGCATATGGATACACTATGTGGTGCATCTAAAAAAATAGGTGAAAAAATATTAATCAAAATTAAAAATTGGTGCATCTCAATATACTTGGTTGTGCATATCATTATATGATGTAGTGCATATGAATACACGTTGCAGTGCATATGAGCTGAGAATCGAAAAAAAAAATAGGGGCGTGTGAGAAGCGTCTCACCCAAGAATTTGCCAACACCAAGACATAAGCCTCTAGAACATAAGATTTTTGTACAGAAACTAACACCACCACATCCAACATTCTCATAAGTTAATAACCCAACTCTTAAAACATTCATGCACTTATGATAATGATCTTATCTCATCTCATGTAATAAAATAAAACTACATCAAAACTTAATAATTATAATATCACACTACATTTACATTAGCGAATCTGCACAATATAACTCTCATATTCAAATGAAAAAAAAATATATATATTGTAAAATTAGAAGAACTATAAGTTCCATAACTATACAAAGTGACAAACTGTTGGGAAATTTATTAAAGTTTTGATTGATTCTAAAACCAACTGACTCCAACTGAGTAGATGTTGCCAGATCCTAATGTTAGTAGTTAGGCTCGCTGTTTGAGCATTGTTAAGATTTTATCTTTACAGGACTCCAGCTGAAGATGGCAACAAGGCTTTACTCGGACAGAACATCAGTTGTGAAGAAAGACAACTGAGCGTTCATTTCATAAGATTTCAAGAAGGGGGAAGTTACGTTCACTCAGATAGAACATCAGTTGTGAGGAAGACAACTGAGCGATCATTATATTAAAAAGGGGGAAGTTACGTTCAAGATGCAAAAATCGACTAAGTATTCAAAGGAAGAAGTTGCAAGAGAACATCAGTTGTAAGAAAGACAACTGAGCGTTCAAGAGATAGAACATCAATTGTAAGGAACACAACTGAGCGTTCATCAGATGAGAAGTAGAAAGGAGTAAGAGAACATCAGATGAAAGGAAGTCATCTGAGCGTTCAAACCCAATTGATCAGATACAAGGAAGACAACTGAGCGTTCAGTCTCAGAACATCAGTTGTAGAACTCAACCAAGAAGATCAACAACATGAAGTTCAACTCAGCTGAGAGTTCAACTGTTAGCTTTCAGATAGAACATCAGCTGAAGAACAAGTCAGATGAAGAACGAAACTCTCAACCAATCACCATTGTTGAAAGTCTAATGTTGAGATTTGAATTTCGAATAAGGAAGTCACGTGAAGGTTTGACTCTCTGTCATTACCTCATTTGGCCCAACACAAGGCTGTCTCAAATGGAAAGCAGAAGCACTAAGTTGTCAAATCCGGAAAGTCTGCAGAGATGAGAGACAAGCCATCGCTTTCAAAGAACAGAGATCAACGGTTCATCCAACGGCTAGTTGATTCTCCCCGCCTATAAATAGAGGCCTTCATTCACAGAGACATACAAGACAGACATACGAGAAGAGACCAAAGAGCGAAAGAAAGAGCAAAATTCTTGACGAGTTGAACTGCATTCAATCTCTTAGAACATCACTTGTTGAAAGTTCTAGAGTGTTAGAATTAGTTTCTGTGTCTTTAGATCGAACCTTGAGAACATCACTTGTTGAGAGTTCGTAGAGTGTTAGATCATAGCTCACTTCGTGTTCGAGCTTTTAGTTGGAACCCATTCTTTTCACACATCCTCTCAAAAGGAGTGTTAGGACCCTACTCTTCCCGGAATTGAGTAGATATGTTGATTAGTACCCGCAAACTAATCTGTAAGGTTGATAAGTACCCGTAAACTTATCCTTAACGGTTGCACAGTCCGCGTAAGCTGTGTGGTTTGTCCAGAAGAACTTGGACTGAGTTGTGTGGACTCACAACTCCCCGTGGACGTAGGAGTTTTCTTCGAACCACGTAAATCTTTGTGTGTTGTGTTTATTGTTTAGTTATTTCTTGCATATTCAACTGACCTACTAACCTGCATACAAACTGCATCTTAGCATTCTCAACTGTCTTGGTTATTGACCGACCTTGCATAAAAGCGTGAGTTGATTTTATACGAGTTTAATTTCCACCACATTCCGCACCGCACTTCACTTCCAACTGAGTGTTCTTTACTCAGTTGTGATTCCAACTGAGTTGCTTTACTCGGTTGAGTTATTTTTAGGGGGTTGTTTTAAAAAGTTGCATCTGGTGTATTCCCCCCCATACACCAGAACTCGTATCGGGACCATCAAGTGGTATCAGAGCAGTGGTTCAAAAGACTACTGACTCTGTTTCACGAGGTGTGAATTCGAGGTATTTTCTTCAGTGGTCAACTGAACAGATCTTTTTATCATGCTAGTGCATATCTGCTTGCATATCTCTTTTGTTGTTGTGTGCAGATGGACGTCAAAGACAAGATCGTGGTCATGTTCTCGGTTGTAAACTACACATCCTGGAGAACACGGATGAAGAAGATCCTGCTGTCAAAGCATCATCGGATGCTAGAAGTTCTCACATCCGGACCAATCATCATCAGAGAAAGAGTAACTCGCACTCCCACAAATCCCAATGATGGGGATGCTACTGAGATGATGATGAAGAAGAAGCCAGAAGACTTCACTCCAGAGGAAGTCAAGGTGAGCCAGTTGGACATCTGGGCTCAGAGCACGATCATGTCCACTGTTGGACAAGATTATCTTTCCTGGATTGAAGAGTGCGAGACTGCCAAAGAGATGTGGGATATCTTGGCATCGATGAGTGAAGGAAGCGACGAGACAAAGGAGAACAAGTTCTCACATGCCTGCCAAGACTTTGACAACTTCTGTCTGAGAACTGATGAAACAATTGATCAGTTAGAGCTCCGGTTCATGGACATCATTAGAAGAATCCAGTCCATCCGAAGAGGAAAGTACACATTGAGAGAAATCAACCTCAAAGTACTATAAGCACTTCCAGCCGAGTGGGATACCTTCACCAATATCCACGAGAGCCGAGCTAACCTTGGTGAGATGGGAACTGAAAGATTATTCTCTATTCTAAAGAGAAATGAATACAAGGTGAACCGATGAAGATCTCAGCCCTCGATTCAGACGAGTCGACATGAGGATGTTGGTTCAGCCACAAAGTCAGTTGCACTTCGAGCTGACTACTCCAAGTCAAGAACATCAAGGCCGACAAGATCTGCTGACACAGCTGCTAAGGAGCCAAGCAGAGAGGAACTGCAACAGAGCATTGCCGCCATGTCAAAGAAGCTAACTGACATGGATGCTCGGTTCGGGAAATACAAACGATTCTACAAATCAAACCGAACTCGAGACAGTTCAAAGCCTGTGACCAACGGTTGCTTTGAATGCGGCAAGGAGGGACATTTCAAAGCTGATTGTCCAGACCTGTCAAAGAAAGAGAGAGAAGCGTTGAGGGCCAAACAAACTGGAAAGAACAAGGCCATGGTTGCAGAAGAAGTAGCTGACGACATGGACATCTTCACCGACACTGAAGATGAGGATGAGCTGACTTCCACCAACAACGCAATCGCTCAGGATCAATGCCTCATGGCATTTGGAACCAACCAAGATGATACCGAGGTACAATCTAGTCCTGCTAATTTAAATTCTTCCAATACTTCTAACATGCAGGAAACTCTGGATGAAGAGTTAGAACTCTCATGGGATGACTTCCTAGCTCTAAATGAGGAAGTACAACAGCAATCGGTTGAGTTTAAGAGTCTTCAAGCACAGTTCGCCAAACTTGAAGATTCCTTAACCGAGAAGGACGATTTGATCAAGAGTCAAACCGAGGAGATTGAGAATCTCAAGAGTCAACTGAATGAGGCTAAGGCTCCAACTGATGAGGAGTTAAAGAAGCAGATCAAGGAACAACAGATTCAGTTGGACAGACAAGAGGCTCAGATCGACCAGCTGAAAAGGAAGTCAGACGGACAAACCGAGCATATAGCTGTCCTCCTCAAGGAGCTGTAAACTGAGAAGGACAACCTAATCAAGCTGTATCAGTCATCCAAAATCATCGAGAATCTCATCAGTTACAGCCGACAGATGGATGACGTGTCAGGACTCGGTTATGATGTGATCAAGGATACTGGAATTCCTCCAGCAATTTTCATCAAAGCTGTAGAGGTCAAAGTTGTCGAGCCAAACACAGCTGAGTCTCCAGAAGATAATCCAACCTCCACTTCTTAGCAAGCCCAACCGATCAAGGAAACTACAACTGAGAAAGGTAAAGGAGCAGTGGGTGAAAGATTGAACATTCCATCAGTTGGGACATCAACTGAGGGGGAATGCTCCAAGAGTCAGAAGAGGAACCAGAGGCGTCGGAGACATAATCGAAACCGAATTCAGAACCGACCTCTGAATCAACCTCAGAGCCAACATCAGAAAGAATGGAACCGGCCGCAGAACCGACAAGAATCCAACCATCTGAATCAACAGCGGTTCCATCATCAGTTCAACCAGAGGTTTCAACCGAGTCAATCAAGGTGGAACAGTTCGAACAACTGGAGACATTCATGCCACAACATGAACCAACAACAAGGCATGAACAACTCTCGACAATATTCCAGGAGTTGGAATCAGAATCAGCCACAGAGATTCTAACATGGCGTCCGATCATCAAGACAAATCCAATAGGATAAAAATCGCCATCAAAACAGGGGAAAAACCTTTCCTCCAAAAGGTCACAGTGGGAGAAATCCAACTCCTCCCAAGAAACATAACATCACTACTAACAACAAGCCTAAGGATAACCGAGGTGTTGTTATAGTTGATGATGAAGGAAAAGTGATCTGGAATGATAAAGACACCATACGAGCTATGGAGACGCAGGAAGCCTGATATTTCATATTTTTGTGTTTTTGGTTCTAAGTGTTATATTCACAACAATGGGAAGACTCAGTTGAAAACTTTTGATGCCAAGGCTTCGAAGGGCATATTTCTTGGATATGCCGCTCAGATCAAGGCTTATAGAGTTTTCAACAACAGCTCTCGTGTTGTGGAAATAACACCCCATGTTAGTTTTGATGAATCTACTTTTGAGTGCAGGGAACAGGCTAAAGGACAACCAGCTGATCCATAAGTTCCACCTGTTCTCACCAGATCGCAGGCACTAAGGGAAAAGAATCTAGCTGAACCATTGGTATGGGCAACTGAGGATGAGGATCCATACTCCTCTGAAGATGAATGTGAAGACCCCAGCTCATCTCAAGGGGGAACTTCAGTTGATGCCTCTCCAACTGCATCAGCATTCGAAGCCCAACCAAGCCCGGTTCAGAATGTTGTAAATATTGAGGATCCAGACTCAACAGCTGATCAATCTTCAGCTCTGAAGATTCCAGCATCTCCCACATCTCAGGATTCACCTTCAGTTGAAATCCTGGAACAACCACGGTTGGAAGAAGAAGGAAGACGCAACAGAAGATGGTATGAAGATCATTCCCAAGACAACATCATCGGAGATCCAACTGAGGGAGTGCGTACAAAGAGCCGAGTTGCAAATTCAGATTCAACCGAGGAAGATTCCAACACTTACGCTCAATACGCTGATGAGTTGACAGTTCTAGAGGAGTTCGAGCAAGCAGGAGATGTTGCCATGATTTCTTTCTTTGTAGCTGATGTACCAGAACCGAAGAACTTTGTGGAAGCTCTCAACTGTATTCACTGGACAACAACCATGCAAGAAGAACTGAATGAGTTTCTACGCAACTGTGTATGGGAGTTGGTAGAAAGACCAAATGGTGTCAAAGTTATTGGATTGAAGTGGATTTTCAAAAACAAGAGAGATGCCATTGGATTCATAGTGAGAAACAAGGCAAGACTGGTAGCCCAAGGATATTGCCAACAAGAAGGAATCGATTTCGAGGACTCCTTCGCACCAGTTGTAAGGCTGGAAGCCATCCGAATCTTTCTAGCCTATGCTGCATTTCACAAGTTCAAGGTCTATCAGATGGATGTGAAGTGTGCCTTTCTCAACGGTGACATCAAGGAAGATGTATATGTTGAACAACCTCCAGGTTTTGAAATTGGAGATGGAAGAGTGTACAAGTTGAAGAAAGCAATCTATGGATTGAAGCAAGCACCCAGGGCATGGTATGACACTCTTTGTGGTTTTCTTCTGAACTCGGGGTTCAAACGAGGGTTAGTTGACAAAACACTGTTCACCATCAAAGTTGGAGATGATATACTTGTTGTGCAAATCTACGTGGATGACATCATATTCGGTTCCAAGTCGGAGGAGCTATGCAAGAAATTCTCAGATCTTATGAAGGAGAAATTCGAGATGTCGATGATGGGCGAAATGAATTATTTCCTTGGATTACAAGTGAAGCAGTCGCCAGAAGGGATTTTCATTAATCAGTCCAAGTATACAAAGGAGCTCATCACCAAGTTTGGATTGCAGACAAGTAAGACCACAAGGATCCCGATGAATACTAACTGGAAGATTGAACCTGGAACTGAGGGAAAGCTCGTGGATGTCAGTAAGTATAGAGGGATTATCGGTTCTCTGCTGTATCTAACTGCCAGTCGACCAGACATATCTTACGCAGTTGGAGTGTGTGCTCGGTTCCAAGTTCAACCAAGAGAAGCACACATGTTGGCAGCAAAGAACATCATCAAGTATCTGAAGGGCACAGTTAATGTTGGGTTATGGTATCCAACTGACGACAATATTCAACTGACCGGATACTCAGGTGCAGAATTAGCCGGAGATAGGTTGGACAGGAAGTCAACTTCGGGACACTGTCAGTTCATGGGAAGCAAGCTAGTTTCATGGTTCTCCAAGAAACAAGCATGTGTTGCCACTTCTACAACCGAGTCAGAGTACATGGCGGCCGGAAGCTGTTGCATGCAAGTTTTGTGGCTCAAGCAACAGTTGAGAGACTATGAAGTCTCAACTGGACAGGTTCCCATTCACTGTGATAGCTCAAGTGCCATTGCTATCTCTTTGAATCTTGTTCACCACTCTCGGACGAAGCACATCGACATCCGACATCATTTTATCCGAGATCATATTGAGAAGAAATACATTTCCATGGAGAAAATTCCAACCGAGATTCAGAGAGCTGATATCTTCACTAAACCTCTAGCCGAAGCGCGGTTCAAGATGCTATGTGATCTACTTGGATTGTTAGATCCACCTGATGAGGAACCAGCCGAGGTGAAGAGACAGATATCCATCTGAGGGGGAAGCTCAGATAAAGGGGGAATCTCGGATGCAGATCGCCAACCGAAGACATCAGACGTCAGCTAAACAGACGAACTCGAGTCAGCTGATGGTATGCTGCAACATTGGATCAAATGTCAGCTGAACAGACGAACTCGAGTCAGCTGATGGTATGCCGCAACATGGGAACACATCTGATTCCGACATCAGCTGACAGGTAACATTTATGGCTGAAGGTGTTATGATCTTAAATGAGAATGTTTGAAATAAATTCAGACATTCCTGAACATATCAATTACATTAAACATAGCCATCATGTCGCATTAAATGTAAAGTACGGCTGAACATCCATAGCCTACTTTATAGTGCGATTGGGCTGACATAAAAACTGTACACCTTCTCACGCGCTGGTTGGAACTCGGATCATGACGTCGAGTCAAAGATAGTCAACAGTCGCGTAATCTCAGTCGTTGATGGATTCGCGCCATTTAACCCCAGCCGTCGATTTCAACCGAGTCAAAAGCCTATAAAAGGTGGAAAATCAGGAAGTGATCTATTACCTTCCTCTTTAGTGTTTATCTGCTATAACTGTTCATCGTCTTCTCAAAAATTGCCTAACCATTTTCTGCAAAAGATTTCCCTTTCTTCCATATATATATTCCTTTTGCAGTGATCTTAAATGGCTCCAAAAAGTAAGAAAATGGCGTCTTCCGGACCATCTCTAGTCCCCACCTCTTACGAAGAATCGTTCGACCTGCTGGTGTCGAAGATTCACTTCGAACAGATCCTCTCCGACGAGGAATTAGAGTCTCCTGTACTGTCTCCACTTGCAAATATACTCAGGGAGAACGAGCTTCTGAAATGGGTGAAGCTATGCCCTTCCCACCTGCTCAGGCGACAGGTCGGGGAATTCTACGTCAACCTGAATGCCTCCCTCGACAGCACAGAAGGAGTTTCAACAGAAGTCTCTTGTCGGCAACGAGACGTTCCGGCTAGGACCATTCGCCGTGTCACCTTTCCCATCGACGTTTCCGATGCCCTTCGCTACATCCTCACTGTAAATCACACAGCCACAGAACTCCTTGAAAGCATAACCAACGAGCACGTCGATGTGTTTTTGGAGAATGCTCTGATCACCCCGGAAAGGTTGAAGAGCAATATGCAAAGGACAAAGTTGAAGCCAGAACATCGATTGTTGTTCGATGTTGTGTCCAAGGTGGTGTTCGGTTACAGTGGTGCCTTCGGCGACATCAGCCGACCAAAGTTGAAGCAGTTGGTGGCTTTGGAGCACCAACACCAGATCAACTGGTTTCAATACTTCCTGAACCAGCTGATGGTGGAGAAGTAGAAGATAACTGAGACCACAACCAACTCTGGCGAAAAGCTGTTGAGTGTCAAGGGGACGCTCAACTTCGGTTGCAAGATCTCAGACCTGATCTTGCTCGCGACCAAGGATCGTAACATGGTCTGGAATGACTGTGAGGAGACGCCGGTCAAGAAACTGATGCTGTTCCCAACAGCTAAGAAGGCACAGAAGGTGCTCAGGAGTGTGTACACTCCGAAGGAGAAGAAGGAGGTTGGGAACACTGCTGAGTCTACAGCTGAGGGGGAACCAGCTGTCGTTCGCCCAACAAAGTCCAAAGCTGCATGCCGACGAGCTGAGTCAGAGAAGGAAACAGCTGAGGAGCCTGCCCAGAAAAAGCTGAGGGTACGATTCAAGAAGTCGGTTAAGAAGCCAGCTGATGTGCCAGCTGATGAGCTAACTGAGGTGCCAGCTGATGAGCCAGTTGAGGTACCAGCTGAGGAGCCAGCTGAGGAGCAAGCTCCAGCTGAGGAGGAGGCACCAATTGAGTCGGCACCTGCTGAGGAGCCATCCGAGTCCAGTCACTCAGCTGAGGCAGCTGCCTTCGAAATCGTTCAACGAGCTGCTGATGAGGCTGAAGGAATGGAGACGGATTTGACGTCGGATGCATCTTCCTCTTCTGAGGAACTTGAACTCGCTCCAACCTCCCCCACGGCAGGAGTCAATGTCGTACCGCCCCCAGAGCCTCTTTCTCTTTCAACCCTAACACAGCCAAATGTTCCGAGCACATTGCTCGATGCCAACATTGTGACCGCTCCTTTGGCCAATGTTGAGGAACCAATTGAATCCCCCCTCCCAACTGAATCCAATATTCCGAGCTCCCAACTCGATGTCGATGTTGCGACCGACCCTTTGGCCAACATTGATGAACCTTTTGAACCTTTGCCATATGATCTTTCCCCCTCCCCAATAAATGAAGAAGATGACCTTCAGACAGTTGCGCTGGAGCACGAAGGCAAGGTGGCCTACTGCTTCTAGAAGCTGTTAGGCATGTTCCCTGAAGCTCGTAACATGCCAGTCTTCGCCACTATGGGAACCGAGCTGTTGTACCAGTTCCACCTTATCTTCAGTCACTGGTACGTGAAGGAAGATACGATCAGGGTGCACAGCTGGGACAGGCTGAAGTCAGACGAGTCTCGCATCCGAGCCTACTTCAACTACTCCAACCTGGAGGTGGCTTACAACAACAAGGTTGCGTTGCTCACTCGTCGTCTGGACCAGAGCAAGGCTGAAGGGACAGACACCAGGGAGGCAGCTGGACAGGATTGCATTGATTTTCTTAACAGCATGCTGATCAAGTCAGCTGACTTACTCGAGGATTTGGACGCAGCCGCCGCAGCAGCTAAGAATGAGGAACAAGAGTTGCAACTGTACCTGGCGAGCAACCAGCTCCGATTGACCAAGCCCCTCCAGCTGATCAGCATGCTCCCACATATGAAGAAATATGTGAGCTGGTAGCTGAGAGGGTGAACCAATTGAGAACCGAGTTGCTTGCCAACCTCGAGCAACAAAAAGAAGACCAGCTGAGGGTGTTGGAAGCACAAGACGAGAAGACCAGGCAGCTGGTGGAGGAGAATGTTACTCTGAAGACAAAGCTAGAAGAATTCTCCTCCTCCACCACCCAAGATATGTCGGAGCTGAAGTCCACTCTTATGGGAATGAAGGCTGAGCTAAACGTCTTCAAATCCTTGGCCGACTCCAATCTCGCCAAGTCCTAACAAACTCAAGATGCTGAATGGGAGTCTCGCTTCGAGTCGCGATGGGCTGAGTTCGTGGCTTTTCAAACTGAGGTCATCGAGAACCTCTCTACCTTGAAGAAAGCCAAACAAGAGCGCCAAGACCTGCATTGGCGAAGAAGGTGGAGCTCGAATGCGCGGTCGATGAACTCTTCAACCGCATTCAACTAGCCGAGCAACAACTCACCTCTCTGGATGGTTCAGTAGCAAGCCTTGTTGATGCCAAAAAGGGGGAAGAGAAGGAGGAAGATGTTGAGGTGCAGGGCGAAGAAGAGACCCAAGCCAAAGGAGAGACGCCAGCTCAGACAAAATCTCAGCCGAAGAGGAGGTCTGCTCAGAGGAAGTCTGCTGCTCCCAAGTCAACCGAAGTCGGTGGAGCCCAAATGTCAAAAGACTTAAAGCAGGCAGAGAAGTTCGGAGTTTCTTACAACTCCATAGCCGAGATCGTAGCCGAGCTAGATTCGGAACTCGACGGTATCACAACCAAAGAGTGCATTGCAGCTGCTAAGGCTATGGATGTTGAGGAGAAAGACTACATGAACCCGAGCTGGATCAGGAAGTTCGCCGCCAGCCAGGCGAGGAGGGAGAACCAGTTCGAAGAGGAGCTGAAGAATGTTACCCAGAACTTGGACCGCAACGTTGCCTTCCGCAGCCGACGCCGCATCAACAAACATCAATAAAAGGCTGAAGCTCGGTTGAAGTAACAAAGATTGCCAGGGAAGTCCAAAGTCGAGAGTCGGTTTAGGCATGTTGATAAGTGTATGCCAACCGAATGGAATGAAGAATGAGAACTCTTCAAGCAGGAGTTCGTAAACGACTTCTATTATAGGAAGGTTTACGCAACCGACGACCCGAGAAAAGCGTTCAAGGAAGCGCTGACCGAGTTGCACTCAGGAGACCCGGGCATGTTCAGCCAGTTCAGGCGGGCTATGATTGAAGCTAAACTGGATCTGAACACAGTCCCGGTCCCCCAGAAGGTTACTTATCGGCCTCCCTTCCTCCCAGACTCTCGCAACCCGAACCGCACGAAGATCGCAGCCGAGGCAAGGCAGGTTTGCAAGGAGCATGGGGTGGACATTTTCAAGGAGTCAGCTGCCAAGAGGGAAATTTTTGTTAGGATTTTTAGTAAGTATGGGCTACAATTTTAGCTCAGTTAGTTTTTGAGCATCTGTTGTAATTTTTGGCTTTTGTGCTTATCTCTGTAATCTTCAGTTGTAATGAAAACTATTCAGTTATACGATTCAACTTGACGTACAATCCCTCATTGTCCAAGCTCTGAATCGCAAAGTTATTTCAATACTATGTTATAACTGTGCTAACCCTTTGTTGTTTGAATCTTATAGACAGTCTAGAATTTCAGCTGAGATTTTGGATATGTAAGAACTGTATAAGGGCTTTAAAGTTATTGAGTCTTGATCTGTAAGGCTGTAAGGGTTTTGACATCATCAAAAAGGGGGAAATTGTTGGGAAATTTATTAAAGTTTTGATTGATTCCAAAACCAACTGACCCCAACCGAGTAGATGTTGCCAGATCCTAATGTTAGTAGTTAGGCTCGCTGTTTGTGCATTGTTAAGATTTTATCTTTACAGGACTCCAGCTGAAGATGGCAACAAGGCTTTACTCGGACAGAACATCAGTTGTGAAGAAAGACAACTGAGCGTTCATTTCATAAGATTTCAAGAAGGGGGAAGTTACGTTCACTCAGATAGAACATCAGTTATGAGGAAGACAACTGAGCGTTCATTATATTAAAAAGGGGGAAGTTACGTTCAAGATGCAAAAATCGACTAAGTATTCAAAGGAAGAAGTTGCAAGAGAACATCAGTTGTAAGAAAGACAACTGAGCGTTCAAGAGATAGAACATCAGTTGTAAGGAAGACAACTGAGTGTTCATCAGATGAGAAGTAGAAAGGAGGAAGAGAACATCAGATGAAAAGAAGTCATCTGAGCGTTCAAACCCAACTGATCAGATACAAGGAAAACAGCTGAGCGTTCAGTCTCAAAACATCAGTTGTAGAACTCAACCAAGAAGATCAACAACATGAAGTTCAACTCAGCTGAGAGTTCAACTGTTAGCTTTCAGATAGAACATCAGCTGAAGAACAAGTCAGATGAAGAACGAAACTCTCAACCAATCACCATTGTTGAAAGTCTAATGTTGAGATTTGAATTTCGAATAAGGAAGTCACGTGAAGGTTTGACTCTCTGTCATTACCTCATTTGGTCCAACATAAGGCTGTCTCAAATGGAAAGCAGAAGCACTCAGTTGCCAAATTCGGAAAGTCTGCAGAGATGAGAGACAAGCCATCGCTTTCAAAGAATAGAGATCAACGGTTCATCCAACGGCTAGTTGATTCTCCCCGCCTATAAATAGAGGCCTTCATTCACAGAGACATACAAGACACACACACGAGAAGAGACCAAAGAGCGAAAGAAAGAGCAAAATTCTTCACGAGCTGAACTACATTCAATCTCTTAGAACATCACTTATTGAGAGTCTAGAGTGTTAGAATTAGTTTCTGTGTCTTTAGATCGAACCTTGAGAACATCACTTGTTGAGAGTTCGTAGAGTGTTAGATCATAGCTCACTTCGTGTTCGAGCTTTTAGTTGGAACCCATCTTTTTCACACATCCTCTCAAAAAGAGTGTTAGGACCCTACTCTTCCCGGAATTGAGTAGATAGGTTGATTAGTACCCGCAAATTAATCTGTAAGGTTGATAAGTACCCGTAAACTTATCCTTAACGGTTGCACAGCCCGCGTAAGCTGTGTGGTTTGTCCAGAAGAACTTGGACTGAGTTGTGTGGACTGACAACTCCCCGTAGACGTAGGAGTTTTCTCCGAACCACGTAAATCTTTGTGTGTTGTGTTTATTGTTTAGTTATTTCTTGCATATTCAAGTGACCTACTGACCTGCATACAAACTGCATCTTAGCATTCTCAACTGTCTTGGTTATTGACCGACCTTGCATAAAAGCGTGAGTTGATTTTATACGAGTTTAATTTCCACCACATTCCGCACAGCACTTCACTTCCAACTGAGTGTTCTTTACTCAGTTGTGATTCCAACTGAGTTGCTTTACTCGATTGAGTTATTTTTAGGGGGTTGTTTTAAAAAATTGCATCTGGTGTATTCCCCCCCCATACACCATAACTCGTATCGGGACCATCACAAACTAAACAAAATTAGTTTATTATGATCAACGAAAGACCACGTGATATTTATTGAGAAAAATAGTGCTTCAAAGTCAGAGCATTTGTTCTCTACCATCATTAATACAGAAAATTTAAATAATTTCCAAGTTGAATTGCAACATATAAGCCTGGATGTGATACCCGCCAACAACAATTGAATTCCTAGGATTTAGATCTCCATCCAACAACCCCAAACACATGAAGTGATCAGCCATCGGTACCATCGAATTCGGCCACACATCAAATACTCAAACTTGTCTACAAGTGAGTTTGGTTCTCTTGCGATCAAAGAACAAGAACTGTAAGTTAAGATGACTCTCTGACTATATGCAATCCTACCCAAACATCTTACATTCTTTAAATGCTTTACTATATAAGCTTATCCCTTTACTGTGAAGAAGGTCATAAGAATTGATTGGTATCAAAGATTTTGGTATTCTGAAAGGTTTATTGCACTTGATCATAAAGTCCTGTTACGAGTCAACCCCTCTAGCAATGATTGACACAGTACAAATTTAATAGAAAACTACAATGAAAAGCCTAATTCTTGTCATAAGATTCAGATTGTTGCTAGTTATATCTTCATAATAAGCTTTAAAGCACTCCTCCTTCAAAAGTTCATGTTGTTGCTCATATATATGCCTAACCCAGAACAAAATTCCCCAACAAGCTATGATTGTGCCACAATAATCTACCAACAACGATATTCTAAAAAACCAAACAAATTTTTCATACGTAAATGGTAACTCTTGCAGGAAATATGAGGACATGTACCTCAAGAAAGTAGACTGCAACGGCTAAACCATCCATAAGCAGAGAGTTAGAAATCACCATCCTTTATTTCTCACTATAAAGCATAAGATACAGATCAGTGTGCACATCTAATTCCAAATAAAAATCATTTCTCCACTCTTTGCATTTAATCTTTAAACTTTATCATACACAACTTGGATATCGACCTTGACCACCTTGATTATCTCATCAAAGAAGAGGTCTGCTGTCTTATAAGATGAAGATGCCACAGCATAGATTAATTGAACAAACAGAAAAATACCTAAATTTGAAATATGAAGTTGAACACCATTCTTCGGTGTATATTTCATTCTTTTTGAGCACTTAAACATATTTATCGTCATTCAATTTGGACAAATAGAAAAAATGAACAAACAAAAAATACCTAAATTTGAAATATGAAGTTGAACTCCATAATTCAATGTATATATTTCGTTCTTTCTGAGCAATTAAACATGTATATCGCCATTCAAATTGGACAAATAGAAAAATGAAAATCAGAATAGAGAAATAGTAAATTAATACAAAATAAAATATAAATTATGAAATTTATAGTGAAATTCTGCATCGAATATACACACGATCAAAAGAAGACGAATAAGAGCACCCAAATTATCAAAGGGGATAAAATGAAGAATAAGAAAGTTCAAAATCACAATCTATAAAATAAACAAAATCATTTGCGAAGGATAATACCTAAGTATTAAAGGTGAAATTGAAGGTAGAAATGATGGTAAAACCTCGGAGATTAACTGCGAAAAAGAATTGTGATGAAAAATAGCGAGAGAAGAATAAAAAAAACGGAATCACGATGAAGAAGAAGAATAATTAGAAAGTGAAATTCCGTTGCAAAGGAATAGAATTGAAAAGAGATGGATTTATTAAATTACCAATTTAACCCTAATTAACTAAAAAGTGCGGTAGTAAGTTAAGTACATCAGATTACATCTCAACCATAGATGTTGTAGGATTAAGAGTGGAGATTTATTCTCATTTCTTAGTTTAAAATATATTCTTATACGATCCTTCTCCTATATATGTATATATATATATATAGAATTAGGATCATATAAGAATGACCTTTATCCTAAGAAATGAGAATCAATCTCAACCACTCATCTGTTGCATCTCGCTAAGAAGGGCGGTGCATCCGGATGAAAAATTTCCATTTTTTTTAAGGTTTGATTTTTCCATAAAGCTGGGTGCATCTCATGTCAACGTTGGTGCATCTAGTTTCACGTTGTGGTGCATCTCATTGTAAAGTGTGGTGCATCTACCACATTGTGGTTCATGAGATGCACCACTACGTGTACTGATATGCACGGAACAGTGTAATCAAATGTACCACTAGGTGTAAGGAAATGCACTATGCTTTAAGGCGGAACCGAGAAAAATAATGTTAAAAAAAAACTGAAAAAAAATCGAACATGCACCACAATGTGTAATTAGATGCACCACACGGTGTATCTAGATGCACCGTGTTTTAAGAAAAAATCGCTCAAAAAAAAAACTGAAAAAAAATCGGACATGCACCACAATGTGTAATCAGATGCACCACACAATGTATCTAGATGCACCACACGGTGTATCTAGATGCACCGTGTTTTAAGAAAAAATCGCCAAAAAAAAAAACTGAAAAATAAAAAACTGAAAAAAAAATCGGACATGCACCATAATGTGTAACCTGATGCACCACACAGTGTATCTAGATGCACCACACGGTGTATATAGATGAAACGTGTTTTAAGGAAAAACGCCCAGGGAAAAAAAAAATTGGCGCGTGAGTTACACGCGCCCGCCCTTTTTTTGAGATGTGTGGTCCAGATTTATTCCTATTTCTCACTTTAAGGGCTATTCTCACTAGATCCCATCCCTATATCTATTTCTCAATTTTTTTTATTTTTTTCTGGCCGATTTTTTCTTGAAACACGGTGCATCTAGATACACCGTGTGGTGCATCTAGATACACTGTGTGGTGCATCTGGTTACACATTGTGGTGCATGTCTGATTTTTTTTCAGTTTTTTTTTTGGGCAATTTTTTCTTAAAACACGGTGCATCTAGATACACTGTGTGGTGCATCTGGTTACACATTGTGGTGCATGTCCGATTTTTTTTCAGTTTTTTTTTCCAATTTTTTTAAACATTATTTTTCTCGGCTCCGCCTTAAAGCATAGCGCATTTCCTTACACCTAGTGGTGCATCTGATTACAATGTCTCGTGCATATCAGTACACGTAGTGGTGCATATCATGAACCACAATGTGGTAGATGCACCACACTTTACGATGAGATGCACAACAACGTGAAACTAGATGCATCATACGTTGACATGAGATGCACCCAGCTTTATGGAAAAATCAAACCTTAAAAAAATAAAATAAAATTGAAATTAAAAAAAAAAAACTGGAAATTTTTCATTCGGATGCACCGCCCTTCTTAACGAGATGCAATAGATGAGTGACTGAGATTGATTCTCATTTCTTAGGATAATGGTCATTCTTATATGATCCTAATTATATATATATATATATATATATATATATATATATATAACTATTTATTTGGCCAACTAAATAATTGACCAAAATTAATTGTGTTAAACAATTGTGTGATGAAAAATAGACATCTTTAGTGTTAATATAGGTTCTCCAATAATTGGGCACTTATTGAAAAACGACGCGGGACAAAAAAAATAAAAATTAATAGGATTGAAGAAATTACTTTCTGATATTGAATTATTCTATATATCTTATCCAACTTTTATTTCTTTTAATTAAATATTATATTTGTAATGATAAAAAAATCTCGTAAATATATAGTTGGAAGTCAAAAGATATGTATAAGGTGTGAGAATTGAGATAAATTAATTGTACTATATATGATAGTATGTATTAAGTTAATATAAATAATAAATATAATAATAAAATATATACTTATAGGCGTGATATGTATAGAATTGGATATCTATTATGAATTCATACAAAGTGTCGGAATTGAGATTAAGAATTTGAATATTACATTAACTTGTAGAATAGAATAAGTTCAACCAACTATGGTCATAATGTACGGTTAAAGGTTATTAACTAAATTTTAAGATATTTCCTAATCCTATAATAACTCAAGTTATAGATAATCAAAAGAATTACTATATATTTAATTCTAATCCTATGAAAAATAGAGTTAATTTGGTTCACATTTATTACAGTATTAGACTAGTAAGTAGCTCGTCGAGAAAATCGACGAGAAATCATTTATGTTATATTTATATGAATTTAAAAAAATAAAATTTAATTGCATATATTTATAAAAAAATTACAATTTATAATCCCGTCTAGAATGAATACATTTGTATATGTTTCGAAGTCAATTTAAAAGTGCTATTTCTAGCTAATTACACAATTATTTTAACTTAATTTATAAACATAGATTGTTACGATAATTAATCGTCATTCTCATTAAAGACATGAACATTTTTTTTGGTAAATAAGATTTTACTTATCCAAAATTTTGCTAAGTACGTACAACTTCTTTAACCAAAAAAACAACAACCTACAAAAGCTGGAAATACATTAAGTTTGGGGAATATAATGAGCTATCCTCCCATCCTTCCTACACACAGATGCTATCTGGATTTTACACTCTCGAATCAAAACTTTCTCTTCCTTCATCTTACTCTGAAATTTTCTTAGATTTCTTTATCTCCAAAGCTGATACACCATCACAGTAACTACCACATGATAGAAGTGTTGCTTTCCATATTTTGCATGGCATTGAGTGAGAATGTAGTCCTTTTCTTGCTTCCACTCTACTGCACATCTTTGAATTCCACACCATCTTGTTATACTTTCCCACACCTTCACTGCATATTAACATGCAAAGAATATATGGTTTATCGTTTCATCCATCTGCCCACATAAGCAGCACTTGGCATCTACTTGCATCCCAATCTTCAGCAAATTATCACATGTAGATAACCTGACTTGCATTGCCAACCATACTATGAACACATTCTTCGGAGGAGCTATGTTATTACACAACAATTCTTCCATGGGAGTCTAGGCATACTGCCACACAGTTCAAGATATACTTTTCTTATTGAAAATTGAGGTTTGTTCAGTATATCCATACCTGAATTGGTGCCTTCCAGATATAATCGGGCTCCCAATATTTTTCTTAGCATCCATGCAGCCTGCATTGGCACATTCATATCTTCCAGATTTTGCTGTTTGATGTAGTACACATGAAGCCATCTGATCCAAGCCTTGTCTTTCTTTTGTGTTACATTCCAAAGCATTTTGCAAACCGCTGCCTTATTCCATAGCTCTAAATTTACCACATTCCAACCACCAGCTGTCTTTGGCAAGCAAATTCTTTCCCAAACCACCTAAGCTCTTTTTGCGAGTCCATATTTCCCTGACCACAGAAAGTTCTTACATGCCATATTTGTATTATCTTTATCACTTTCTATGGCAACAATAATACTTGGCTCCAATAAGCGTGGACTCCAAATAACACTGAATTGATGAGCTAGATTCATCCAGCATACCGCAACATCTTTGAAGACCAGCAATTTATCCGAGCAAGAATCTTATCTATGAGGGGTTGATATTGCATTATAGTGAGTTTCTTGGGAGATAGTGGGATTCCCAAGTATCTAAATGGCATTGTTCCCTTTACCAACCCAAATTCTTGCACAATTGCTTCTTGATCCTCTGTTACCCCTCCAAAGCATATATTACTTTTCTGTGGGTTAGCCTTCAATCCAGATACCTCTGAAAACTTGTTGAACGATTCCATCAATTTTCTAATAGAAGTTCTATCTCCTCTTGCAAACAAAAGTAGATCATCTGCAAAACACACATGTATAATTTCCAGTTTCTTGCATTTGGGATGAAATTTAAACTGAGTACAGTGATATAAATCAAGCAAGCACCTGTTCAAGTACTCCATACCACTACAAAAATTTGCAGGATTAGCGGTGGAAAATTCCGCCGGTAATCACTCGAAATCCGCCGGTGATAGGATTACCGACGGAATTACCGGTGGACACACTCCGCCTTTAAAAACGGTGCCGGTGATGCAATTACCGGCGGAATAAAATTCCGTCGGTAATTACCGGTGGATTTTCAGCCGGTAATTTATGCTGTTGAATTTTGCCCGTTGACAAAGCCGACAAATCACCGGTAGATTTTCCGCCGGTAATCACCGAGGAATCTTTCCGCCACTGATTTTCAGATTTGTGAATGCACAGGAAAGTGACACGTTTTCATTTACCGGCGGAATTTCCACCGGCGATCATTGGCGGGATTCCGCCGGTATTTTTTTTTCACCCTGTTTTAATTTAAATAAAATATATACAACAACAAATAGTCAAATAATACTAAAGAAGTCCAATATTCATAAAATTGTGCCTGAACATTCAATAATATTTCACCAAAACTCATGTATATTTCAGCAAAATTCTCAGTATGTTCATACATCAATTCTTAGCTCAATAGCAGTTTATAGGGAAACTAAAATAACAGCAAAACAGTGAAAATAACACGACATCTACTATCTTACTAATGCTTTACTTAATCCGCACCATAGCTAAGATTCTAATAAGGAGATGAACTCCTGATAGATGCAAATACAAGCAATAGAAAACTCAAATGCAAGTATGATAAAGGAAACTCCATATTCTCTTCAACCCGCTAGATGGAGGTCTCTCATGCCCATCTTGAGTTGGAAGGTGCTTCAGCGGTCCTACAAAACAGTGAAATATACCAGCCATTCAAGTCTATAGATCAAATGAAACCTTTTCCTACTTACACTCAGTAACAGATTACTGTTAATCATCCTTAAAGCAGTCATGGCAGTCCCTTCAACCAGAAAATTTGCTTAAAACATCATGATACAAAAATGCATTATACTCGAATGATTAGGACTGTAGCAAGTAGACAGATGAAATCAGATGCCTTTAACGGAAATTCAAACACATGTACCCATATAGACAGATAAATTGAAGAATGGGCAGTACGAGGTGAGTATAAAGATGAAAAACATAGTTTTATCAAAAGTTTTGCCACTAACTTAAATTATTTTCTTCATATTTCTACAATACAGTGATATAGAAGATATCAAAGAATCTCCATGCGAGTCAAATAAAAGATAAAATAATGCTAATGATAGTGATGAAAAAATATTGGTCATTGATCTTTCATCTCACAACACATGAGTTAAATGTAGTTTATATGTTGATCCGTTACATTACAAGACAACATAGATTATGTGAAACGAACAGGAAAACACAATATTAGCAGGCACAATTTTCATAACGGATTATACCAAATCCAAACCAGAGCTCAAATTTTAAATCCAGAAACGAACATCACAAACAACAATGGCAGACAAAGTAGGTCGGATTTTCTTTTCAGCTAGCTTTCTACAGCTAAGGTTTTACAAAGAAATTCAAATGTGTCGAAACGATCAATTAACCAAACTCTGCAAACTAGCAATGCAGCTATACAGTCAACTTGAGCAGAGAAGATGAATCTACCAGCTAAAATTACCACAACACAAGTTACCACGATATTAACGAATTTGTCAATTGCTATAGATAAATAAACTTTTCTCGTTAAAAGGATCAAAATTGGGGAAAAGAGATAAGAGGACTTGCCTGCCAATCTAGAAGGAGAGAGAAGCGCCGAGGATTTTAGCAGAGAAGACGCACAAAAGCACCGGCAAAAATCCGAAGAGCATAGAAGCTCCGACCTCGAAGAAGACGGCGTAGGGTAGGCAGAGCAACATCGAGAGAATATGAAAATACGAGATGCAACACAACACATTTCAGAATATATACATAGAAACTATAATCTATTTACCTTGCATATAGATGAACAATGCAGAATGAGCATATGCATCAGGTTGATTAGAGAAATTGACCAACAGATGATCAGAGCTAATTTATATCTCAAGATCATGATAACAACATTCATTAACTAATAGCTATCAGAAGGAAAATTGGCTTACAAATTGCACTTTGTCCCATGAATGGCAGTTGATGGATAACCTTTCCTGCACAACCAGCGTTCCAGTGCATCTGCTCCTCTCTTCGTCTCAACGAAGATTAAGGTCAGAGCATCCTAAAAGAAAACATATTTGTTTGATATTTTATTGTTTTGTCTCATATATATGCATCTTGTGTCGGCTTTCTTTTTATGTTGAATATAAACTGTATTGTGTTGAGAAGAAAGTATGATAAATAATCATAACAATGGACTAATAGTATATTATTAAGCTATACATTCTTCAGCAATTAATAGATATATAATAGGAGTATATATGAAGCTTGCTCAAGACCTGCAGACTCACCTAAACAGAAGTAGATTCGGATAGATTCCGGTAGCAGCAAGTTCGGACAGATTACGGCGGGCTGAGATAGATCGGACAAAGTGAGAGAGAGGTAGAGAAGAAGAAGAAGAAGAAGAAGAAGAGAGAGAACATGAGAGAGACAAAACTTACCTAAACAGAAGCAGCGGCGGATGGCGGACGGTGGAGTGGCGGACGGCGGAGAGGCGGACGGCGGATGGCGGAGTGGCGGACGGCGAAAGGCTGGAAAGGAGAAACGAAAAGAAAGTGAGATAGAGGTAGAGAAGAAGAAGAAGAAGAAGAAGAAGAAGAAGAAGAAGAAGAAGAAGAAGAAGAAGAAGAGAAGCACGGCGGACGGCGGAGCGGGAGAGAGGTAGAGAAGAAGAAGAAGAGAAAGAGAAGAAGAGCGATTGGATGGTGGTGTGGACGGGACTCACGACGGGAGGGGTGGACGACGGCAGAATGGCGGATGACGGCGGAGCAATGGATAGTGGTGTGGGCGGATTTGAGGATTAGGGTATAGAATAGAGGGCTGAAGAAGAAGCACGATGGGAAGCTATTTTAGTGGGATCACCGGCGGATCCATTCCGCCGGTGATTACTGGCGGTTTCTCTCCGCTCGGTGGTGATTCAAAATTCAAATATTTAATTATTTAATTTCTAAAATACCAATGGAATTTTTCTCTCGGTAAATTACTGGCGGAAATTCTGTTGGTGATTCTGCCGGTATTTCCGGCACGAACAATCCCGCCAATTTCCCATCAGTGATCCGTCGGTGTTTTGCCAGAATAATTTTTTTAGCCGACCCGATTTTTACCGGCGAATTCCGCCGGTAATCACCGATGGAATGCTTTCCGCCAGTAATTTCACCGGTATTTTTGCCTTTTTTTTGTAGTGTACTAAGCACAAATAGGTAAGGTTATATGGGGTCACCTTGTCTCAAGCCTCTTCTTGCTCTGAATGGTTTTGTGATGTTGCCATTCATATTGATGGTGTAGGAAACTGTAGTCATACATGCCATCACCCACTTCACAAATTGATAAGGAAATCTGATCTCCAACAAAAGGTGTTTGAGAAATATACATTCTACTGAATTATATGTTTCTGCACATCTATTTTGACCATACATCTTGGAGAGATGTTCTTACTTCCATGAACATTACTACTTACATACATTAGTACTAAATATATAAATATTAAAAAATTAAAAATGAGAAAATTTCATGTAAGCATGTCAATTAGTATTCAGGCTTGCTTTCAATAAATTCTCATCAGCTTCTAGGCTTCAGGCAAATCAACATAAGAGCTGTTTGTATTTTGGTGGGATTCATGAGGCACAACATCAACTTATTTTGGATGAACTGGGGATGTTAAAGGGGGAAATTCCATTCAGATACATTGGTGTTCCTTTATCATCAATGAGGCTATCCATTAGTCGATGCTAGCTTCTTATGGATAAAATTTTAGCTATAATTAACTATTGGTAGCTAGACTCTTTTCTTATGAATGAAGACTTTAGCTTATCAAATCTGTCTTATTTGGAATTCAAACATATTGGAGCCAATTGTTCTTGATGCCTCAAAAAATTACGAAGGCCCTCTAAGCTGCATGCAGAGTGTTCTTGTGGTCAGGAGCTGCCAGCTCAAGGAGGAACTTAGTTGCATAGGAGCAGTTGTGCCAACCTATGAAATCAGAAGGATGGAATATAACTGATATGCATGCATGGAATAAAGCTGTCCTCTGTAAGCTGCTTTGGTGTATTGAGAAAAAGAAGGACAAGCTATGAGTTTGTTGGGTTAATAAGTATTATGTGAAAGGTAGAGACATCTATACTATACCTATTCCCTCCCGGGCTTCATGGGTCATAAGAAAAGTGATAGGAGCTAGAAGGTACATCTCTGAAATCACGAATGGTAGTCAACTAATGAGTGGTGAGGGTTTTTCTATAAAAAAAAAGGTTTATCTGGGCATGAAAGGGCAAGCTCAGGGTGTGAGAAGGGCCAAGATGATTTCCCAGAATATGGCTACGCCTAAATGTTTATTTATCATGTGGCTTGCAATTTTGGGAAGATTGCTAATGAGTGAAAGGCTGGAGAAGTTTAGGATAGAGTGTGAGAAGGTTTGTTGTTTGTTGTTTGTGTGAACGGCACGATGAGAGTCTTTCCCATTTATTCTTTCAATACTCGTTCTCAACTTTGGTTTGGGAGAAGGTGGCTAATTGGTGCCGCATACACAACTCAAGCAATACATGGGATGTGGAAAAGAGGATAATGGAGCAATATAGTGGATCCAAAACTGTGAAGCAGCGTGTCTATAGATTAGCAGTGGCTACGATGATATATATATGGTGGAAGAAGAGGAATCACATGAAATTTCAAACCAATCTAGTAGCGTGGAAGAGGTGGCTCGTGAGTGCCAAACTCATATGGTAATTCGAGGAGCGAAGGATGCCAGAATTCGAAGCCATTTCGAGAAATTAAAAATTGATTTTACTTCTCGATCTCATTCCAAATTCATATACTAATAACTTTTAATTACCCAAACTCACTCACTTTTTGAGCTAGCCTTGTCGAACTCAGAATATTTTTACACTTCAGTTCAATTAGATTAAATATTTTTGGCCTAGAATTGTCAATTATAATTCGTTTTTTTTTTCTCGGACTATTTAGGTTGAAGAACCGTGTGCAGGTTACGTATGTGAACTAATATGCACGTAATAAAATAATTCAAGATAACATGAATAGTGAATCATTCGAGAGTGCGCCACGTACATCACTATTTTCAAACATTATTGGGTAATACTCGAATATAAAGCTATAAATACGAACATTAAAAGTGAACTATTTGTTTGACCAAAATCAATAGTTGTTGGCCAAATTAAATATCACTATTAAATTTTAAATTATTTATTTGGCCTAAACCAAATACTATGTGGCCAATTTAAATAAGAAATCGTCTTGGTTAGAAAAAAAATATCATGTATTAAATCTTTTTATATAATTCTCTAGACAGTGAAAAATTGATGTGGGATTCAAGATAGTAGAAATCATATGAATCGAGATTAAGAATTTCACATATAGTATTTTATAGATATTTAATATATATATCGTGAAGCTTGAGATTAAGATTGTTTGATGTATTATTGTATACATAGACAAATAAAAATGTGATGTTATTATATCTATATAATCAAAGTGTGACGATATATTCGTGAGTATTGAAATAATTTTAAAAAAATTGTATGTATTAGAATATGAGTAGAATTAGAATGTACATATTATTATTATTATTATTATTATTATTATTATTATTATTATTATTATTATTATTATTATTATTAATACCAAAAACACGAAAATAAAGATAAATAGGAATAGAGAACCGTGAACACGCTACGTAGTGCGAACATAAACTTCGCTATTATATATATATTGATGATTGATATTGATGATTAGATGATATATTTATATGATTTTTTTAGCAGATATCCATATGAATATTAATAATACTTTATATATGTGTTATACATTAATGAATTGAACGGATATATATATGATTTATACATTATTATTGAATTGCGTAATGAGTTGGTTTTGATATTTTATATTTTTAAAATAGATATATTGATTATATTGAATTAATAAAATAAAAAAATACGAGAATAAAGATAAATAGGAATGGTGATTGTTGACGCGCCACATAGTATGAACATAAACTTCGTTATTATATACACTATATTGATATTGATTGATTGATGATTCATCATATTTATTTGCAACAAATTTTAGCTGAACATGCACACTCATGATTGGGCTTGGACAAGATTGCTGAGCTGAAGTCCAACACAACCATTATTGAAATCTCATGACTTCTCATAAAATAGACATCGAATCGTACTCCAGATTTTATCAAATTAATGGACCAAAAAACTTAGGTACAATAGGGGAAGTTGATTTTCACGTATATATAATTTGTTAACTAAATAAAATCATCTTCTAAATACAGAAGGATTGAAATATTATGTTGACATTATTCAAAACCATTTTGTTTTCAGAAAAGTGATCCAACAATTGTTGCCGAAAAGTAAATTATGCATAAATTTGGTGATCAACTAGGTTGTTATGGTTTAAGATTATTATCAACTTCATTAGTTAATTAGATAAGATAAAACATGTAAATTTTAAGAGAAAGAACATTTTTTTAGGACGGTAACTTTTACTGTTTTTCAATTATAGGTCAAAATTTTGCGGGCTTTCAATTTTAGGACAATATCTAAAATATTGATCAATTTTAGGACAAAATTGAGCCCGATCAGGCTAAGTCGCACTTCACTCTCACGTGAACTTAAATCTTCGGCCCGATTTTCACTTGGCTGCCAACTAGGTGGTCCATTCATCAATTGTATATATTATTATTACAAACAAAAATCAATTATTCACCCTACAAAGTAAACTCGTCCAGAAAAAGAAAACAAAACCACACCGCAACCGCCCCAAAAGTCGATTATGTCAATTACGTACATTTAGTTTGGGCAGTAAAAATTCTGTTTGGCAATCGATTGTGACTAGGGTTCTTCAGCTTTGGGGTGGTTGTTGTGTATTTTTATTTTCTTTTTCTGGACGAGTTTACTTTGTAGGGTGAATAATTGATTTTTGTTTGTAATAATAATATATACAATTGATGAATGGACCGTCTAGCTGGCAGTGAAGTGGGAATTGGGCCAAAGATTTGAGTTCACGTGAGAGTGAAGTACGACTTAGCTCGATCGGGCTCAATTTTGTCCTAAAATTGATCAATATTTTAGATATTGTCCTAAAATTGATTAATATTTTAAATATTGTCCCAAAATTGAAAGCCCGCAAAATTTTGGCCTATAATTAAAAAATGATTAAAGTTACCGTCCTAAAATAAACCTCTTCTCTAAATTTTAACATCGTAAGGTGTTTAATTATGATGTTTAAAGCTAGATAGAAGTAGAAAACCAATTATGGGTTTGCATATTATGCGTTCAACTTGATTAAGTTTCGTCCTTAACCAGGCAACAACTTTTCTGATAAATATAACTCCCTTCGTCCATAATAAGTGTGGTCCGAAGGGAGTGACACATATTTTAAAAAACTTAGAGTGGGTGAGAGTGAGTGGTCAAAGTATTTGCGTAGAAAATGGATTAGTACCATTTTACTTCTAAAAGTAGAATACAAATAAAGGGAATAAAGGATAAAAGAGTAATATTTTAAGTGGAGTCATTTCTATTTATGAAACGATCACACTTATCGTGGACGACTGAAGAAGGAAATCGGGGCACACTTATTGTGGACGGGGGAGTATATATTAAAACATAAGTATGTCCATATACCACCTAATTTGGTGTGGAACCATATATGAATATCATTTAAGTGATGTTGACACCATCAAATGATCTAAGAGCACCTACAACTGTGTCTCGAATGGGTCTCGAGACCGTCTTGAACTCAAGACACCCCAATGCAAAAGCTGCCGTCTCGAGTTCGTCTCACCCACTTGAAACTGTCTCGTTTCGGTGCACGCGCCGGCCTTAGAAAAATGAAAATGGAAATTGGGGAAAAACTTTGCATATCTAAGGCCTTTCATGGCTAGATTTGGTGCCTGAACAGCAGAGAAGAAGGAAGAAGAAGAACGGGGGCGGAGAAGAAGAAGAAAAGGAAAGAGAAAAGATGAGGTGAATGTTTAGGTTAATATATATAGCGACTTAATTTTTATGGACTTTAATTATTTTAATTAGTTTTTTTAATAATTAAATCTTAAAATCCTAAACTAATAATCAGAATTAAAATGAATTAATTTTAATTAATGTAAATTATTAATTAATTGAAATGGGGTGCATAATTGAAAGACGCACGAATGCAAGCTCGACTTACTAGGGATTTGGTCGAGCACATTTGGATGTGATTCGGACCTCTAGAAAATTAGTAGTAATGTTTATTTGTATGTTTCAATTATGTATTTTTTTAATTTCGTTAATGCAAATTTTCTTATTTTATTGTAATTTTTGAATTTCAATTAACATTAATTAAAAAATTGAATTTCAAAAATTAATTTTATTGAGACAACTTAAAATCAACACCACTACATGTAACTAGCTGTCTCTAATTGGGGTCCATAGGAGATTGAGACACATTAATATCTCAACCATTATGGATGCTCTAATACATATTTTAATTTTGTGCTTGTGAGTCATTACAAAATAGTGTGATAATGATTACCCAAAGCATGACAGCTATAAATTTTGCCATTTTCATCCCCATTGGGTAAGTTCGCCACTGGAATCCAATATGGTGCAATCATACATTAATTCTATTAAACTTGATTTTACTATTGATATAAATAATTAACTTAGGTAGCTATCTATAACTAGCCCACAATTATTTGTACTTTTTTCTAATAGTATTTACACGTCTTTACTCCCTCCGTCCATAAATAAGTGTCCTATTTACCTTTTTTCTTTGTCCATAAAGAAATGTCGTACACTACTTTTCATACTATACTTTTCAATATTTACTACCCTTTGTCATTATAGACCCATCATTAACTTTAACCCAATCCTAATTATTTTCCCTAATTATAACACTAATTAAACTAACCCAATATGCTACAGCCCAATCCAATCCCAATCAAACCCAAATCTACCCACTTCAAAGCCCCAATTCTGTGATGCAACCCTAACTCTATCTCTCTCATTCACTCCGCCTCTCTCGCAAAACCCTAACTCTATCTCTATAATTCACTCCGCCTCTCTTGCAACCCTAACTCTATCTCTCTCATTCACTCCGCCGTTTCTCCCCTTCTGTCATCTTCGATGTCTCACTCTAATTCTCTAATGAGATATTGTAATTCTCCGCCTCTATCTCCGATTGCGACCCTCTGTCTCCGATTCCAATTCCGATTGCAACCTCTTCAGTTCCTTTATATTTATGGGAGGTGGAGTCGGAGAATGTTGTGCTGACTGCGAGCTTTCTCTCTGTTTCTCCTTTAAATTTATGAGAGGTGGAGACTGAGAACTCGATGTCGATTTCGACCCCTCTTTCTCCAGTTGTGTACGATGTGGAGTCTAAGACTCAATCTCCGACTGCAACGCCTCTCTGTCCGATTCCTTTATATTTATAGGAGGTGGAGTCTGAGAATGATGCAGTTATGCTCTCTGACTCGGTGATGACGGTGCCGGAATCGGAGAGCCTTATCACAGAATCGGAGTATGATGTTTGGCGGGCCAACGGTGGTATCTTCGATGATGAAGTCTGTTGGGAAATTTAAGTAAAAGTTTTGATTGATTCCAAAACCAACTGACCCCAACCGAGTAGATGTTGTCAGATCCTAATGTTAGTAGTTAGGCTCGCTGTTTGAGTATTGTTAAGATTTTATCTTTACAGGTCTCCAACTGAAGATGGCAACAAGGCTTCACTCAGAGATAGAACATCAGTTGTGAAGAAAGACAACTGAGAGTTCATTTCACAAGAATTCAAGAAGGGGGAAGTTATGTTCACTCGGATAGAACATCAGTTGTGAGGAAGACAACTGAGCGTTCAGTATATTAAAAAGGGGGAAGTTACATTCAAGAGATAGAACATCAGTTGTAAGGAAAACAACTGAGCGTTCATCAGATGAGAAGTCGAAAGGAGGAAGAGAACATCAGATGAAAGGAAGTCATCTGAGCATTCGAACCTGACTGATCAGACTCACAACATGTAGAAAAAGGGGAAGAGAACATCATATGAAAGGAAGTCATCTGAGCGTTCGAACCCAACTGATCAGATACAAGGAAGACAACTGAGCGTTCAGTTTCAGAACATCAGTTGTAGGACTTGAACCAAGAAGATCAACAGTATGAAGTTCAAAGTCAACTGAGAGTTCAACTATTCTTACTCAGACAGAAGCATTCAGATAGAACATCAGCTGAAGACCAACCAGATGAAGAACAAACGACTCAACCGACTATCAAATGTTGGAAGTCAGAGGTCAAGATTTGAATTTCAAATAAGGAAGTCACGTGAAGGTTTGACTCTCTGTCATTACCTCATTTGGCCCAACACAAGGCTGTCTCAGATGGAAAGCTGAAGAACTCAGTTGCCAAATCCGGAAAGTCTGCAGAGATGAGAGACAAGCCATCCCTTTCAAAGAACAGAGATCAACGGTTCATCCAACGGCTAGTTGATTCTCTCCGCCTATAAATAGAGGCCTTCATTCAGAAGACATATACAAGACATACACGCGAGAAGAAACCAAAGAGCGAAAGAAAGAGCAAAATTCTTCACGAACTGAACTGCATTCAATCTCTTAGAACATCACTTGTTGAGAGTTCTAGAGTGTTAGAATTAGTTTTTGTGTCTTTAGATCGAACCTTGAGAACATCACTTAGTGAGAGTTCGTAGAGTGTTAGATCATAGCTCACTTCGTGTTCGAGCTATTAGTTGGAACCAACCTTTTTCACACATCCTCTCAAAAGGAGTGTTAGGACCCTACTCTTCCCGAAATTGAGTAGATAGGTTGACTAGTACCCGTAAACTAATCTGTAAGGTTGATAAGTACCCGCAAACTTATCCTTAACGGTTGCACAGCCCGCGTAAGCTGTGTGGTTTGTCCAAAAGAACTTGGACTGAGTTGTGTGGACTCACAACTCCCCGTGGACGTAGGAGGTTTCTCCGAACCACGTAAATCTCTGTATGCTTGTGTTTATTTTTCAATTATTACTTGCATATTCAACTGACCAACTAACCAGCATACAAACTGATTCTTAGCATTCTCAACTGTATTGGTTCTTGACCAACCTTGCATAAAAGCGTGAGTTGATTTTATACGAGTTTAATTTCCACCACATTCCGCACAACACTTTACTTCCAACTGAGTGTTCTTTACTCAGTTGTGATTCCAACTGAGTTGCCTTACTCGGTTGAGTTAATTTTTAGGGAGTTGTTTTAAAAAAAATTGCATCTGGTGTATTCCCCCCCATACACCAGAACTCGTATCGGGACCATCAAAGTCCCTCCACCATGCTTGCCGACATTTAAAGAAGTGAGGTCTTCGATCTCCGAATCGATGATGGTAGATCGCTCTGGGTATGCCGAATGGGTGGCCAACGGTGAGCTTCTCGCCGATTTCCCACCTCCACCACCTCCACCAGTCAGACACGAGAAAACGTTGAAGGAAAAAAATTCTGATCTTGAGCTCCTAGCGATGTTCTTCCCTTCTATGTCATCTTTGATAAAATCAGGTGAATTCGTATTTACTCATTGGAGTTGGGAGCTGGTGATGCTAATCGATGATGTGTGATTCTGATTTGTTGGTGTTGGCTCATTTTACTCGATGTGTGATTCTGATTTGTTGGTGTTGCCTCACTTACTTGATGCCTGATTCTGATTTGTTGGTGATGCCTCATTTCACTCAATGTCTGAGACAAAATTGTTGGTGTTGCCTCAATTTACTTGATGTCTGGTTTAATTTCTGATTTGTTGGTGATGCTTGTTATTGCTCGATGCCTGAAATTAATTTCTGATTTGGTGGTGTCGGGGGCCGGTGATGCTATACAGTGTGATTACATGATGAATTGTGTGTTTGGTTGATGCTTGGAAATAAAATCCTGTGATGAGAAATTATTTTCATTTCCTGAGGATTAGTGATTGTTGTTATAGCAACTAGTTTGTGTTCAATTTCCTAATTAAGGGGGCTGATATGATGCAACCAATAAGATAATAAGAACCTACTTAGGAGGGTTAAAACAATCACAAGTGTCAATGATGCAAATGATGCTACTTTTCAAATTGCTGAGATAAAAACATAAGTTGTTTACATTCCAAACAATACAAAAACTGACCTGATTTGTTTGTTCTTGTAAACACTTGGAAAAAACTGAACTAAAGAGAAACTAATTTCTTAAATTGACTTGGTTAAATCCCTGCACTATGTTGTCCAAGTTGGACTGATTCAACCCCTGCACCAGGCTGTCTACATTGTAGCTTGAGCTTGCCTTAATTTCTGATAACTTCAGATACTCCAAACAGTCTAGTACAAGCTGCTCTTCTACTTCAATACATTGTGGTAGTACCTCCTAAGCCTTTCCTTGTTCATGTGTGGAATTCTGTAGTTGTTGTTGCCTTTCTTTTTTATAGTCTCATGGTAGCAACCTTGCAGAGTCAAAAACACATTATTAAGCTTCCATGGTGGAAACTCATCAAATCCATCATTCACATTCTTCAACATGTCATCCACAGTTGTTGCCATCTTCTTATCTTTCAATGATTGAATGGCTCTAAAGAACCCCAAATCATTAACATTACTGTCTGGTGAATTAGATGGTTGGCAAATCAGTTCTATGTTAAATCCATCAGATTTTGTAGCCTTTAGGAAATCTGGATAATTTGGTTGGATGTGAGGTGGCATTATCCTGCTGTATGTATATGGTCTTGCTGAGATGTTCAGGCCACTTTGTCTTAATGGTTGGAACAAGCTACATCAGATTGTAGGTATAAATCAATAACTACATGATGAATTTGAAAAATTCTGATAGAAATACACATTGAAACTTACCCAATTGATGAAGCATTGTTTCATGACATCTTGAGTGATTGATTGAACTGCCTTGGTTTGCACTGTTCCCTTTTGCCTATTTTTTGAGTTTCTTAAAACTAGTTCAGTAGTAATGAAAGGGAAGATACCAATTTTACCATCAAATATGACATTTCCAGTTCCATCTATTAATGGCCTTGAAACAACATATAGAAACATGATCTTCTTAATAAATCTTTTTGATTTGCATGTCCTATGAGACTCTATTTTATCTGGTAGAATGTAGTACCTGCCTGCCACCTTAGTTAAATAAAACCACTTTTCATCAACATGTATGGTGTTATACATTGTCTGAAAAGGGATTTTACCACCAGCTGACTTGGAAGTGAGTTGAGTGAGGCTGAAAGTCAGTCTATTGATCATATTTTGAGGGGTTAAAAATGGCTTAATGGCATTAGTATGTGGCCTCAGTTTTTTCTCTTTAATCCAGTTGTGTAGCAAACTTTTACTGACCCCAAGATGCTCTGCCATAATCCTAAGTGAGCTTCTTTCTAATACTGATAAATTTCTGACTTTTTCAACACCCAGTACCTTTTTTTTTTGCTTGTTGATCCTTTTTTGAAACTGACCAGGTGAATAGGCTTTCCAAGGGCTTGTTGTTTGGCAGCTTCCTTCCAAATGCGAAAGATGGTCCTCACATCAAGGTGGAATAAGTCAGCAACCTGTTTTTTTGCCCCATATTCAAGGCTGCCATTGTTGCTGTGCTGTAAGAGCCACTGTGCCACTCTATTTCTGTCTTCATTTGATAAATTCGACCTCTTGCTGCTCTCTGCCATGCTACTGTTTCTGTGTGTTTGTATTTAATGAATTTTAGTTGTAGTAATGGAAGTAGTGTAGCAGGGAGTCTGTATTTATTGAGTTTTTAGAGGGATGGTTGGATTTTTGAAATTCCCTCCATACTTTTTGATCTTGTCAGCAGGAAATGAATGGTTTTTGGCTCCAAAATTTGTACTTTGCCTCCAAGTAGATGTTGTCAGCAGTAAATAAAGGGTATTATAGTTTCAAATTTTGTGTTTTGCCTCCAATATGCTTCTCTCTGTTTATTTTTGTGTTTTAAAAATCATGTTAAATTAATTAACTTTAATTCATTATTGGTGGAATTATCTTTATTTAAATTTAGAAATAAAACCACTTTACTGTATTTATGGAATTCTCTTTATTTAAATCTGGAAAAGAAAAAAAAATGAAATTTCCGAAAATTGGAAAAAAAATGTGCATTTACAACAAAATCGAAATGGGAGCATTTAAATTACAACAGACAAAAAAATGCTCATTTCCTTACATTACAACAAAATATCGAAAGATTGTCCTCACAAAAATTAGTGGTTTAAATATGGTGAAAAAACACAGTAAATGAACAAGGAAAAAAAAAAGAAAGCCAACCACCCACAATAACAAAACCCAAAAAGTGAATAAGGATTAAGAAATTAAGTGTTTCATTACCACTACCCCTACATCCTAACTTTTACCCCACTCAAAATACTTTTTTCAGTTTTCTTAAATCCCGTGCCCAACTCCAAATGGGACACTTATATGTGGACGGAGGGAGTATTATTTTTATGTCCCCTGTTCAAGCATCTGAATTTTTTTTTATTTTTTTTATTTTTTAACCTTTTCATTTCAACGAATTGCAGTTGCATTTGTTAGTGTCAATTCCTAGCTGACAGTCGGACCTTTTAGAAGTCAAAGTTATTTCACATATCTATTCTTTTTATCTTATAATTTAAAGTAGGAGTATTCAATATCTTTCAATTTTCAACTTACATAGAATCATAGATTGGTGAACTGAATTAAAGTTTTTCTACTAGAGGAGTGATCATTTGTGACCATTCAATCATAGAAAGCATTACTTTTCTACCCACCTTCCTAAATCAAGATAAATATTTACTACATGCATTCAGATACACATTGTCAGATTGAGCATCAGGGATTTCACCTATATTCATCAACTGATCTGAATTCCGAAATACAATAATTTAAATTTGCTAAAAAGAAATAGTATATGATTTTCTCTCTCCATATGGACCAGCTTCAGGTAAATTCCATTTCTGTATAGTAGCCTTCAATGTGTACATGATAAACAATTTTCATTAGACTAATCATGTGGGATAGATTGACTTCAAACATGTTCATAAAATTTCAATTTATAATTACGGAGTATAACTTATAAGTTTTCTGATTAATTTTATAACTTTTGGCATTCAAGATGGAAAAAATAAGACTAATAATTAAATGACGGTGCGGAGAAGACGGTTGAGACATTGCATGCTGTATTCTGACTTATGCATATGTACATTTAAAAGTGCTACGTAAATGTCATATTTATGGCGAAATTCAACGGTACATCAAACTTTCAGTTCCTGGTCCCTGACCTTGTGTCTGCCCACGGAAGATTAGAAATTGGTATGTAATGTTTTCTGTTTTTTTTTTTTTTTTTTTTTTTTTTTTTGTATTTTTATCTTATTATTTCAAATAAAAGGAAAACTTTTGTGTTAAGTAAACTAGTGTGTAATTCGAGGAAAATCAATGGGGAATCACATTGTGATGTAATTTATAAATATCTAATCATAAAAATAAATAAAATAATATAGTACGAGATTATGATCAAAAAGAGTGTTTCTTTAATTTTATTTCACTTTGTTTAGTTGCAACAAGTCAAACTAATTTTTATACAAACTAAATATTTAATATATGAAAAATTAACTTCTTAGTTACCTCACAATCTTCAAGTATACTATGTTAATTGTAGTTGTATGTCCGATCACCTCGTCACAAATTAAATTTTGAGATTTCTTTCACTATTGTACTCATGAGATTGCAATGTATTATTAATCATGTTTAGTTTTGATCATCCCATCCCACATTAATTAATGCTTATAAAAAAAGTTACTCATTTAGTCAAAATAAATTTTTATAAGAAATTATCGCTCCTTTATATAAGTTCAGGTGAAAATATTTAGTTTAATTAATTGAAATAGAAAAAGCGTTAGTAATTTTTTTACTTACAGTTGACGTTTTACAATGGATCTATTGAAATGAAATAATGTCCTACTTACCTATTTATTTTTGTTCAAAAACAAGTACCATATTCCACTTTTTCCTATCACATCAAGGTTAATTCATAAAAGCTTGAGCTAATTGTCAAAAGAGGACCGTAACTTTGAGTGTTTTTAAAAAGAGGACCATATCTTATGAAATTTGAAAAAGATGACTATATTGTTCGTTTTTTTTTGTATTTATACTCCTATTTCATGCCCAAAATTAATAATTTGAACTTTTGGTGACACATCAAGCCTATTGATGACGTGACAGTGACATGGCGGTGTCATGTCACTTTTTTGTATTATCGTTTTTTTTTTCATTTTTTCTTTTTACAACCTTAAAATAAAAATAAGAATCCTAACACTTGATTCACTCCTAACTTTCTGTAGATCCCCAATTTCAGAGCTCCAAGTCTGATCCTCTTTAGTATGATGAGATTGGAAAACAATAGACTCCAATTATGATAAAAACTAGTAATTGATTTCATATCACAACATTTATGCTGAAAATAAATTGGTTTTGAGAGCACTGATACTAAACATTTATTTTTATATTAAGGCTGTAAAAAGAAAAAATGAAAAAAAAAATCGATAATACAAAAAAAAGTGATATGGCACTGCCATGTCATCAATGGGCTTGAGGTGTCACCAAAAGCCCAAATTATTAATTTTGGGTCCGAAATAGGAGTATAAATACAAAAACGAAAGATATAGTCATCTTTTTCAAATTTTGTAAGATATGGTCCTCTTTTTAAAAACACTCAAAGTTACGGTCCTCTTTTGATAATTTGCTCTAAAAACAAAACAAAAACTTATTCCACTTATAACAACTTTAATTTATTTCAAAATTTTCATTCACAACAAGTGGGACCCTTATTCCACTCACAATAATTTTAACTTTCAATCTATTTGATCAACATAGTATTTGAGAATTTAGTAATTTTTTTAAATTATGGTTGACTTTCAAGAAAATTGTTTCTCAATTCTCTCGTCTTTATTTACTATTTTTAATCATTTTCTAGTTTATTTTAATCCACACACTTCATTAATAAATTCATTATTTATTAAATTATTAGCCATCATTTGTTTGATAGTTATAAAAATTTGTTTTGAAGAAATCTTTAATTTTTATTTGAATTCAAGAATATTGTTTCGCGATTCTCCTGTCTTCATTTACTATATTTTGATCCACATACTTGATTAAGATTATTATTAGCCGCAATTTCCTTGGTAGTTAAATTTTTTTATTTTAGAAGTGAAAATATTTAGTATCTCATTAAATTCAAGAAAATCGTTGCGTAGTTATCTCGTCTTCATTTACTATTTTTGATTTTTTTGTTCAACTTTAATCGACATGGTTTATTGTTTCTACTTCCTTAGGATTAGAAGAGATATTTCAACTTTTAAGAAGCAAGGGTAATTTTTCTTCTCTTAAAAAATTCTAAGCAAACATTCCTTTTTTTAAAAAATATAATGAAAAAATATGTATTAATATAGAGGATATAGAATGCATGTTGTAGGATCTAAAATCAAGAGAATGACTCAAATCTGTATAAGTATATAATTAAATTTAATAAAATTGTTTCACGATTCTCCCGTCTTTATTTAATATTTTTTTTTTCTTTTAAACAATTTTTATATAAATTTGAATCGTCTCGTACAATTTAATAAGTGTAATGTAGAATAATTATGAGTATGATACACTCAAATAGTCACAAGTAAAATTTAATATTGACAACATAATAATTGATAATACTAAATTTTAAATAAAAATTTGACTAATTTTTGACCAATTAATTAAATGGCCATTGAGAAAAAACTTGCAAGTTAAGAAAATGTATATTGATTTGGGTATTTATATAGAATTTTTCAAGAGTAAAGTTTTATTAAAAATCAATTTGGGATGATAAAAAAATATTTTATTAATAATAGAATATATGAAAAAAAATATATTTAAAATAAGTTTTTTCTTGGCATCAAAATACAATGATAATAATAGAAATCATACATTAATTAGTATATGTTGATACTTAATCTATACCGATATAAAAAGTACCTTGTTGAAAAAATTTGATTTGCCTATAATACCCCTGTTCATATAATTGTATAAATTATACATTAGATATATATTATTATTATTGGATATATATTATAATTGTATATAGGGTAAATTGGATAAAAATACCCAACTTTATACCAAAATTTAATTTTTTGACAAACCTTTTAATTGTAGCAAAAAATATAGCTACCTTTCAATTTGTTGCAATGTCCGTCCAAATTCAATTTGGGAAAAATTGACGATGACGTGTCCAATTTAAATTGACGTGGCATTCAAAACGACGTCGTTTTGATTAAGAGTTTTAAAAAAATTACCATCATTTCCACTTCATCTTCTTCCCCTTCCCCTTTCTCTTTCTCTCTCTCTCTCGATCTCTCCCCGACGACATCTTTTCCTCCACCACGGCGAGGTCGCCTTCATTGGTCGCCGCTTTACCTTCGCGGATCTATGGCGCACCGTCGACGTCGTTTCCACCTCCCTCTCCGCCGACTTCGGCATCCGCAAGGGCCACGTCGTCCTCCTCCTCTCCCCCAACTCTATCTACTTTCCCATCGTCTACCTTGCCGTCATATCCCTTGACGCCGTCATCACCACCACCAACCCGCTTAACACCTCCGGCGAGATCTCCAAACAGATCTCCGATTCCAAGCCGGTGCTCGCCTTCACCATCCGCGGCTCCTCTCCAAACTCGCCGATTCAAAACTCCCAATCGTCCTCCTTGGTAGGGGTGGATCGGTACGGTATGCTGAAAATTTTCGGTCATACCATATACCATACCGAAAGTTTCGGTATGGAAAAAATCATACCATTATCATACCGTTCCTTTCGACATACCGCTTTTCAGTATACCGAAAATATCGGTATGAAAAAAATCATACCATTACCATGCCGTTTGTCGGTATACCGTATCATTGTTCGATATACCAAAATTAAATAATATACCAAAAATCAAATAATTATCATAATATACCGAAAATCACTTATACCAAATATCACCTATTACCAAAAATTAAATAATTGCCATAAATAATTTATAAATTATAAATTATAATAATTTACGGTATTTCGGTATTAATTTAGTAATTTTATTTATAAATTATAATAATGTACGGTATTTCAGTATATACCGTTAATTTATGGTATGTACTGTTTCGACATATACCGACTTTTCAGTAGATACCGAATCTTCGGTATGGTACGGTATACCGTCGGTATACGAAAAATTGTATTGTTATTTTACCAAAAATATTCGGTACGGTATCATACCGTATTGAAACTTTTAGTATATTGAAAACATTCCGATCGGCCAGCCGAATTGCGGAGGCCATCGCCGACTGCCGGAGAGTTGATTATTGTCGAGTTTGAGGGTGACGAGCGACAGCACGAGATGAAGCTCGAAAGGGGCAGAGATAAAGAGAGAGAGAGAGAGAGAGAGAGAGAGAGAGGGAAGAGGAAGAAGATGAGGTGGAAATAATGTGTAATATATTTTTTTTCTGTTTTTAAATTCTTAATCAAAACGACGTCGTTTTAGTTAATAAGACGTCATTTTGATTCCACGTGTCACAACCCCAAATCTCAAGGGATGGCAAAGCCGGGGTGCGACTAGGGGTTGGATTAAAGAAGCGGGGAAGAAAGGGGGAAATTACTAAGTAAATGAGAAACTGACATAACTTTGATAAGATAGTAAACATGAAGTACTTCGATTAATCAAAAGAGAGACAATCCCGAAGGATCACTCGACAAAAGTTTTCTCTGAGATCTCTAGGGTTTCAAGTACCTAATACTTAAACCGAAAGTTAATACATCAAAAAGAGTGTTTTGCAGCGGAAAAGACATAGATTGATAACACATTTTCAGATGTGAAATCGAGGCTCAACTAAACTTCTTTCCTTAAGTACGACCTCTACTCAACTTCCGCCGTCTCCGTCACTCAACCTGCACATTTATAAATACATGCAGGGCTAAGTACAAAAAAACACTTAGTGGGCACTTTGCCGAAAATATATCATAGATTTTATATAGATTCATCAGGCATCTAAACATTAATACAACGGGGTTTTTCTTTCAAAGACTCGTGCTTACTAAACATTTTCTTTTCATAAACACTTGCGCAAGATTTTTCTATTGTTACGTTCAAATTGTGCAACTTCTGTTTCAACGCCGGGGAAGAGTTAACTTCTCCCGCGCACGTTCCTCACCGTGGTTGGCTACCCTCAACAGAGTACCACACACAACGGCTACCGTGTACACTAACTCTAGATAGCACTCTGTGGGCTAACTTAGAATCCGATCGATTTAACCCTGGAAAGCACCTAACGGTGTCACTAACTCAGAGTCTGATTGATTAGTTAGCACCTAACGGTATCACTAACTCAGAATGGCACAGGAGAACTCACAAAAACAAAGTATTTTATATCATGATAATCACTTTAAAACAAATACTTTTATAGCAGTTCAAAAACATAACAAAACTCATTTTATTTTTGTATATAGAAAGCCCACCTTAACCGGATTACAGAACTAAAACCACCTTCTGTCTTCCGTCCTTTCTTCTAGTCTCGATCCTCCTTTTATCTCAAACAATCAAGCTTTAGTAAATCAGTCGATGCGGTTTAAGAGAAACGGACTCGATAACGATTAATCAAATTTTTAGGCCTTTGCACTTTAACTAAGCTTTTACTAAACGAGACAAGACTCAAACACATCTTGCTTGAAACTAACTTGGTTCTTTACTCAGCACTTAGAACGTCATAACGTAAGTCGATAATTCTTAACGACTTAAAAGTTCTTAAGGAATTATGTTGAAAAGAATTCAACTTAAGAAAATGAGTTTAGAATTTTTTTCTGCACAAGTTAGTAGGTTTGGAGCTTTTACAGAACAGAGCATTTAGAAACAGGGGATGTACCTTATGTCAAAAGAAAGAAACGGAAGTCTATTTTACTGTCCAATTTACGGATCTCGATTTCGTTAAACGAGCAAAGAGTTATGACCGTTTCCGTGAAGGGTCGCAAAACTGGCCGAAATCCTAGACATATAAAAACTCGACGCATGTTTACTTAGGTTCGATCAATGCTATACAACCTTTATGTGCACGAAATTTCCATCAATTAAAAGTCAAGTCACACAATCATTTAACGTGAATACTTTCACGTTCCTCGATTAAAATACGACGAGCAATTCTCGTCTTTTCAATTAACGAAAACACTTAGCAAATTCCATTTCAATTTCAAATCACAACTAACTTCTAACTTCAATTTCATAACTTATATGAAATTATCATCAACTACACTCATGCTTATTAATCATCAATCAACATATACTCATAATTATTTAACACGTCGTTTTTATCGAGCAACGAACATCGTTGTCGATTTTTCCAAACATTTAAAAAAAATCTAACAAAATCATATTAAGTACATATCATCATGCTCATCCATAACATATAAACCATAACATCAATTGATAACATATAAAGTCTTGTTTTCTTATTTCTTCTTTTACGAACTTACTTACTTTCTTCAATTTTTAAAGTTCTACTAATTCAATTCAAACTAAATTAGTTCCTATCATCTTTATACTTAACAAAGATCATATTAACATACTAACATCATTATAATTAACACTTAATCAATTCACGTCATTTTTATCGGTGCATGAACTTGATTTTTTTTAAAGTTGTTAGTTAATTCTCAATTAATTCAACAACAAACCTAACACATGTATAATCACTAATATTCGATTAGTTTTCTCGTTCCATTTTTCTATCGACAATTACGTTCGATTCTTCGTCTCTTACAAAAAGTTCGACGTTCTTAGATTTCATTCAAACTTTCCAATTATCATCATTAACTACTTAGATTAACTAACATGCAAACCATAAGTTCATATCAAACTTTTCGTCGATTCTTCGCCTCCAACGATTTCGTTTTTATTTTTAGAAAAATCTAATTTTGTTATATGTTGAACCCTCATGCTTCCTACATCTTATATATCACATCACATCATCAAAAACATAAGATTTACTTAATCAAAATCATACTTCTTTGTCTCTTATAAACTTGTTCTTATTTTTAGAAAATCCTCAAACAATTCATGCAATCATCATTCATTGCATACAAACATAATCTACAAACCATACATCTAAATTCAAGCTCAATCTTCATCAAATAACATATGAAATTTTCAAAAATTACTACTTAAATTCAAACATGATTGATACTCGATTCAAACCATAGAAACTCATTCCTAAGCATAAATAATCATGTAATAAACTTAGAACATCAATCCTTTACCTCTTAAAGTTTTCGAAATTTTCAAGAATTAAAGAGATGGATTTTTATTCGGTTGGAATTAAAGAGGAAGCTCTCACCTTTACGAATATGCAATCGGAATTTACTTTAATCGAGAATCGAACAAGTTATGGAACTTAGAAGCTTGAAGAACTTGAAGATATGAAGAACACTTGAAGAACAAGAGAGAGAAGAGAGAAGAGAGAAAGGGGGGGGGGGGGGGAGGGGGGTTTGGGAGGTGAGAGAGGGAAAGAGTTGTGGTGATAAAGGGTGATATTTATATAGAAGAAGAGAAAATCAAGTTGTACACTTTTTCTCTACAAAAATATCTATTTTCCGGATCTATATACTGTAAACTAGAAACGAACAATTACTTTATTAGACGGACACGTTTTCGGCAAAAATGGATACGACCATAGTTCCGGAATATTATACTTAGTCTGGAAAGGACGACTCGTTTCCTGAAAAACTTTGAAAAGTCGAGACGTGACAGTACAAATTTCGCCCGAAAAAATAAATAAAACTGACTTTTACCAATAGACTCGTATCGCAAAATAAGTGAATGTAAAGTCAGACGCTTTTTCGATCTGAGGTCTCTAACAAAAATTTTATCGATCGTCGAAACCCTAATACAGTAGTCGGTTGTACGACCTTCTGCAACTTATTTTCAGAAACAGACTTCGCCGTTATTCTTATAACTGAATTTCTTTAACTTAGAAGTGCAAAACTTTAATTAAAACGAAAATTTTTATTTTCGCGACGGAAGAAATATCCGAGATATTACACCATGTCAGTCTGAATTGGACACGTTATCGTTAATTTTTTCCCCAAATAGAATTTGGACGGACATTGCAACAAATTGAAAGGTAGCTATATCTTTTGCTACAATTAAAAGGTTTGTCAAAAAACCTAATTTTGGTATAAAATTAAATATTTTTGTCCAATTTATCCTTGTATATAATGTATATATTTTCATTAAACCAAATTTACGCAAGGAAAAAAGATAGTAAGTCCTATTCAAGCACTGTAAAGTTGCATAAGGCCAACATTTTTTATTTATTGTAAAATTACAATAATAATATTGTAATCACAAATTACAATAGGTTATGACTCTTCATTGTATAATTCGAGGGACTTTTCAATCTTTAATTATTAGGATTATAACCCCTAAACCAACGAGTTTGGAAAATACTATTTAGCATAGTTCATTAATTAAATTCTTCTATTTATTAATTTATTGTCGTTTTAAGCGAAAAAAATTATTGTTATCTTACAAATCTTCTTTAAAAAAGTGGAATGATTGATATTGTGATTAATTTTGTTCCCTTTGAAGTTTGGGGATTTAACACGTACAAGGCATTGTGTTCAGTTTTCAATTTAAGCTTACGCGTATGTGCTACTCCTTCTGTCTCATTGCTAATGTCTCAAACCTTTTGGGCGCAATTATCAAAAAACAAGAGTAAATGCTTGAAAATGGTGAACCCAACATTTTTGAAGGATTAAATATTTCTATTTATGAAAATGAGACGATATAAATGAGACGGATGAAAAAGATAAAATGGGCATTATCAGTGGGATGGAGGGAGTATGTACGATAAATTGAAATTTGAAATATGCAATTAAGGGCCAGTATTTTATATAATTATATAAACTCGAAAATTATCTTATTTTAACATACTTTTTAATAATTTCAAAAATAAATTATAGTATTATTTTTTATTGAGAGGCACGATTTGAAATTGTAGAATCATGATCTTATCGCAATAAAAAATTAATTTAAGTTTTAGATATAATTTAAAAAAAAATTATTTGACAAAGAAAGAAATTAGACTTTGGAAGATATACGTGCAATTGAACATGAACTTTAGTGGATTACTTGATTACTTTTTATACATTAATTTTTGGATACATAATATATTTTAATGTTAGTTTTCTAAATTAGTATTAGGTATCTATTAATTAATTTCAGAAATTATTATACAATTTATATTTTTAACTATCCAAATTGTATTATTTTTTAGTACAATCATGCAAATTATTGTATTATTTTTGTAGTATAATCATACAAATTACGTGCAACGCATGTAATGTCTCCTAGTTGATCTAAAAGTTTATTTATTTATCATCCGGTCCTGTATCCTTTTTCTTGAAATATTACAATGAAATCTTGATCAAATATTAATGAGATAGTGCTATATCTTAAATAGGAAATACATCTGCTAAAAAAACCGGACACTAAATCAAGATAAATATGATCCAATATAACACTCATATAACTAATTAAAATACACATGTGTCATTTTTATAATTACTTTTAAGCCATATTTGAATATACTTGCAGCTTATTAGTGATTTTTGCATATATAATAATACCTTGGATTTTTTGGATTATTAATTCATGAATTTAAAGGTATAAAATGAGGATTTAAGATAAATAGGAATGTCGAATTGTGGTTGTGCCACGTGGACCTAAATTCAATGGGAGATCTTGAATTGGCATTGGTACTAATAATACATCGATAGATAGATTAAGGGAATGGTAACATTTATTAATAAAAATTAACATGATAAACATCGGTCCACCGCACCAGGAAATTGCCCTTATGTATAAATTAAGAATGATGCATATTCTGTGATGTTTTTATCAACAGAGGTTCATAGTACGTACACAAAATATTCATTATGCATACCGTTCATTTATATGAATATTTTTAAAGCAAATAATAAATATTGTACCCATGTTTTTAATGTTTCGCTGAAACGATATACTAGATGCTTTCAATTCAGGCTTAGTATGAACCAGACAGCCACATGCTTCTGTTTCGTCACATGAAATTAACCAAAACCACCTACCTAATATAGTTATCTGCAACAATTCAATTATTGAAAAGCGAGCCACATAATCTATATTTACCGTGCCACACCCACACTAATTTGCCTCATCCCTTTAGGTTGATGCTGTCATCAGAAATGTGATATCGATCATATAATTTCCTGCGAAATTAAGTCCAATTCATTATAGATCCCACTAACTGAATTATATGATCAGCAATTATAAGTTTTTTCTGACACATGCATATAATTGACATTTATTTATAAGGTAAATGACACAAGACTACTCCACGTTATCAATTATATGTATCAAGAAAGATCAATTTTTCTGTCCCTTTGGGGATGACTTAGGGGTAAAAGTAAGCATTTGGGATTGAGAGGTCTCAGGTTCGAACCTCATGAAATTCCTCTATAGGTCGAGCCTACCTCACTTGTACTTGAAAAATGTGGTTTACCTGCCCTGTGTAGTTTGCAGGCTATTGCACAAGGGAATGTGGATTTACCCAATGCACACCGAAGGTAGTGGTTGCGGGTTCACACATCAAAAAAAAAAATCAATATTTCATATTTGCTTTGATGGTATATATAGTAATCGAAAATGTTTCTAAATAATCGAATTTTCCTATATTTTTGCGGATGGTGTATATATCGCTCATTTCATTGTGGTTTATTGTATACGGAGGTAACGAAGCACATGCTGTCACTTAAGACAATTGAACTAATTTAGATTACATTGATTAATGATGCTGTTTAGAGATCGAAAAAGCCTCTAATTATATGATGAATTATTTGGAATCTTATGAAAATGACAGACATAAATTAAGCTAGAGTTTGAATTATAGAGTGTAGATATGAGCATCATAAACCGCCTAGCTAAATTCTAGTAGTATATATACTGTGAAACTGTAGTACGAAATGAATTCTCCTGTAGCAGCATTAACATAACCTTTTTCAAATATTTTCTCTGCAGGTATTTGATCGCACAGAGAATTTAAACTACATGCAGATCTTCAAATTAAATATACATCCCTACCGTCAAAGTTTTTATACTAGAAAAATGGACAAGCTTTATTCTATTTCACCTTAATCATTACATGAAAATTGAACAAATAAAAATTCTATTGAGGATACAAGAGCACCCACAAAAGGTGTCTCGATAGGCGGCTCGACGTCAAGACACCTCCTTGTCGAGACAGGGAGAACGAGATGCGTCTTTCCCACTCGAGACAGACTCGATCATTAAGACACCATTTCCATTGAGAGAGACACCCTTTCCATTGAGACAAATCCCTTGTGGACAAATGTCTCAAACCACAAAGAATTGAGACACCCCTAAGTGTCTCAATCCTTGTGCATGCTATTGCTCAATATAAAAAGTTTGACATCATTTGTTTAAAATTCTAAATGATAATAATAAACTTAATCAAATATTTTATTTTGAAATAAAAGACATACGCTAATACAAATGAAACATATTATCATGATTTGAGAATAAAGTAGACTCAATTTTTTTTGGAATGAACCAAGTCAAGAAATTTGTGTTATTAGGGATGCAACGTTGTACCAAAATATATCCCGTGAATGTGATTTACTTGCTACAAATATTTAAGGGCGAGAGTGAGTATTGGGGCTTTCATTTTTTTCTTCTTAACATAAATTTATTTTTCCTACATTAAAAAAGGTGGTATCCCAGTAAAATACAAACAAATGGCCCAAAGTGGAGGTCTCTTTGACTTTGGGCTGTGCAAATTGAATGAGAGCAGGTAGTTGGAAGTGATTAATTGTTTGGATCCCCTTCCTTCTGCTTTTTCCCTGGACCTGCCAACCGCCCCCTTCTCTATTTCTCCCTCATTAATTCCTTCTTCATTTCTTTTCTTATAATTTTTTCGATAATGCACTTCAATATACAACACCAGTGGATATTTTTTTTCATTAATGAATTAAATAATATTATAATTATACTACAATGGTTTTCAACCGTTTTCTTTGCTCTGGTACTGTACATTCTGAATTGTAATTATAAAAGTATTTTTTTTTGTTTGGGTGGTGAGAGCCAAACGATCATCATCGTATAATTTGAGAAATATGTTTTATTTAAAACTTCTTGTTACTCAAATTTTATTATAATTAATTGTAATAGCTAGCATTTACTTTTCGTAATTAAGAAAACGTATCCATTGCAAATTTTCAATAGCTGGACCCAACATAAATACATATGGCAAACTTAATTAATTAAGAAACGACGATGCTGTGTTATACGTGATGAACGTAACTAAGTACCGTGTGAGGTAGTAAATCACAATTTAAAAATTATTTTGAAATTGTAAATTCATCAAAATTTCGTATAATAAATTCGTTTTTTATCTACTTATTTTTATTTTTTCCGATAAAAAAAAAATCGTATGATAAAAATCCTTTAAAATGTATACCTAAAGAGATTGAACTTACATAGTCGTCATATATATGCTGATATGCAACTAAAAAAAATAAATCCAAATCACCTTTCACATTTCAAATATACTACTTTATCACATGCAACATCCCCACAAAATTACACATGTAGCAAGCATTAATGGAATAAAACACAAAATGAGGGGGAAAAAAAAGTCATAAAATGAAACAAATTTCCACAGCAAGGAGTGGAGTAACCAGCATTAAACACACCCACAGTTTATGCAAATCTTTTCAAAATAGCCTTTATTAATCCCACCTGTAATTTCCAGCCCTCAATCATTCATATAACAATCCTCCGATCCTGTTTTCAACCTTCAGCACACCCAACTCATCCCTTCCACCATGGATTCTCTCTCTCCTTACTACCACCTCTTCTTCACCGCCTTCGCCTTCCTCATCTCTGGCCTCATTTTCATCTTCTCCCGCAAATCGGGCTCAAAAAAACTCCGCCTCCCTCCCGGCCCGCCGGGCTACCCCGTGGTCGGCAACCTCTTTCAGGTTGCCCGCTCCGGCAAACCCTTCTTCCAATATGTTCGCGAACTTATACCGAAATACGGCCCGATCGTCACGCTCAAAATGGGGACAAGAACTATGATCATTCTCAGCAACGCCGATTTGGTGTATGAGGCTTTGAACACCAAGGGCCAGATCTTCGCCAGCCGGCCGCGGGAGAATCCGACGAGGACGATCTTCAGCTGCGACAAGTTCACCGTCAACGCCGCCCTCTACGGCGGCGTGTGGCGGTCACTTCGGCGGAACATGGTACAGAACATGCTCAGCGCCACCAGGTTGAAGGAGTTCAGAAACGCGCGTGAGGCCGCTATGGATAAGATGATCGACCGGCTCAAGGCGGAGGCGGCGGCGAACGACGGCGCCGTCATGGTGCTGAAGAACTCGAGGTTCGCCGTTTTCTGCATTCTTCTGGCGATGTGTTTTGGAGTTGAAATGGATGAGAAAATGATTGATAAAGTTGATGAAATGATGAAAACCGTGCTCATCGTTCTCGATCCGAGATTGGATGATTATCTCCCAATCCTCAGCCCCTTCTTCTCCAAGCAGAGGAAAAGGGTGTGGGAAGTTCGTAACGAACAAATCCAAACCCTAGTTCCTCTGATCGAGAAGCGCCGCCGTGCTATCGAGAACCCAGGCTCCGATACCACGGCAGCGTCCTTCTCGTATCTCGACACTCTCTTCGACCTCAAAATCGAAGGGAGGAAGTCGACCCCCACCAACGCGGAGATCGTAACCCTATGCTCGGAGTTTCTAAACGGCGGCACCGACACCACTGCCACCGCCATCGAGTGGGCGGTGGGGCGGATGATCGAGAACCCGACGATCCAAACCCGGCTGTATGATGAAATCCGGGAGACCGTCGGGGATCGGAAAGTTGACGAGAAGGATGTGGAGAAAATGCCGTACCTAAACGCCGTCGTAAAGGAGCTGCTTCGGAAACACCCGCCAACTTACTTCTCTTTAACCCATGCAGTAACCGAACCCGCCAAGTTGGCGGGTTACGACATTCCCACAGATGCAAATGTGGAAATCTTCCTGCCGGGTATATCGGATGACCCGAAATTGTGGTCGGAACCGGAGAAGTTCGACCCGGACCGGTTCTTCTTGGGTCGGGAGGAGGCTGATATAACTGGCGTAAGCGGAGTGAAGATGATACCGTTTGGAATGGGTCGGAGGATTTGCCCCGGTTTGAATATGGCGACGGTTCATGTGCATTTGATGCTGGCCCGGTTGGTGCAGGAATTCGCGTGGGCGGGTTACCCGGACGAGGGGAAGGTGGATTTTACTGAGAAGCTGGAGTTTACGGTGGTGATGAAGAATAGTTTGAGGGCTAAGATCACCCCGAGGGCTTAATTAATGGTAATTATGAATTTCATTAGGTTTTATCTAAAACTGTTTAATCGCTATATTTTGTTGTTGCGTTTACTCTTTTCAGTCTGTTCTTTTTTTTCCTTACGGTTCATTTGATTGAGACTCGTTTTGGGTTAACTTTAACTGTACTATATATATTTAGTTGCAGTTTTTGTTTTATGTTGGATATACACTAATAATAAATAAAAAATAGAGCACATGTGTGCATTTACTTTGACAAGTATTAAGGGCCCATGATGATTCTTCGGGTAGGTGGGTCTAAATTTTAATTTCGAGATCTCACTAAAGTCTAAACTGCAATGCATGTGGTAAGATATATATGTATATTGATTTGTATGAATTATTATGTGCTCATGTATTATAATTTAACGATGATTCTATGAATTTAAATCAATTAATTCCTCCCTCTTCCAAAAAAAGAAAAAAAAAAAGAAAAAAAATATCAATTCCTACTAATTTTTAACTTTTCGCATATTTTTTTGTGAATTGCATTGAAATGTTGGCTTAAAGAGGTACACAGTACACTTTTGGTGAGAGTCGTAATTAATAATTTAATATAGAATAAAGATATTTGGACAACAGTTGTTCGGATAACGGTACAATATACATAATTAAATAGTTTTTCAATTTTTTTAATAATTAATATAATTAGTGTTTTGTCTATAATACCCTTTCCCACCTAATTATATGTTAATCTTTAAATTTAATTAATATTTTGAATTTTCAAAAGTTTGTACATGATTTTAATTTAGTTTAACTAATATTAGAAATTAGCATACAATTAAGTGGAAAGGGTGTTATAGATAAAACACTAATTATATTAATTATTGAAAAAAAGTGAAAAAATATTTAATTACGAATATATCACTGTTGTCCGGACAACTGTTGTCCAAATATCAATACTCAAATAATGCACCTCCAAATAACCATATATATATATATATATATATATATATATATATATATATATATATATATATATATATCGATCATTATTAATGAATCTAAAGTACACCAAGTACTTAATTATAAACGTGATAGTTACATATATATATTTGGACTTATCTATGACATGCTCTACTCGCGGTTATTATTCACATAAATATTACTATATTAATACAATTAATCACATTAATAAATCATTAGTCTGTATAAACTGAGCTATCTGAGGTATCTGGTTCAAACCACACCACTTCCCCCCCTGTAAAAAAAGAAAAAAAAAAAGAAAAATCTACTGTATTTAATTATCTTGAGATTACACTTACACGTTACAAGGCCAAAATTAGGTACAGAAACGCTGCCATGCCATGCTTAGCAAATTATATAATGATTGTGAGCATATTGAGATAAAGGATAAGTAAATCTATCAAAACATCACGGTGAAATAATAGTTTAAAGAGTTATGATATATATAGGTAACGGCTGCGGATTCTCACAAATTTTAAAAAAAAATGTGAATATACTTTTAAGGAAATATATATTGGGGGTTGTTATCTCCCTAACGTCCCAAAAAATATAGTGCCAATTAGCCGAGAAGTTAACAACTTGCAAACGCTATCCAAAAAAAATCAATTCTTTTTTATTTTTTTTAAAGGACTAATCTTTTGCTCCCCCATTTGATAGCACCATGAGCTTTGATTTTTGAGCTCTCAATTTCACCTCCACTCTTAGTCTATTCTCGGAAGATTTCTTCTTCCATGGTCATTTCCTTTTCTCCAACCCTCATCTTCAAGTTACATGCTCGAGGACATCAAATCATCAGGTGTTCATATGCAGACGTATCTACAATTCATCAAAATCACCAAGAAAAATAAAACTTGCAAAGTAAAATTCTGACAAAATTACCATTATATGACTCTTTTTTACTTCAGTTTTTACTTCTAATTTTATAATTTAGTCCACTAAACAACAAGAAAACTACACATACCAATCAAGAAAACTTAGTTCAAGAGATCAAATCTTGGAAAACAATCAAGATAAATTTTCACCAAATAACTAATAAAATAAATAAAATTTCACTTTTTTGAAAACTGCAGAAGTTGTTTTAGTTCTGGGTAATCATAGTTCACTTTAAGAAGAGGGAATGCAGGCAAGGAGAAGGATCCGAGCTCTATTCAATTAAAACTTCAGATAATCGATAAATTAGATCTTTAAATTATGGTGCTTATGCTTATGCTTCCACGAGATATGCTCAACGTGCTCATGATGCCAAGAATGGAGGGTGGGGGAGAGAGAAATTTATCCTCGCCATAGAAGTGTAAATAAAATAATGAAAAATTAATTTTTATTTGGATGGCGTTTGCAAGTCATTTAATGTTTGGGCTAATATGCACTATTTAGTGGAACGTTAGGGGGCTGACCGAACGTTTTCTTAAGGGTATATTCGCACTTCCTTTAATACGATAAGGGTGTATTTGCACCATAACCCTAGTTTAAATAATGTATTACTCTGTGGGTTAATTTGCACGTTGGACTGGTTGTCCACTGAATGTCGTGTGCCTCAACTGTCAACAAAAATGAAAATAAAAACTAAGCTAATTGATCTTTATGTTAGTACACTTTAGGAAAATATATAATTATATTACGAAAATAGCTAATCAAGCAGCTAATTAATTTTCTTTATATTGAATTTCACAACTTTATATAGTGTTGTGGGCTCAATAGAAGTAACTATACTAAAATTGTTGTTTGCGACACCTTTATTAGTTAGTTAATGTCCTCATCAATTTATTGTTTATACATAATTATAGAAAATATTGATAGTGACGAATGGGAAAAGAAAAACTCTGATGTAATAGTAGAGTACATTATTGTAATCAAGAACTGATTGAGCTAGGAACACGTACTAGTATTAATTTCCTCTGTTTAAAATTTGTGCTTGAACGATAATCTATACTCTATAGGTAGCTAGAGTGATATATTCGTGATAGAGAAAATCATAAGTTCAAATTCTACAGACTTGCGACTGTTTTCAAACCCCAATTAGTTTGATACAAAAATATAGTAATTTCTCCGTTAACAAGTGGCTCATTCCATTTTGACACGAGTATTAAGATGAAAGGTAAAAATTAATTAAGGGTTAGTTGTTTTCTTATTTGGAAACGAATCACTTGCTGTGGGACACCCTAATATGGACAACGAGCCACTTGGTTCGGGAAGAGTATAATTTGAATTATTTTTTGAATTTCGAAAAATAACAATACTCACACTTTATGTACTCGTACTTTTTCGGTACCTGAAACTGCCATTACTTGTTATAGTATGTCTATCGTATTCATTTTGATTGATTGGACATTCAACTAATTCAAAAGTATATGTATAAAGTGTAATTTTATTGGCATTGAATGGTGTGCATAATTTCGGAATACACCCACAAATAAGACTATGAGCAATGACGAACTCCAAACCAATATTTGTGGGCTCTCTATGCTCTCGCATTTTTTCTGCAATGACGAACTTGTTGGAAATGGTTTAGTATTTAACTATTAATTGAGAATAAATATTGTTAATTAAATATTTATTATTTAATTAAAATATTTATTGAAAGTTAATCTACGTCGTGAGTAGATGAATGTGGTATATTTAATATCTCTAAATCGATTTTCGGTAAGTGAGATATTGTGTGCTAAAGATTGAATGTTGGAGTAGAAACTAACATGTTATATTTATATAAATGTTAGTTGTCCCACATCGGTTATATGTGGATGATTTGACTTGTATTTAAGTCATGACTCTTGGCCTTCTGTAACTGCCAATACTCTTCATCCGACTGAGCCTTTTCACATCCGAAACCGTCAGTCATCATGGCTCCTTCATAATGGCTTTTATGGAGGCGAGTCCCTGCATATGGTTCGAGAGCCTATATATAGGAGGCGTGCTCATTTACAAAACTCACTCAATCGAAAAGCATTCTATCCTCTCTCAAAGCAAAGGTTTCTGATCAAAATTCAGTTTCTCCAATGAACACGATCAAGTAACGTGCAGTTTATTCTCGTCTTGCGATTGTTAGGAACTGGATACTTGCTCGTGTCAATAACAATGAACTCAAGCTCTCTGGAGCTAAAGTTGTGAACGATAAAAACTCGTTAAGTGATGGAACTAGTACATGAGTTTATATTCGTGTATATTCATATTAAAGAGTTTATTCGTGTATCTCTCATTATGTTGAATAGTGATTGAGAAGGTACTTCCTTGTTGGAAGGGGTCAAGAGTAACATTTGTGTAGGTTAAATGTGATGAATCTTATAGTCAAGCTCATTTTTTAGAAAAGACACAAAAGAGGGCTAATTTTAGACGGTAGGTCGGATTGAGGTCAGGACTATCTTGTTGAATTGTGATTTCATAAGAGATAAAAAATAACTTGTCGTGTCGGTTGGAAGATTGATGACCAAGTTGTGTTTACATGTTGTAAAACATGTTTTGAATGTCCTTCTTAAGATGAGGATGGCTTGGTTGTGGGAGTATTTTCCAAAATACTCTTGTTGAATAAATCTTTGAGTTGTTGTTGATAACATTGCTATCAATGTTGATCAATCTGTTATAAAACCTCATGGGAATCATGATATGATCATTAAGGTTTAAATTTAACCATGTAAACAAATTTAATAATTTGTTGGCGATATGGATGTCATATGACATGTGTGCTTTGTAAGGAAGTATTTTTACAAAGTTTTAAACTCCACATGCATAATCATACTTCATGTGAAGTGTATGGAGTGGAAATGTGTTCATAAGAATTGTTTCGGGAGAAGTATTTTCCCAAACAATTTAGAAATGTGGGGGTTTGACATTTAATGTCGCTTGAATACCTCTAATTATGGGGGTTAACATGTTTGTCGTTGACATCATATTACGAAACATTTGATCTCTTAGTGAGGTTAGTCATATTGATTGCGTAAAGTCAATAGACAACCTAGCGGATTCGCTAACCAAAAGATTAAATCGAGATCAAATGTATAAACTGTTAAAGGGAATGGGTGTTAAATCCACATCTTAAGGATGATTATAGCGGAAACCCAACCTTGTAGATTGGAGGATCCCAAGACTTGGTTCAATGGGACGACGAAGTTATACGAATCTGTGTGTTAAATACTCAAACATACCTATTATCTGAGAACATTGAGTGTTTGTTTACCTACACGTGGTGAGGTTAAGTATTATGACTTTTAATGATTCTTGAATACCTTGGAGAGGTCAAGTATAGTAAGATACTTGGGAATAAGAATCACCTATATAAGTGTGAAGTGAGAGCCCCTTCAATTGATACACTTATGAATTCAAAGGGGTGTCCAAGGCCGAAAAGGACACAAAACGTAGAACGGACGGAATTGAGATGATATTGTGTCAATATTATTGTCTCGGTATACTCTATGGAGGACTATTTCAAGGTTTTCTTAACCACTATGTCGCCAGTATACTCGATGATGTTGACTATGGATAGGTTCAAGGCCACAAGCCACCTAGCCAAATGCAATATTGTCTCTTGAGGACAGAACTTTCCATTTGCATTCATTTTGCATTGGCATTCTCACTCATGTGGGGGATTGTTGGAAATGGTTTAGTATTTAACCATTAATTGAGGATAAATATTACTCCCTCCGTCCCCAATTAGTATGGTTACTTTCTTTTTATGGGTGTCCCAGGTTAGTATGGTGCATCCTATTTTGGACATATTTTTTACCCTTTTACCCTTAAAAGTTCAATATATTTACTCCTATAAAGTTTCTTCATCCACTAAAAAATTAACAACACATCATATGTGGGTCCCTTCCTCCACTAAAAATATCCCTACCAAACATTTATCTACTTTTTCTTAAAACCTGTGCAAGACCCCCGCACCATACTAATGGGGGACGGAGGGAGTATTAATTAAATATTTATTATTTAATTAAAATATTTTTTGGATGTTAATCTACGTCGTGAGTAGATGAATGTGGTATAATTAATATCTCTAAACCGATTTTCGGTGAGTGAGATATTGTGTGCTAAAGGTTAGATGTTGAAGTAGAAACTAATATGTTATATTTGTATAAATGTTAGTTGTCCCATATCGGTTATATGTGGATGATTTGACTTGTACTTAAGTCATGACTCTTGACCTTCTATAACTGCCAAAGCTCTTCATTCGACTGAGCCTTTTCACACCGAAACCGCTAGCCATCATGGCTTCTTCATAATGGCTTTTATAGAAGCGAATCCTTTCACATGGTTCGAGAGCTTATATATAGGAGGCATGCTCATTTGCAAAACTCACTCAATCGAAAAACATTCTTTCCTATCTCAAAGCATAGCATAACATTCGAGTTCAGTCTTCGTTCTTGTCCAGTTCGCTGGTGCTCGGTCCAGATTGCGGTGTTGCTACTGCCGAGACGTTAAGATCGTTTTAACCTTTGGGGACGAGCCGCCTTTACGTGAGCACTACCGAGGCGTATTTTTCGTCTTGTGGGCAGAAGCTTAGCTTCAGACGATCTGGTTATTTTAATCTTATACTACCTCCGGTCCCCAAGTCTTTTCCTGTCTTTCCTTTTTGGGATGGTCCCCAAGTTTCTTCCTAACTACTTTTGGACACTACCTCACAACAAATTATAATCTCTTACCCTTACTTTATCAACTTATTTACCTAAAATACCACATATGGCCCACCATTATCTCAATTAATTAATATATCACTACCCTCAATGTAGGACCCTTTCTCTACTCACAACAAATTTAATCACTTTTTCTCTATTCATAACTAATTCAACAACTTTTTCCTTAATATCCGTGCCACTTAGGAAGAGACTTGGGGACCGAAGGTAGTACTTCAGTACTTCAGTTTTGTTGTAATCTCTTATACTGTTCGTTGTTCAAAGTTCTTCAATAAAAGTAAGCATTGTTCATTGTTATTTACACGACCAAATACCCGGTTCCTAACGGAACTCCAAATGTGTAGCTCTTTTATTATGTTATTGACGAATAAGGGTGTGTTATGTGACAACTAACTCTCTCTTTTTTATTTAATTGTGGTCCTCCCAATAATATTTCTTTCTTGCGAGCTAGCCTCCCAGAAGGTCTCTACAGCGAGCTCCAAGCTCTACAATGGTGACGAGCTCCACGTGGAGCTCGCAAAAGCAGCAGGCGTGCGCTCAAGCGCGTCGCTGCGGGAAGTCTAACGACTATGAATTTTTATATGTCCAGGCTGGTGTTCTAATCGTTAATATATGGTACACTAATAATTCAACTTCTGTAATAATGTACATTTTTCCGTATAGGAATGAAATAAAACATGTACAATATTTTTAATAATTACAAATTACTTATTCTTCTTAACTCAAAAGCACATGGCGGGGTACAACCAATCTTACAGAGGACAAAGATGCATTAAGAAAGTAGATTATTATTATACATTTAAATGTTCACCTTTAGATGACCATAGATCGTTCAAGGTTGGTAGCTCACGAGTGCATTTAATTTTTCTTTGAATTACTTTCCCTTTTTACAGAATTTAGTAGCATCCTAATTGATTAATAATTTAATATTTCAAATAGTAAACAACCGATAAAATTTTACAATTTCATTTCATCAAGTGAAAAATGTAATCAACTCTTACGAATATCCCCAAAATGTTCCTATAGACAATCCGAATGAATTTGATCTATTCATCTTTATAGTTCACATGAGAATCAAGGAAAAGTGAAAAACCTATGGTGAGCAGTATATTGAATAATCTTAACTGTTTATTATAATTTGCTTACATTTGCCACTCTCCACATTTATCTCAATCGTAATAAATCATAAATGTTGTGAAACCGAAATTTATGAGTTTGCAAATGAAAAGTGCCGTATTATTATTGTTGTTTCATAATTGATGAATCCATATAATAAATTAATAATGCTTTCATTAATTGTAATTACACTTAGGAGTAAAATTTATCATTAGGTCTAAACAATAATTATGTATACATAATAATTTAGGGTAGTGCTATTTGGTCATACTGTGACCGGTCACACAAATTAAAAATGACAATATAGGTTTTGAAAATGGAAATATATCAGGAAACATAAATCTTAGGGGGAAATGTGATTATTTCTATTTTTACAGTCAATTTTCCTTTTTCTTACGCATGTGGCTGACCAACGAGTGACCGAATATCATTACCCAATAATTTATGCCTAATTTATTGTGTATAGTTGCTCTAAGTTATAGGCGCTGTCTCAAGACCCACTTTCCGGGGAGAAAAAAAAAAAACTATGTTCCTACAGTTCAATAAATATAGAACATAGTTGTTTAAGTTAATGTCATATGGAGAATAATTGTGATTAGTGTTGATTTTTCCAAAGAGCTCCCAAAAATTACATGGGACTGTCTCATCTATCAGAATATTACCTTTTTTATGTAATAAATTGATTAGCGTATAATAACAAGTTTATAATTTTTCTTAAAGAGATTAGAGCAAAAAATTGAGATCAAAGCAAGAGAAACCAAGAGAAGAAACATGACTTTACATTTATACCGTAAGATCCCCATCACTCTTTAAACAAGCAACAGCTATATTACATTTGTTTCTAACTATATACCAACAAAACTGCCTTTCTACATCCACAATTACAAATCAAAGAAATCTAAAAAAGAAAAAAGAGGAGGGGAAAGATTGGGAGGGAGAATTCTACTAATTCCATATTTACAAAAAACCAAAAAGCAAAAAATACAATATGCATGAACTGAAACAAAGTATCAACTTCTCAGCATGCTTCGCCTACCCGGCACGATCTGAGTAGCTCGATCTTGAAGATTAACGTCTTACCGGTTTGATGGGGTCCCGACTTTCCTATTTTCTGATTCTTTCGTGTCTACAAAGTGAACAGCAGCTTCATCTGGCTGACAACGACCGTCCTGTATGGGGTGGTGGGTCGAGAGGTTGTTATGGGACAGTGATGAATGTCCTGGGCCGTTTGCCATGCACTGGCAGTAGTGCGTGTTTACAGACTGCGTACTGTACTGAGATCGGATAGCTGAGCTGAACATCGGCTGCATGAACCACTTCCTCTCAGGTAGCTCGCGGAGAGAGATTCTGCATACCGGACATGTGGAGTGCTGCTGCAGCCATACGTCTATACAAGCTGCATGGAACGAGTGCCCGCACAGAGGCAAGAAACGAAGTGAATCTTCTCCGTGGTACTCAGAAAGACATATGGAACACCTGCCACATGAGGTACTACTTACATGGTTACTGATGTAAAAATCATCAACCAAAAGTTTCAGATGGTAAGATTTGTCATGTATGCATAGGAAAAAATTAAGAATTTCCGTAATCAAAAGTTGTAGATCCTTAGATGCAATAAAAGATGTTGCACAATGATGCAATAGAGGATCTGGCTTAGATTAGGGTGGACTGAAGCTCTCCAAACCGGATAAATTAATAGCCCCCGCAAAATTAAAAAGTAGTGGAGCCCTCTTAACATTATTTTATAGTTCCGCCATTGGTGCCAAATCGAATTTGAAAGTGAAACTCTTGATAGTGTTAACAATAAAAGCAAACATGAAGAGCAACACCAAAAGCACCGTAAATGACGAATACAGATGCATTTAGACACTCTCAATTCAAGCCAAAAATTCGGACTATTAACTATCATTGATAAAAATATGAATGCTGATATCACTCCTATAAAGCCTAATGCTAAATATGGATGCTTATGACAAATATAAACGCCATTAGCTTATATGCTAAAAGTGGGGTGCGTAATACACAAGAAAAGATGAACTGTGTATTGCAATATGACAAACACATAGAGGCATCCCCCAAATCCGAGCAGACTTGAACTAGTTGACACTTGATTTAAACGAGGCATCCAATGGCCAAAAAAGGAACCTAGAAAGTCCACTTGAGATACATTGGTTCAAAATCCACCATCAAAGTTACTCCAACAAGTTGCAATAAAGACATATAAAGTAAAACCACTTTTGATCATTGCTGGGATTTCTTTATGATCAAGAAGTCTTACAAAGACATTAAAGGTGTGACTCATTAATCTCTTATAATATAAGCAAAAATGTATTTTATGTGGGGATCATATTTCAAGAATCCTAAATAATATACTGGGATGCAAAAGTTGGTGGAAATTGACAAAGATGAAAAATCAACAAAATAAGACAAGAAATTAAAAGTGCATGAAAAGCTTAATGAGCTCTATGAACATAAGCATAATGCCGTTCCTTCATTTTTGGTGGTACGGTAGACAACAGGTAGTACGACTATGTGTGTCCAAGAATGTGATGGGGGATACAGAAATAAAGAGCTGTAAAGGAGATCAGAACTAGATGTCCAGGAAAGAAGTAGTTTCCTAGCAGACCTACAAAGAGGAATAGTCAACAACTCGTGACGTACAGGAGAAATTTTTACACGAGACTTGATTAGCTGACCTCTGTTTGTCCTCCTCTCTTCTACCACGACGTGTGCTAAGCATTAAGGATGAGATTTCTCTGTTTTAGGATAGATTATCTTGCCATCAGTACACTTATGATTGATTAGCTGGCTCTAGTTTATTGCCCTCTTTTCAGTGGATTCAGTTTCTTACAAGTCCAAGGTGACTAGATCTGAACTTCTTCACGATAAGAATGGCCTACCCGGCTACCCCACCCCACACCACAAAGAACGGAATTGGAGCAACCCCAGTCTACCTAAATATAATGTATGAAGATACCGAAACAAAAAGGAAAGCAAGTTGGGCAAGCGAACTCCAATTATAATTATCATACATCTTAATCTTCACACATAAGCTTTCCAAGTAACCATGTGAAAATGATGGTTTAAACTGAACCTTTTTACATTAGGGACCTAAGATTTGCCTTGAATATCATCAAACACTCGTCCTATCCATAACTGAACGTAAGAGTATTATTACTGAACATAACTTGATGCATAATCAGTTAAACTTCATGGAGTAACACCTAATGCATTTAAGCAAAAAAAGATAGAGAGCAGATTCATTGTGAATTTTGAAAGACTCCTCAGAGAAGTAACTGTTGAAGCAAAAGAGTCCAATCCTAATTAGATAAATAAAGGAATACATATTCACTGGAGCAAGATCATAAAAATTGCAATAAACTTACTGAGCATTTTCTTTTGATGTCAAGCACAGGTCTCGATACTTTCTTGTTGGAAAATTGGCTACTACAAGCGGCTCAAGTCCGTTAAGACCTCTTTCCAACTGTTAAAAAACACAATAAAGGTGTCAGAGATATCCTTACTAGTAGCTGTTGTCGAATGAGATACACGACTATATCAGCTCCTACTGTAGAAGGATTAAACAAAAGAAACGGTGCAGGTAGGTGTACTTGACAGACTTAGGGATGTGAAAAATCAACAGCTAACATTTACGAAAACAAATTCTAAGGGTAAGGGACAAAATCTCATTTTTGCACCAAAAAAAAAACAATAACAACGTTAAATAAACAAAGCAGCCATGAATAGATGCATAAAAGCAACCAACAAACAACCATAGGAAAGTAATTCCACTCTGCTTGACACCAAATTTCATAAGTAGAAACTGTCCAACTCCAAATGTTGAACACATAGCAAAAACTGGCTAGTGATAAGACAATTCAACATTTTGGTTTATATCACATCTTGAAACAATTTGTATAGACAAAACACAACTAATTCCACATAGAAACCACGTTAATTTAAAATCTGCAACCAAATGAGAAACATAAAGCATGAAACAGAAAATAGTGAAAAAATTATGCTTACGATGCTAATATCAGATCCAGATGCCCTGGCAAGAGACCGTCTTGACGCATTCAACTGAATTCTTGCCCAAATTAACCTCGTGCACACAAACACTATGAACATAGTACTAACTGTAAATCCGATCACTGTCATAACCAAATTTATGCCTGAAGACATCTTTTTTCTCTCAATTATGTCTTCCACTATTTCAAAGAAATCGCAATTCAGTTTTGTGTTTGTTTCTTCTGCAGTATACTGACACTAGTATCCCACTATCTAAGCATTATTCTTTCTGTCCCACAACTGCAAACATCAGAAAATTATAAAGAGTCATGCAAGAATCATAGCAGCTTAAAAAAACCCTCCTCCTATAATCAAGTTTCAAAAGGATTGCATTTTTCTCTCTCTTTCCCGCTCAAAGTTCTATCTTTATTTCATGTTCCACACCCCCAACATTCCTTGTACCTCTATTTGCTTCCACTTTGTGAGTGCGTGTGGGCGCGCGCATGTATGCAGTATGGTATGTTGGGACCTTACATTTATGATGAGGAAAAAGCTAGTGGTGGAGGTGAGAGAAAACCCAAATTGGAGGGCTGAGGCCAAAATCGAGGATCTCCATATATAGGGAAAGGCAAGCAAAGAAAAGAAAGAGAGAGAACCAGGCAAAGTTAAAGTGGGCTTAGAGAGAGATTTGCATAGACTCCAATGTCCACTGCCATTAGAAGTTTCAAGCGAGAGCCGAGAGAGAGGATTAGCTAAGTGGCTAATAAAAATTACTCCCCAAAAGAGAGTGTTTTCATTTTTCTTTCTTTTTGAGAATTTCAAAAGAGAGAGTTTGACTGAGAATAAAACAGAGGAAAATAAGACAGAATGCAGATAAAATAAGACAAGAAAGTTATAAATTCCCGATTACATTTTTTTTTTTGAGAAATTCCAATTACATATTTACAACCTTTTTGTTGTGATGATTTTGATCTTTATCAAAGAACAAAAAAAAAAAAAACACCCACACACACATTATAATCATAAACTAATTAAAAATATGTCAATTGTGATTGAATATGAGTTTCGATAAGATAATTTTAGTCATAAGATCCATCACACATAAGACTTCTTTATTAAAATTATTTAAATAATTTCAAAATTACTTATCAAGTAAAGCAAGTTTCCTTTATTTGTTTTTGGAATAAGTAAAGGTTTTAATAGAGGTTGTTAGACTACAATGACTCACTCTCACGAAAAAGAATTTCTTTAAGACGAGAAATTTGGAGCATTTGAATGGCTTTACATCAATCAATTCCATCAAACTTATTCACATTTTACAATACTATGATTTTTTAACAGATTGAAATTCTTCACCATAAATCCACAATTCATCAGGACACGAATAATAATTGAGCCCCATAAAGTGGCCAAATCGATGCAGAACTTGTATTCGAAAGATTATGAATTTGAATTTGTGCATACATCAATCCTAAATTGAAGAAAAAATTATTTGCACAAATAATATAGTAGGTGGGTATCCAATAAAAAGTATTATATTAAAGCTAAATTACTATTATATCTGCATAAATTTTGAGAGCGCTGAGGCAATGAGGTCACTTGCTTTGTACCTTCTAGATTAGGCACCATTTACAATATTTTATGTATAATAATTTCTTGTTTTGTGGTGATTATATTCAATCATGCTTCATAAAGCTTAATCGGCCACATAATAAATTAATATCTCACGGATAATTGAGGTTGATAACTTTATGCCGATTAGATTAGGTATTTTCGCAATCTTTTAAATATTCGAGCTTAGAGATTTTATAATTTTAAAAGTTTGACCACTAAAAAGGTCGGCGGTGTATTTTAAGACTATAAAATGCACCATTTGAATTATAGTTTATTTTCTTCTTCTCTTTTTGCGAGAAGACAATTTGAATTATATTATTACAAAAACTTCATTGATAAATCAAAATATTTGAAAACAATGAATATCTTGTGCGCATTTATGACAATATATCTAAAAAAGTCGATTATCAAAGTACATATATGAACTCTCTTGTGTGTAACACTAATTCAAAACCCTTAGAAAATCATCCAAACATTCCGATTATGTTTCATAATATAAACATAACAATAATAGATTTTGTCTTTAATAGAAAGTCTCGGGTTTAATTATAATCTCGACCACCCTTTGTCCCAAGTACAAAAAAAAAAAAAAACAAGTGAATATTATTCTTTATTCTATACTACATTAAAAGTTTAGGATGTACTACAATATATTCTTTAAAAGTTGGGTACATATCATCTGATCTTATAGAGAAAGATTATAATGATAATTGACAAGGTGCATGCCCTTGATTAGCGTGTCTTTTTTTTTTTTTAGATGAATGATTAGCATGTCTTTGGTTAGATTTCAAAAGTGTGAAAAAAATCTTTGGATTTGTTTCTTTCTACTTTTTCCCATTCTCATGCATACCAACTCCACAAGGATAGGAACAATTCAAATGTCATATTTGCGTACTAAATTGAGCAAAAGTTCAAATTCAGTAATTTTTTTATTTTATTTTTAGGCCTACTCATTATGCCAATTATAGTATGATTAGTATCACACCAGTCACAAAAAATTATCACCAAATTACTAAATAAATAAATGATACAATCACAATGAAGTGCAATTGAAAATAGTGATATTCTTAATCACAAATCGGTGTGACTTATTAACCCACTAACACTGCAATTTGCATATACATTAAAAAAAGAAAAAAAAAAAAAAAAATCTGTTGACATATCTTGGTCTTTTTTTTAGGCGAACATATCTTGGTTTGTTGGTTACTTGGTTTCATAGATGAGAGCGCGCACACACAAGAAATTCTTAGTAAGAATTTACTCCATACACACTCTATAACTATTAAGTCAAATTCTACATAATCATAATGAGTTCCATCCATTGTTCTTCTTATTAATGATGGACACAGGACATGCAAGTTGCATTATAAGTGATTGTACTCTCTCCCACCCATCAAAGATGTCTTGTATTCTTTTTTGGATGCCCCATACACTATTAACTTTATATTTTTCATTCTATTTTCCTCTAATTTTTTGTGTAATTCACTATACACACTTTCTCTATCCACTATATTTCACTATTTGTACTCATTTTATTTCACTATTCACTCTTTCCACCTACTTTATTTTACTTTAATAATTTCATTATACACAACTTTTCTCCTAATTGTTTTCTCTTTAATATCCGTGCCCAAAAGAAATACTCCTTCCGTCCACGAAAATGTGTCTTTACTTACCCTTTTTTTCACGAAAATATGTCTTACTCTACTTTATGTACCATCATACCCCTCACTTTTTCCATTATTTACCAAATTTTACCTTTATCCTACGCGTAACAACTTAATTATTTCACGACCCCTCAAATTCTATTTTTACCCTACTCACAATACCGTTATCAATTTTTTTAAACACTCGTACCACAATACAATCAGACACATTTTCATGGACGGAGTAAGCATGACATTTCTTGTGGGGTGGGGGGGGGAGTACTTTTTTGGAGTAAAGCAACGATGTTGTTCTTCGCCTCGAAAAATATCTCTTATAATATGATGATGGGATCCGTACGTATACTTGTACTTTTACTATTAATAATGACTAAATCATCATTTAGGCCATCAATTTGTTCAGATAATGATGTTAAAGGGGGACAAAAAAAGAAGCCTTTTAATCAATGTAGTGAACATTATATACGGAATTAATTGTTCTGTTCTGGATAATAGGAAATTCAAAGAATTCGGCGTGCCACATCATTCTCATATGTAAACAATGTAATTATCATAGTTCATGGTATTTTCTTAAAAAGAGTCGAATTTAGAATCGTAAATACATATTTTCCCTGATACATTTGTCATTATATGATGGCTGATGAAAGAGAGTAGTCGAATTTAGAATCCTAAATTATCTAACTCTAGTATGTTCTAAAGTTATCCTTTATCATTTAACGCTCATACAAATTTTTTGAATTTTCAGATATGATGTATTTTTATATTTTCAAGACGACAAAGAGAATAAAAAAGAACACTATTGTAAACTTTTTGCACGTTGTATGTATACGTATATAGATAGTAATATTTGCTTGGACATTCAGAAAATTTATTGATATTAGTATGTATAACTTTGGTGTCTAACTAACCCAACAATCTTCTTTTCACATGTATGCATAGATAAGTATTAAGGTTATTTTTTAATACTAAGGTGTATATTTCCTTATATACTTGACACTTGTCAAACTCAATCCTTGATTAAATGATTAGTGCTGAACGCAATCATGTTGTACACTTGGAATATTATCTAATATTTTGGACATGGTCATTTATAATACTATAATTGAGTTTAACTTTGGAGGTGGGACACGCCACTATAAAATACTATTAAACTGACCTTTGCTATCTCAATCACCCAAAAATGATATTCATTAGCCATAATTTGATGTTATTACTTAATTTCTAAATGTTTTGTGCACCGTCCTTTTCCATAATCATCATAGCATATAAATTTAAATCCTATTATTATACTTCTCATCTTATCCATGCACGAATATCCCACATATATAATTAGGAATCAACAATAATGCTATATCTATATGCTTGTTTTTTTGAGGTAATATATATATGCTTGTTAATAAATTCAAAGAGGAACTTACCTCAATAACTTTTAAGGTTATTTTTGTTTTAATTTTTATGTTAGAATAATGTTTTGCAGTAATATGACCGCCCGGAGGATGTCTATTAAATTTGTGGAAATTTTGGGGTGGTTGGTAATGTGGGGCTGGGTTGCATCAATCATCAAAACATTGGACCCATATTGAAGCCCACTTGTTAAAGTTATGGGCTACCACATGGCTAGGCCTACACAATATTGTAATTTCTACGCTAATGTTATCAACTCGTCAAAATGTTTATCACGATTTGGTAACATAATATTCTATGAAATTTATTTTATTTGTTTGTATAGTTCTACAAATTTGAGACCTTTGATTATAACAGTACCACTACTACACCAGTAAGTCATCCTTGAAGGGAACAAAGAATTATTGATGCAACCAGTTTATGTATGTCAATAGGAGTGTAGTGGTCTTAAAGAACTTGTCGACTTAATTAAGCTAACTAAAATAAATTTTGATTATGATTTCAAATCTTTATTCTAATATTTCTTGCTTTAACTTGAAGATTATATTTGCAACCCTCCGCCCATATCTAGATCTGTAAGGATATTGCTTCTTGCCTTGTCCGTGATCGATTGCTTCTTACCAAGGCTGCGTTTACTTTAGTTGTTAAGTTTATCAAGTGTAAACAAGGAAAATGAGGGAAAAAAAATTTCATCCTTTAAATCCCTAATATACAAAAATTTCACCCTCTCATTTTCCTTCTTTCACTCAAAGGAGATAAATATGATCACATCTCATGATATATACTCCCTCCTTCCACGAAATGGTTGTCATTTTTGCCATTTAAGTCCGTCCATGATATGATTGCCACTTCCATTTATAGTAATAGAGCCCGCATTATACATTGTATTTAACTTTATATTTCTCACTACTTCACTCACATTATTGTGGGATCCTTACTCCACTCACAATACCCACTATTATCCACTATTATCTACCATTTTCTTAAAACTCGTGCCGTCCACAATGTGACAACCATTTCGTGGACGAATGGAGTAATATTTTTCCTCCTTCGAGTGAAAAGAAGGAAGAAGAGAGAGTGAATTTTTTATCGAGTGAAAATGATGGAAAAGAAATGAGTGATTCAAAGAGTGGAGATTTTCTTTTTTCTCTTTTTCCCTAATAAATTTAACAACTAAGGTAAACGCAACGTAACGATAAAATATTATACTGAAGAGTCAGATCATTATTCATTAATTTCTTTCACATCGCAAGTGCACGAGTGTAATTGAGCATAGGGAAGAAATATCGTATTCCATAGCGATTGTATTAAATCCAATGAGTACTACTTTTAATTGTTATTCCTCTATTTAGTCATTCGAACTTTAATGATGATTATAATAAGATGCAATTAATTAAATAAAGCAAAGGTATTAAAAGATTAGGATAGAGAAGATATCCCAAAGCTTTGATTTCAATGAATAATCAACTTCAAGATTCAATCAATTAATCAATTAACATAAAGATTCAACTCGTCTCACAACAATCACAAATTTAGCTTAGACCTACTCCCGTAGCGAATAAACCGTTGATCACATGCAAGGGTGTTCGTTCCCTACAAATATCATATACATGCAACTCCAAAAAGATCATTAATATTCTCACACAAAGCTATTTCCTCCCGGTTATTATGCAATGCATATCCTATGTTCTAGATCAAGTTTTAACTATCTTCATCCGATCTCAAGTTAACGCATTAAATCATGCAAAATTGGTGATCAAACAACATGCAAACAATCAACAAAGAACACAAGAAAGAAAATAAGTCATAATTGATCAATCAAATAAAATTAAAGTTAATTATCCATCTACTTTCTAACCCTAGGATAAAAGAAAATTAGTTACTCATAGACATCATAGACAATATCCAATAAATAACATAAAAACTGTAGGTGAATCCTTAGTTCTTGAGTGTCCCTTCTTCTCTTCGCTTAATCTTCAAATCTCCTCCAAGAAAATAAATATAAACTAACCTTATCAAAATATGATACAAAATGAGAAAGTAAGAGCTAAGAGATCAAAGGATATATCTTCTATTCTATTCTATAGAGGAGTATATATAGCCGTGGAAATAGTACAATTCGTGTAGGGTAAGAAATTGAACTAAGGAAAGTAGTTATTTCGAGAAGAAAATAACTTGGAGAAGTCTATTGGGCCATGCGGCTGCATGCGGGACGCATACACAACTGCATGGAAAACCCTACTCGAATGGGCCGCTCCATGTGGTTGTCCATGTGGTTGCATGGCTGGCCACATGCTATTGTGCATGCGCGCAATAATTTCAATTGTCTCGTTCTTCCTCGTTTTAACTTCGATTTTAAATTCCTTTTCACCTATGAACTCCTTTTGAATTGTACTTTTATCCTATCATACTCAATGTGCATAAGATTAACTCAAATTTTCTGCAAAATCAAATAAACAATTAACGAGCATCATATTTCACAAAATAACAATGTTTAAGCACAAAACTAATTACAAACATGATTTTCCAATACAAATTGACATAAATTACACTTATAAAGATAGAAAATTAATGTTTATCAATCATACTCCATATTATTAGATTTGAACGGTCAAGTTAAGTAGACCTTCTTATCGCTACAATTCATAATTCGCGAGTTGTATTGGAGGGATTTTATCATCACAAAAATAGTTAAACATATATTGAAGTTGTTCATAAAGCATGTTAATTAAAAGCAGCACTTTTGAGTACGAAACCAGAAATACTGATATTTTGGCACTTTCTTAGCCAAAGAAGAACAAAAGATGACAAATTGTCAGAACAACTAGTCTTATTTGAATATTAATTGGGTCTGAGTTTTTCGTATAGTTCCCTCCAATATATGAGAACGAGTCTACAACTTATCTTTTGGGTTGGTCTTAGATGGCCCAAGCCCGCCAATTAGATAAAAAGTCCTTCGGAGTGATGACTAACTACTACGACTGGTGATCCACCACTTGAAAAAATAGACAAAATAACTAAATAAATTAAATTTGGCCTTATTATAGAACACAATCACACAAAATGGCATAATTAAAGCATGCATAATGGTTGAGACACTTAAGGTGTCTCAATCCCTTGTGATCCCTACATTGAGACATTCACTTACAATGAGTATGTTTCAATGGTGTCTCAATAGAATTAATTTTGAAAATGAATGGGGTCGTCACAATGGTGTCTTTCATGAGATCGAGACGTCTCAAAATATAGAGACAAGGATCGAGATGGTTGTCTCAATAATGGAAGGCTCAAGCTTGAGACGGCTCGAGACGGGGATCGAGCCCCCATTGCAGACGCTTTTAGGTTTTTTTCCACTTTTCATCATAGTATAGCATAATCTATTTTAACCATCATGTAATCCACTCCATGCCTTATCAACACACAAAAAGAAAACCAACGAGTGATCCGAAAAATACACCCTTTTACTTCATGACACACCCTTTAATCGGACATTTTAAAATATATTCCTAAAAATCCGTTCATGAGAGGAAGAATTTTTTAAAGATGAAGATGGAAATTCGTTCTTGTGGTGATGACTGCAAAGCTTTGAAGCTTGGAGGGCTATTCAGCAAATAGGCAAGAGGGATCAAAGTGCAAAGGGATAACAGATTCCATAAATATGTTATTTGAGCTTGGAGAAGAAACAATACAGTTGTGTTAATTTCTAGAAGCTGCCGAGCGTATGATCTCTGCCGTCTATTTCCTATGGCTGAGATTAGTCTGTTAGCTGATATATAAAGCTTGGTATAGCAGTTATATAGAGAGAGAGATTCGAGCTGTAATATGTTACAAGAGAGAGAAAAGAGAAGAAAGGGGTAGAATCAGGGATATTCTGCACATTTCTTGCTTCTGATTTTATCTTGTAATTGAGGTTGAAGGTTTTTGAATCGTGAGTAAAACTACTCCATTGACCCTCCATGGATGTAGATCTCGCAAGAGATTGAACCACGTAAATTCTTCTTGTGTTCTTACTGTTCACGTCGATGCATGTGTGTTCTTCATTTTCTGGAAATCGTTTCTGCATTGTTTGAGTTTTAGTTGATTGTTGAGTTTGAGTTGGGAATTAATTTGTCATTAATCTTACAATTGGCGCCGTTTGTGGGAAGCAAACTCACCGGAGTTGCAGAAATCGATAAGGAGAGAAGAAGTAGTCGAATCTGAAGAAGATGGCTACAACAAAGTTTGAAACGGAGAAGTTTACAGGCCAAAACGATTTTGGTCTCTGGCAAATCAAGATGAAGGCGATCTTGACACAACAAGGTCTTGTGGATGCTCTGAAAGAGGATCTCCTCATCAAGAAAGGTGAAGACAAGACAAAGCGATTGGAGATGATGAATAAAGCTCACAGCGCAATCATTCTTTGTTTGGAGGATAAAGTTCTTCGAGAAGTTCCAAAATATGAGAGTGCAGCGGCAGTATGGAAGAAGCTTGAGAAGCTATACATGGCCAAATCACTGGCCAATCGCCTCTACATGAAGCAACGACTGTATGCGTACAAGATCACGGATGAGAAGAACATCGCTGATCAGTTGGAGGAATTCAACAAAGCCCTTGATGACTTGGAAAATACAGATGTTACGATTGAAGATGAAGACAAGGCCATCATTCTCCTCAATGCTCTGCCAAAATCGTACGAGCATCTCAAAGATGCAATGTTGTTTGGAAGTGAAGCAAAGATCTCTTTAGATGAAGTGCAGGCTGCTCTAAAATCGAAGGAATTGCAAAAGATCCATGAGAATGGAGCTGGATATTCCATGGCAGAAGGTCTTAATGTAAAGGCGAAGTTCCAGAAAAACAAGTCCAAGAAACCTCATCAGGGCAAGAAGAAGTTTCCTCAGACAAAAGGAAATGGCAAGGAAAGCAAGGAAATAAGGAAATGTTTTCATTGTGAGAAGCCTGGCCATATAAGGAATAACTGTTTCGAATGGAAGATTCTACAAGCCAAGGAAGAGAAAGGGAAAAGCTCTGCAGAAATTACAGAGAATTGTGAAGATGTTGTGTTCTTAAATGTAACAAACTCTTACATTGAAAATGAGTGGGTGATGGATTCAGGTTGTTCCTTCCACATGTGTCCTCACAAGGACTTGTTTCTTGAACTGGAGGAGATGCAAAGAGGATCAGTAATGTGAGGAAATAATGATCACTGCAAGGTTCAAGGGATAGGAACCATCAAGTTGAAGATGCATGATGGATCTGTCAAGATACTCACTGATGTCAGGTACATTCTCTCTCTTAAAAAAAATCTAATTTCCTTGGGAACTTTGGAAGAAAAGGGTTATAGCTGGATGTCAAAAGATGCCAAGATTGTGGTAGTCAAAGACAACAAACTGGTGATGAGAGGGAATAGGTATAAAGGTTTGTATTATCTGGATGCTAACTATAATTGGAGATGTGGAAGTTAGCACAAGAGATGATTCAAATCTATGGCATGAGAGGCTTGTTCATGTTGGTGAAAAGGGATTGGTGGAGCTACAGAAAACAAGGAGTTCTCTCAAATCCTACTGTCTTCAAGATCAAGACATGTGAGCAATGTATTTTGGGAAAGAGCACAAAGCTGCCTTATGGCAAGAGTTCATACAGTAAAGAAAAACCTCTAGAATATGCTTATGCAGATTTGTGGGGTCCATCTAGAACTGGAAATCTAGGTGGGGAGAGGTGGTTTCTCAGCATCATTGATGACTATTCCAGAAAACTTTGGCTATGTGTTTTGAAAAACAAGAATGATGCATTCTCCAGTTTTAAGAAATGGTGTGCAGCTGTTGAAAATGAGAAGGACTCTACTCTGAAATGTCTAAGAATTGATAATGGGCTTGAGTTTGTGGTAGAAGAGTTCAACCCGTTTTGCAGAGATAAGGGAATCAAGAGGCATAGAACAGTCCCTGCAAATCCTCAACAAAATGGAGTGATAGAGAGAATGAACAGAACTCTCCTTGAAAGGGCAAGATGTTTGCTCTCAAGTTCAGGTCTCAGCAAGAGGTTTTGGGGAGATGCAATGTCTATTGCATGTTATCTCATCAACAGATGTCCATCAAAGGCAAGAAAATTTAAGACTCCAGAAGAACTATGGAATGGAAAGCCTGTAGATTACTCATATATCAAGGTGTTTGGTTGCCAAGCTTATGCCCATGTCAAGCAAGATAAACTTGATCCAAGGGCACTGAAGTGTGTAATGTTGGGATATCCAAAAGGAGTCACAGGGTATAAGCTATGGTGTTCTGAATCTGGATACAACAAGGTGCTGATTAGTAAAGATGTAGTATTCAGAGAAGATTTGATGCCATTCCTGAGTAGTTCAGATCAGAATAAGAAAGGAAAGAAAAAGTTTTCAAAGGATGCACAACTTGAGGTGGAGCTGCAGAGATCAGATAATCATGAAGCTGGGAACTCTAGTTCATCAAATGATGATTCAGAAGAAACTCATGGCAGTGATGACTACTAGCTTACAAGGGACAGAGCTAGAAGGACAATAAGACCACCAATGAGGTATGGTGAAGCTGATATGGTAGCTCATGCTCTAAACGTTGCAGAAGAAATTGAGTATCATGAGCCAAAGACATATACTGAGGCAATGAGAAGTAGAGATAAAGAGAAGTGGATTAAAGCAATGCATGAAGAGTTGGATTCTCTGATAAGAAATACAACTTGGATACTTGTTGATAAATCAAAGAAGCAGAAGATTGTCGAATGCAAGTGGATCTTCAAGAGAAAGATTGAAGTATCAGAATCTGGAGAAGAACAGATAAGATTCAAAGCAAGACTGGTGGCAAAAGGATATACTCAGAACGAAGGAATTGATTTTAATGAGGTATTCACACCTGTTGTTAAGCATTGTTCAATTAGAATTCTTTTTATCTCTTGTTGCTCAGTATGATATGATTTTGGAACAACTTGATGTGAAGACTGCTTTTCTGAATGGAGATTTAGAAGAATCCATTTATATGTCTCAACCTGAAGGTTTTGTGAGCCCAGGAAATGAAGGAAAGGTTTGTCTATTAAAGAAGAGTCTTTATGGATTAAAACAGAGTAGCAGACAATGGTATAAAAAGTTTGATGAGCATATGATGAATATTGGATACAGCATGTCTTCTCATGACAATTGTGTGTATATGAAAGTAGTTAATGGATCTCCAGTATCATATCTTCTACTATATATTGATGATATGTTAATTGCAAGCAAAAGCAAGACAGAGATCAGTGATTTGAAGGCAAATCTTAAAGATAGGTTTGAAATGAAGAAGTTGGGAGCTGCAAGAAGAATTCTTGGTATGGACATTCATAGGAATATTAAGAAGGGTCAATTGTGGTTAGGACAAGCTGATTATATCAAGAAAGTTCTTCAGAGATTTCATATGGATAAGTCTAAAGAAGTATCAACTCCATTGGCTCAGCATTTCAAATTATCAGAAGATCAAAAGCCTCAAACTGTTGAGGAAATGGGAGCTATGGACAGATTGCCTTATGGAAGTGTAGTTGGAAGTGTGATGTATACTGTGGTGTGTACAAGGCCTGATTTGGCACACTCCATAAGTGTTGCTAGTAGGTATATGTCTGATTCAGGAAATTACCAGTGGGAAGCTTTGAAATGGATATTGAGATATCTGAAGAAGGAAAATAGTAGGAGCATTAAGTTTGAAAGAGTAACAGATTCAGGGAAGGAACCTCTTTAGGGTTTTGTTGATTCAGATTATGCAGCTAATTTGGACAACCGGAGGTCTCAATCTGGTTACATATTTACTTTGTTTGGATCTGCTATTAGTTGGAAGTTAGCTCTACAAAGTGTGGTAGCTTTATCAAACACAGAAGCTGAATACATGGCTGCAACAGAAGCTGTTAAAGAAGGTGTGTGGCTTAAGGGAATTCTTGAGGAATTTGGAGTACAACAAGAATCTGTTGCTGTGTATTGTGATAATTAGAGTGCTATACATTTGTGCAAGCATCAAGTTTTTCATGAGAGAAGTAAGCATATAGATGTGAGAAAACATTTCATTAGAGATCTTGTTAACAGAGGGGTTGTTAAAGTTTTGAAGATTTCTACAAATGACAATGCTGCAGACATGTTGACTAAATCTTTGCCGGCTCCCAAGTTTAAGTACTGCATGAAGTTGGTAAAGCTTCTACCTCAGTGATGAGATGATCACCTACTTCTGAAAAGGGGTAGGTCTTTAGCCCTGTGATGGGGCAAAATTGAGGGAAAACGACATAGGGTTTTGTTCTCAAAGCTTCACACTCAAGGTGGAGATTTGTGGTGATGACTGCAAAGCTTTGAAGCTTGGCTATTCAGCAAATAGGCAAGAGGGATCAAAGTGCAAAGGGATAACAGATTCCATAAATCTTTTATTTAAGCTTGGAGAGGAAGCAATACAGTTGTGTTCATTTCTAGAAGCTGCCGAGCGTATGATCTCTGCCGTCTATTTCCTATGGCTGAGATTAGTCTGTTAGCTGATATATAAAGCTTGGTATAGTAGTTATAGAGAGAGAGAGATTCGAGTTGTAATCTGTTACAAGAGAGAATAGAGAGAAAAGAAGAAGGGGGTAGAATTAGGGATATTCTGCACATTTCTTGCTTCTGATTTCATCTAGTAATTGAGGTTGAAGGTTTTTGAATCATGAATAAAACTACTCCATTGACCCTCCGTGGATGTAGATCTCGCAAGAGATTGAACCACGTAAATTCTTCATGTACTGTTCACGTCGATGCATGCGTGTTCTTCATTTTCTGGAAATCGTTTATGCATTGTTTGAGTTTTAGTTGATTGCTGAGTTTGAGTTGGCGATTAATTTGTCATTAATCTTACAGTTCTTGATAGGAAGAAATGGTTAAAGATTAAGATGACAATTCTTCATCTAAACTTGTTGCGCTGATGTGGATTAGTTTACAAATATAAATTAAATTTACTTAAGATAGTAAATTCCCATGAGAGTTTTTATTCAATGAAATGTTTTTTAATTTCTACAATAAATCAATCAAAATTGATTTTGTTGGGCATGGATATCAGATTACCAAAGAGTATAAAAGATTTTGAAAGAAATTACTCATATACAAACGAATTAGCCTTAAAAAAAATTAGAAGACAAGTTTTTATGGAATATGAAGAGGAGAGCTTCTATTGCCGCGGTGGCAGCAGTGATGCGATGGCGGATCGGCGTCGGAGTATGGAGATAATAACGATGTAGTCAGCCACAACCAGAAATCTTATAAGATCCTAACAGAAGACGACATCCGACGACTCCTCGACAACGATATTTTCGTCTCCAGAGGCGAAGCCTGCACCCTTCTCTGCCGAAACAACTCTAGAGCATCATTTCCATCTACGACAAATGGTTCGCCGCCGGCGATGACAAAATCCCCAATCCGCGGCGAGAATTAGGGCCGCAACAAGTCTGCAACATTTGCTACGACGAAATCACCTCCGAAAACACGGTGTCTGGCCATCCTTCTATGCCGATTGCTGGAAAACGTACGTCGCGACAGCTGCCTAATCGGAGACACCGTAGGGATAGAACTGGTCGAATCGCTTATTAAGAATGAAGCAATTTCATTCTGCCTGGTTCGTTAGTTGTCGACGTGGAAGCTTTCTGTTATTTTTGTTAGTTTAGCTGATGTGGCATTCCAGCTGATTTGTTATGTTCTCATTGGTTTATGCACGTTGACTGTTTAGCTTAGAGGGAGTATAAGTAGCATGTTTCTTCTTTGTAAACGCACTTCTACTATTTTTGAATTAATGAGAAAATGTCTTCCCTCCTTTCCAAACTCTTTTTTCCTGCAAATTTAACATGGTATCAGAGCTGAATTTCTTCCGCTGAATTATCCTTTGTTTTCCATGGCTACTCGAAACAAAGGTGGTGGTGATTCCATGGATGATAATTCCAGTCCATATTTCCTATTGCCGAGCGATAATCCAGGCGTTCTACTTGTCACGCAGCAGCTCAATGGTTCGAACTACAACAGCATCGATCCATGATTACGGCTTTGACTGCGAAGAACAAGCTGGATTTTGTTTCTAGTAAACTTTCTCGACCTTTTCCTGATGATGAGAAGTATGCGCAATGGCAGAGATGCAATAGTATGGTTATTTCATGGATTCGAAATTCTGTTATTACTGAAATAAGTTCTAGCATCATGTATTTGGATGATGCTGCTTTGATTTGGGAGGATCTCAAGGATAGGTTCTCTTAAGGAGATCTAGCTAGAGTTTATCAATTGAAACAGGAATTGATGAATCTTAAGCAAGGCGAAGATAATGTTAGTACTTACTATAAGAAGCTTCGAGTCATTTAGGATGAGTATAGAGATTTTCTTCCTAATTCATGGTGTTCGTGTGAGAAATGCACTTGTGGAGGTGCGAAGAGGTGGTCAGACCATCTATCGCAGGAGTGTGCAATGCAATTTCTCATAGGATTGAAGTCCAATTACTCACAGATTCAATCTAATTTCATCTCTTCCGCTCCTCTTCCTAGCATGCAGAAGGTTTTCTCATTGGTAATGCAGGATGAGCGACAACGTACAATTGAATCTTCTACACCTCCATCGCCTCTTCCTCCATTTTCATTTGGTGATTCCAATGGTTCTGTGATTAATGCTGCAAGTGGAGGACGTGGAAGAGGTAGAGGCAAGTTTTTGTGCACTAAGTGCGGGAAAACTAATCATACTGTGGATAGATGTTTTGAAATCATAGGTTTTCCTCCTGGATATGCCATTCGTGGTAGATCTGGTAATTCTGGCAGTGGTATTGGAAGTAAATCTGTTAATCAAGTGAGTGCTACTGATGCTGTTGGTGAAAATACTGGAAATAATGGCAATATAGGAGGTATCTCTGCAGCAAACATTGCTCAAAGTTCAGTTATTTCCAGAATCAGCTGCAGCTTTCTTCACCAACACCTACTGCAAAAACCTCTACAAATGCAGAAATCTCAGCAGCTACTACCTCAGCTGCCTCTCCTCCATTCAGTGGTACTCTAAATCCTCTTATTTGTTCTTTTTCTGTTTCTTCTGTGTGGTTGATGGACACTGGTGCCACTCACCATGTTTGCAATGACTCTTCCTTTTTTACTGCCATAACTGAACCTCATCATACTCATGTTAATCTTCCTAATGGCAATAGAGCTTCTGTCACTAGTATAGGAAGTGTCAATTTGACTTCTTCTCTTCATCTTTTTTCTGTTCTTTGTGTTCCTAGTTTTTCCTATAATCTAATCTCTGTCAGCTCCCTCACTGAATCATTGCATTGTCAAGTAACTTTCACCCCTTATGCTTTTGTGATTCAGGAAGTTTCTCGGGGCATTGTGATTGGGAAGGGTTGAAGATTTGGAAATCTGTATGTCCTAGAAATTTTCAGCAACAACACTCATTCATCACTTCCATCAACTTCATCCACATCTCCCATTGTCTCAGCCATCAGTTCTGAAGTTTGCACAGCAGACTAGGACATCCTTCTTTCAATAAGCTCCAGCAACTATCAAGATCTTTATCTCTTGATTCCTGTACTCAATCCCTTTGTGAAGTTTGTCCTTTAGCTAAGCAAAGAAGATTGTCTTTTCCTGTTTCTGAAAATGTTGTTGAGCATGTCTTTGATCTCATTCACTGTGATATATGGGGGCCTTATCAAACTCCTACTGTACAAGGTTACTCATATTTTCTTACAATAGTGGATGATTGTTCTAGATTTGTATGGTTATTTTTGATGAAATACAAATCTGCTGTTAAAGAAATTCTTACCAAATTATTTAGCACTGTCCTTACTCAATTCAACAAACATATAAAGGTTCTTAGGTGTGATAATGGTGCAGAGTTTTGTCTTGGGGATTTATACACTAAGTATGGAACCTTAATACATCATTCATGTGTTGGAACTCCTCAACAAAATGCTAGGGTGGAGAGAAAACATCAACACCTTCTTAATGTTGCTAGAAGTCTTCTTTTTCAGTCTCATTTGCCTATACAATTTTGGGGGGAATGTGTCTTAACTGCTGCATACTTAATCAATCGTATCCCTTCCTCTGTTCTTCCTCATCATATCACTCCTTTTGAGCAGTTGTTTTCCAAAGCACCATCTTACTCTCATCTTAGAGTATTTGGTTGCTTATGTTTTGCATCTACTCTTGACAGAAATAGGTCAAAATTCTCTCCTAGAGCTGTCAAGTGTGTGTTTGTTGGATATCCAGCTGGTTTCAAGGGTTATAAGGTCTTGAATGTTGATACTCATGAAATCAGTATAAGCAGAGATGTTGTCTTTCATGAATCTATTTTTCCTTTTTCTCATCTTCCTGCTGTTGCTTTTCCTGATCCTCAATTCACTTTTCCCTCTGAGGATTACACTCATTCTACTCATAATGTTCCTCATAACTCCATTCCTGCTCCAACTGTTTCTCCTCCTATTTCTTCTTCTGATTCCATTTCTCAACCTGTTGTTACTACCAAATCTGGCAGAGTTGTTAAACCACCTTCTCATCTTGATGATTATGTTTGCAACTCTGTTATTCATTCTCCATACCCCATTCACAAATACATTTTCTATTCCAGACTTTCATCAGCCTACTACAGACTCATTTGTTCCATTTCTTCTATTCCTGAGCCTTCTTTCTATCATCAAGCTGTTAAGTATGCTGAATGGAAGAAGGCCATGCAAGCTGAACTTGAGGCTTTGATCAAGAATAACACTTGATTTGTTACTTTATTGCCTCCTGACAAATTTGCCATTGGTTGTAAATGGGTGTACAGAACCAAGTTCTTTGCACATGGTTCTTTGGATAGATATAAAGCTCGTCTTGTTGCCAAGGGTTATACTCAGCCTGCAGATGTTGACTTTCTTGATACTTTTTCTCCAGTTGCCAAGTTAGTTACTGTCAAGCTCATGCTTGCTTTGGCAGCTATTCATGGTTGGGATTTATGTCATTTCGACATTAATAATGCTTTTCTGTATGGGGAATTGGATGAAGACATTTATATGGACTTGCCACCTGGCTTGCTTGATGATAGGGGGCGTCCTTATCCACCTGGTTCAGTCTGTAAGCTTACTAAGTCTTTGTATGGTTTAAAACAGACTTCAAGGCAATGGTATCTCAAGTTTTCTAAGGCTTTGAAGGATTTTAGTTTGGTTCAGTCTTCTTCTGATCATTCTTTCTTCTTCAAGAAGGATGGAGATACCTTTCTTGGTCTGGTTGTTTATGTTGATGATATTCTCGTAGCTTGCAATGATCCTTCTATGGTTATTGCATTGAAGTCTTTTCTTTCTACTCGTTTCAAGTTCAAGGATTTGGGAAGGCCTGTCTATTTTCTTGGTTTGGAAATAACACGCAATGACAAAGGCATTCATCTTTGTCAAAGAAAGTATGCTATGGACTTAGTCAAGGATGCAGGTTTGATGGAATGCAGGCCTTGTTCTTCTCCCATGGAAGCTAATAAGCATTTGAGCTCAGAAGAAGGTGAGCTTCTTCCTGATTCTACAGTCTATAGAAGACTCATTGGAAGGTTGCTCTATTTGTGTATTACTCGGCCAGATATCACTTTTGCAGTGCATAATCTGAGTCAATTCCTCTCTAAGCCTTGTGTTGGTCACTTGGAAGCAGCACAAAGGGTTTTGAAGTACTTAAAAGGAAGTTTGGGTCATGGTTTGTTCTTTTCTCGAACCTTCACTCTTGCCTTGAGTTCTTTTTGTGATGCAGACTGGGCTGCCTGTCCCACTACTAGGAAATCTGTTACTGGTTTTGCTGTTTTTCTTGGTTCCTGTCTCATATCTTGGCGATCCAAGAAGCAACAAACTATTTCTCGATCCTCAGCTGAAGCTGAGTACAGGTCCATGGCACAAGTATGTTGTGAGGTCTCTTGGCTTAAGGAGTTATTATTGGATTTTGGAATAAAGCAAGACAAGCCTACTCCTTTCTTTTGTGATAACAAAGCAGCGGTGTATATAGCCAAGAATCCTGTTTTCCATGAACGAACAAAGCACATAGAGATCGATTGTCATACTGTTCGAAATAAATTTCTAGCTGGTGAAGTTTTTCCTATGCATGTTTCGAACAACCTTCAACTTGCTGATGTTCTCACAAAGCCTTTGAATGCCCCTGTTTTGCGAGCTATTCTTGACAAGATGGGATTTTGCAGCATCTTCCTCCCATCTTAAGGGGGCGTATTAAGAATGAAGCAATTTCATTCTGCCTGGTTCGTTAGTTGTCGACGTGGAAGCTTTCTGTTATTTTTGTTAGTTTAGCTGATGTGGCATTCCAGCAGATTTGTTATGTTCTCATTGGTTTATGCACGTCAACTGTTTAGCTTAGAGGGAGTATAAGTAGCGTGTTTCTTCTTTGTAAACGCACTTCTACTATTTTTGAATTAATGAGAAAATGTCTTCCCTCCTTTCCAAACTCTTTTTTCCTGCAAATTTAACATCGCTGCCTGAAGCTTATTGGTCTAACTGCAGTTACGAAGAATTATTTTGAGAATAATCTTGCTCAAGTTGTGAGTGGCACGAGCTCCAAGAGAGATGATCAGAAGCAGCCTAGAAAAAGATCAGCAGCTGGTGCTAGATATTCTGGTAAGTACGTACAAACGATTAAAGTGATGATAAGTAGTTGTTTCATTTTCTGTGATTCGATTAGTATTATTCGCATTGAGATTATTCAGTTAGTTATTAATCCATGACTTAACTTGATGCATATATGTTGAATTATAAATTTCGTCATTAGAGTTTTACATTAATTCTTGTTATGGAGGTGGTGATTTAATTCGTGCAACTGTTTCGAGAGATACATGTATCTGATGAGCACTGAATTGCCTATATAATACTCCCTCCGTCCCGTCGAACTTGTCTCATTCCGTTGAACTTGTCCCATTTGAAATCGGCACGGAGATTAAGAACAAGAGTATTAGATGATAAAAGGTGTGTTTAGTATAATGAATAAAGTGATATAAAATATTTTTTAATTGATAAAGTGATATAAAGTGTTTTTGAAGTGACATAAAGTGATATAAAAAATGGTTTTGAAGTGATATAAAGTGAATAAAGTGTTTTCTTAATTGTTTCCTTAAAAGGAAATATGACAAGTTGAACGAAACACCCAAAATGGCAAAATGAGACAAGTTGAACGGGACGGAGGGAATAGTATATACTATGAGTAGAGCGTTCCGGTGATCCGATAGCCCGAAAAAAACCGGAAAAGTTTAGAAATTATGAAATTGACGTTCTGACTTTCGAGTCTTCACCCTTCCCCGTTTCACATTCCAGACTTTAATTTCAATTTTTACTTTTCAATTAAACCCATCTCCCAATTCTTCAAGCCTTACTAGATAAACAAAGGTACGACAATATTTTCACTAATTTTCGGATATGGAACACAACAAAAAGTTTTGTTTATTAGATTCTGTGATATATTTGCATTAGCCTTGATTAAATGAAAAATTTTCGAATATTATATTTACTTTTATAGTTTGGATTGCTATGATATAACTATAACTTTTTGTTTTCAATTAACTTTTATCATTTAGTAGTTTTTTTTTATATATATATAAACGGGTTGTCCGGATTTTTTAGAACGGTTCAACCGGTTGAACCAATGACCCAGTAACCCGATTAACTGATCGGTTCACTTGTCGGGCCGGTTTTTAAAACATTGGCACGGGGCGCAGCAATTGGTTCCATCTTCTGAGAAGCAGGTAAGCTGCGCTTGCAGAGCTGATACCCGGTCATCGAGTTCCTGGCGGATCTCCGCTGCCGTTTCGCCGACTCTGTTGGAATTCACAGAAGCCCCACAAAGAATTGATTAATTAAGTTACGCTCCCATAATTAATAGAGTTGCTTTGAGATGATTTAGATTGTGGATGCTTTTCTATAATTGGCCATATTTCTTAAAACTCAATCTTTGCAACTGAACACATCTCTCTCTCTCACGGAAGTAGCTAGAAGTGGAAGAAGAAAAAGGAGAAGAAGAAGCTTTTAATCATGGCGGCTACTCCGAGAACTCTGTCGACCAAGGTGGCCGACAATCAAGTGATGTTTATTTTCTAATTTGTGTTTTGTATTTAGATCCTCTATTGCGAATAATGTTTAATTTTCACTGCGATATTATGGATTAACTTAACAAAATCGTAGTTATAATAGTATAAAGGTGTGTTAATTTAACAAGAGCAGTGAGCATCGTTATTCTGAAATTAGTAATTAAGGCTTTTATGAAATTTATGTACGCCAAGTTTTTGTAAAAACGTCAAGATAGAATAGAAAGAGAAAAGCCAGTTTGGGCTCAAATGTATCCTGAAGATGATCAAATTTTTAGATATTGTCTTAAAACGGAAAGCTCGCAAAAAATTGACCTATTATTGAAAAACGGTAAAAGTTACAGTCCTACAAAAACACTCTACTCTATATATATACCACAATTTTCCTAGTTGATAAAGCACTAATAAAGTGGCATCCAAATAATAATAATTTTTTGGTTGTGAATAAAGTGATTTTAAATCCAATTCAAGCTCTACAGTAGGAGTGAACATTCGAATTATGGATCGGATTTTTGCTCAATTCGATCCAAATTCGAAATCCGAATTTCTAAAAAAAATGGATCTGATCCAATCCGAAATCCGAACAAATCCGAACCGAAAAAATTCGAAATTCGAACTCTAAATCCGATCCGATCCGAAAATTCGAAATTCTAATGAAAAATAAATAAACAATTCAAAAATTCAAAATATATTAAATTTAAAATAATAAATAATAAATTGAATAAATATAATAAATAATTCATAATTCATAATAATAAATATTAATAATAAATTCAATAGAAATATTAAAATATTAATTATTAATAATAAAAATAATAAAATATCATATGTAATTCGGATTTCGGATTTGTTCGGTTTTTCAAAACACAGATCCGATCCGAATCCGAAATCCGAAATTTCTCAAAATTGAATCCGATCCGATTCGAAATCCGAAAAAATCCGAATCAAATTTCATATTTCGGTTTGGTTTGGTTTGAATTTTCGGATTTCGATTTTTTTCTCACCCCTATTCTACAGTTCTCATCATTCCCTAAGTAAAATAAATATAAAAATAAATAAATGTATCAATGACAAAATAAACTTTTTGTTTTGTCATATTTATTGTGACGGAGAGAGTAAAATACAATCAGCCACGGGATAAGTTCCCATTTAATTTCCGTAAAAAAATAAAATACCGGCCAGGTCAATGTACTGTATACAGTTGACGAATTATGAATTTGAAAATTTAAATAATGAGTAGCATTAATTTATTTGCTTTTCGTAATCATTATCATCATTATATTATTAAAAGGAAAATGATTCTTGCTTTGAAAAAATTCTATGTGGCACCTCTTATATTCTTCCATTCATATTTATCTAAATTCTCAAATTATTGAATTTTTAAATGTAAAATAATAATCATTATATTATTAAAAGGAAAACGATTCTTGCTTTGAAAAAATCCTAAGTGGCACCCCTTATGTTCTTCCATTCATATTTATCTAAATTCTCAAATTATTGAATTTTTAAATGTAAAATAATAGATTTTAAATATCTATACTAAAATCTTGTGTCTTACATCGGTTAACTTCACCTATTGAAAAGTCTATAAATACCTACAATTAATGTGTACTTTCTCATCTTTTGCTCCACCAGTTTTATTTAGTCAATTTATTTATTAATCGGCCGAATAAATAACTATATTTTATAGTTTCATTTAATTTAATTTGGTTAATTTATTAATTGGCCGAATAGATAATTATTTTTTGTAGGAGTTTTATTTGGCCAATTTATTTATTAATCGGCCCTTCCAAAATAGTTTGGATAATTTATTGGTTGACCGAATTAAATTTAGAAATAGTCTAATATTTTTTATTTAATTTGATAAAAAAATAAGTAATTTCTAATTTGTCAATTAATTAGGTAGACGAGCCAATTCCCAACTGACGGGTACCTCATGTAACACCCTAATCTAATTAAGGCATTAAAAATATTTAAAATAATATTCAATATTTTAGAGAAATATTTGCAGCGGAAAATATGAGTAAATTTTTTCCTTGAATAAAGAATAATAATTAACTTAGTTGAAAGAAGACGCACTATTTTATTTAACTAAAAGATGGCGAAAAATCCCACGTACATCTCATGCAACACGTACAAAAAGAAAATAAAGTAAATGCAGAATATAAATTTTAAAGTCTTAGGAACCAAAAATAAATTCCTATTTATTTTAACTCGTCATTCGACACATCCACGCCTCCGACTTCAGTTACCTGGAAAATTTAAGTTTGGGGATAAGTATACGCGAATATACTTAGTGTGGGCAGTTATACCAGATATTGTCCAATTTAATAAAACAGATGCACGTAGTGAAAATTAAAGTCAAATAATACGCAACAAGAAGTGAGAGCAACTTAATGGACAACTCAACACGGTCCACTCAACACTAAATGTCAACGTACAAGGCGTCAATAAGTAAGAGCAAAGTCAATGGACAACTCAACAGGTCCTGCTCAACAAATGATATCAAAAGTATTGAACGCAAGTGAGAGCAAGTCGGACAACTTAACACGGTCCGCTCAACACTTAAAGTCAAATAAATCAAAGGTATAAAGGACAAAATCACATACGGCAAATCACATTGTATTAAAAAGGACAAAATAAATCAAAGGTATAAAGTTAAGTAAGATCCCACACTTTAAATTTGAGCACAAACGATCCAACAAATCAAGTAGCAGACGAGGATCCTAGTCGCGCCGCACCTAGTTACATAAATAATTAATAAAAATAAGAAACAAGGGCCTAATTGAGCTTATAGGAGTCGTCTAAATTAAATCACTAATTTATATAAAATTAGTCGTAAACTTAATGTCAAAAGTTAATATTGTGATTCATGCATATGTATTATACGTAAACATATATGCATACATATATATACAATTAGCCAAGTTTATTAGCACCAAATTTAAAACTTATTAATTGCTAATTGAATGATTAGAAAAATATTGATCAAAAGTAATTTGTCTTATTTTGAAAGCGAAACTGATACACACACATTATTATATATATATATTGTATTGTAGATCTTACTGCAATTCGCCGGGTTCAAATTCTAAAACATGAGGTGTTACCATAAATGAAAGATTAATAAATAGATGAAGGAAAATTAAGCACATGATATTTTATTTATTTAAATAACTAATAGATAGCATTAGAATACCTAGATGCAAGCTCTCGTAGGCTGATTTGAAAGAAAGAAAATATATGTGTCAGTAGTATGAGTATGCGCCGCAAAAATCAGAATTAGGAGAGAATAAAAAATATAGCAATCATGAAGATAAGGTACCTTATTTCGAAATCTTAGTCGCGAATAAACAAGAAAAATGTTTTAAGTTTCTGGACCAGAGTTTTTTTTTTCTTGGCGGCGTAAAAAAAGAAAAAGAAGAAAACTGAAAGTGACCGTCGTTTTATAGTGAAGAAGATTAGGGTAAAGATAAGAAGAAATAGGCTAGGTTGATAACTTTATATAAAAGAGTCCTGACGTAAACTAATCTAGTTAGTATAGAAATAGATAACTATAAATTTTAATTCATAGTCCTTATCAAAACAATAAATAAATAAGTAAAATACCCCCTTTGTATTATTATTATTATTATTATTATTATTCAAAGAAAAAGATTCATGTATGAATGTTCTCGTTACTTGATCAAACTTGACACCCTAAAATTAAACTATAAGTATAGTATAACATATTTTATTCTTATCTAGGGCGCGACTTAGACTATGACATAATTCGACTAATAAATTTAACACTTAAGAAATTAAAGGCAATAAGAAATTTCACAATTAAAATAATTTAGATAAAAGGGATTTGGAAACGGGTCGTTACACCTCAACTCGGAATCCCACGTGACACATTTCATTCTTTATTCTTATTAATTTTAAAATTTTCATTTTATTTATTTTTTTCATGTATATTCTAAAATCTAGAATTGTCATAAATTGTGCATTTATAAATCAAAATCGTTGGGCAACAGGTCAATTCTGACCCGAAACCGTGGGGGTAGACGAGCCAATTCCCAACCGACATACGCAAAATTTTTCATTTTATGCTTTTTTCTCCCATGTATTTCCTAAAATCTATAATCGTCATCCATGAAATAATTTTTACGTTATTTGTAGTTGTGTTTCTAGCTTATACGATTAAGGACGATAACGAATGGTACAATCATTATTTTTACTACTAAAATTTTGGATCTATATAAATTTTAAATAAATTATATAAATTAAGCACATATAAATCAAAGTCGTGGTCAACGGGCCAGTTCCGATGCAGAACCGTGACGATAGACTAATATACGAATTTTTTTCAGAAAGGAACACAAATGACTAATTTTTTAATCGGATTTTAAATAAGTACGAGTATATAAATTTCAAACAAGTTTGAATAATCATAAACACACCATCTCAAATTGTTTGATTAATCGTCTCCGTTGGAAAATGTAGAATATGTAGGAAAATTGGCAGAAAAACTAACGATTTATCAACGAGTCAATTCCAACCAATAATCGTGCGCGTAGATGGGCCAATTCAATACTTGCAGGACAACTTTTTTTTAAATATATTATATAATTTTGAACTCATAAAATTAAGAATATTTATGGTAAACTTTTATCTTATATCATTAACTAAATAATTTTATGAATCACAATCATTCTACATAAAGTTTTGTAAAAAGGAAAAACTACTAAGTACATAGTGAAATAATTCTTCAAGTTCTATTTTTAGTTAAAAAAGTTATTCTCGAAGCTGCTAAAAAAGAAAACGAATGTTATCATCTATTTTTCTATGAATATATTTAGAAGATGATTATTTATATAATACTACAATTTACAATTAAATTTTTATTTATTAAATAATATGTGAATATTTTTGGAATTTTGTTATGTATATAATTAAATGTTAATTTCAGGTAAAAAGAAAACAAATGTCATCATTAATTTTTTTGTGAATATATTTGAAAGATGATTATTTATATAATTTAAAATCAGTATTGTAGTCAATAGGCTGGTTTCAGGTCGGAACTGTCGGGGTAGACGGGATGATTGTGAAGCGGTGATTTAACTTATTTTTTTTTCTTAATCTTGTGTTGAATTCATAATGTGGGGTATTTAGAGTCACTTTCATCTTATAGACAATCTTAACATCTATAGTATTATTTGTTATATATATATCTCTTCTCTCTCTCACTACATGCTCCTTCCCTTGCCTCTTTTTCTTCATAAAAAGCTAAAAAATTTAGCTTAAGAGTCGCTTTCCTTTGAGAGAGATATATATTTTTGCCCACATCGATTTTGTAGAAGAACAGAACTTTAACAATTATCAAAAGTAATAAGAATATATTAGTTTATAATTTTTAACAAACATAACTATATGGGTTTGAGACGTAAACATGTGGTAAAATTACTTTCTAATTGAATTTAAGTTGTGTTCAAGGAATATAAATTTTAAGCGAGTTTAATAGATTGCATAATCAAATTATTTAACGCTAAAAGAATTAACAAATAATATATTCTTAATCTATCACATATTAATACTATTTAATAATTTTATTAATTTTTATAATTTCCCGTCGAAAATCGACGTGTTATACGCTAGTTTTATTTAAAATATTTATGTCGTTGAGTGACGTATTTGAAGCTTACACAATGTTTTAGGCTTCGCCAATAATAAGTTGAAATTTTGACGCGGGTGGTTGCAAACTTGAACACGGAAGAAATAAATATATAATATAATATAATATAATATATAATAAATATCCTTTGAATCCACCGTTATTTTCGGTGTGCACTGAATTTTTATCTATTACCTTTTTTTTAAGATCGTTTGAACCCGCTGTTATTTTCGGTGCGGACTGGGTAAATCCCTGTCTCTTGTGCAGTAGTCTGCAAACCACACATGGCAGGTACAGGTATGACAAGCTCGACCTATAGATACAAGTATAATAGGCTCGACCTATAGAGACGTGTTATAGGCTTCGAACCTGAGACCTTTGAGTCTCAGATGCTCACTTTTACCACTAGGTCATTCCTAAGAGGACACTCCATTACCTTTTCTAATCTATATGTGGGATGTTCAAGATCTCTATTACTGTTTCCCTATATAAGAAAAAGGAAGAAGAAAAGAAAGATCTTAAATAATTTTAGATACGTCTAATTCTATGATTATTTCCTTTTCTAATCTATGGGATGTTCAAGATAATTATTACTGTTTCCCTATATAAAAAAAAAGAAAAGAAAGATCTTAAATAATTTTAGATATGTCTAATTCTATATGATTATTCGATGTGCATATATATGTCATAGTCCATTTGATTTGTACCTAGGACAGAGGTCCGTGAAGTAACACATTCAACATTAACATAGCCACGAGCCTTAGCTCAACAAGACCGCTAGCTAGTCACAATATTGATGGAACTCAACCCATTGCATTGTAACATGGTGCGCACAATACTCAACTAGTTAGTATATCACATGGAACGCACATAAAAACATTTTATGGATAACTGAATTTTCATGCTATTCTACAGTTTAATATCTCAAACATAGTTTGCGAAAAGATTATCCACCTAAATCTTGAGATAACATAAGCAATTGAAGAACTGCTTTCAATTAGAATGCTATTTTATGAAATCTTTTGCTAGGACAAAACTCAATTTTTCTATAGAGATAACTTTTTTTATTATTTCTATTTACGAGATATGGTACAAAAGACTAAAGAAGTCGGCTATTTATAGGATGAAAAATATATCTTATAGCTTTGCTGAATCACTTAAATAATTTTTGATTAATCACGTATGTAGCTTCTTTGCATGGTCATGCTATTATTTTACGTGGATAAAAATTGTAATCCAGATAAGGATTTGTGCATGTTGTAAACGTAAACAAAGATACTTACAAGATATATGTGTTTATCCCTTTACCAAAAAAAAATAACCATTTATTTATAACTACATATTACGCATACATGTAGATATATTTTTATCATTCATGCATTAATAATATAGAACTATTATTTAACCTTCCTTATTATTCTTATACATGATACATGATACGTAAATATATATATATTATATGCATGAGAGCTAATATGTTACTAACCTTCCCGTGAGCACCATTCTCGATGTGCCTACATTAACATTATTTTATTTAATTTTTGATATTTTATTTTAATTTAATACCTTAAACAATGTTATTAAAATTATTAAATAAAAATTACATAAAAATCAATGCTCGATTTATTATTTTCCTCTTTCACTTCAAAGAAATGAATAAATAAACAAATTAAGCATTGATTTTTATGTAATTTTTTTGATTTAATAATTTTAATAATATTTTTAAGGTATTAAATTAAAATACAATATCAAAAATTAAATAAAATAACGTTATATGCAAATCGAGGATGGTGCCCACGAACGGTGCTCACGGGAGGTGAGTAGCATAACGGCTCTCTATTATGCATATACTAAATAGTTATTAAGTATATAATTTACCTATATGAATATACTAATTACTTATTAGCAATATAATATTTTAATTATGCATTTGAGACACATGTATATAAATATTATGTCTAAGCTAAGTATCATGAAATCCATATGCAATATAACTATTCATTAGTAAACATTATATTTTATAAAATATTTACTAATGACTATTAATAATGTAGTAATACATATATTAAATCATAAGATTGATTTAGTATAATAGTAGTAATTTTCGTATACATATGTATAGTATACTTATATAATATGTCAATATATATATGAGTAGTGCTATTTGGACACTATGTCCAAACATACGATGGTAAAATTAGAAATTTGACGAATTTTTTTAACATATAATTTAATTTCATAGTTTCAATAATTTGATTATTTATAAACATACACTTTTTAAATTTTAATTATAAAGTTTCATCCCTATTTAAATTCACAAGTTTAGAAGTTGGACGTGAATGAGAGTAAATTTTGGGAGCGGGTATGTATGAAATCGATATTTCGGAAGGGTGTTTGAGTAGGAAAGAAATTTTGAAGGCAATCAGACAATTTTTTTTCATATTTCAAGCATGTATGTCCAGACATAGTATGTCGGAATAGAATTATTATTATTATTATTATTATTATTATTATTATCGGTTTATTATATATATTAGTTGCATATACTAAATTAATTAATCTATAAATAAACGGAATTATAGATTTATTCCAGTATTTCAACTAAACATTAAATTCTGAAATTTTACTTTATTAAAATTAGAGAGATGTTCGGGAAAGTAAATACTTTATAAAATCATCAGAGAGTTCTAATATACCTAAAAGTACTTAATGGCTATTAAAAAAAATTCGGGATCTTACACTTTTCTCTTTTAGTATTTCATACAGTATATTTGAAGTTCAATGCTTGAGTATTTTTTTTTTTCAGTTCACCTTTGCTAAAGGAAGAGCAACAACTTAAAAAAAATAAAATCCGTCGTTACTCCGTCGTGAGTGGTCCCAGTCTAGATCTAACGACGGAAATCACAAAATATTCCGTCGTTATTACATAACGACGAACTTGACGACTTAAAAAAAAATAAAATCCGTCGTTACTCCGTCGTGAGTGGTCCCAGTCTAGATCTAACGATGGAAATCACAAAATATTCCGTCGTTAATTCCGTCGCTATTACATAACGACGAACTTGACGACGTGAGGTTAATTAGCGGTGGAAGTTCCATCACAAATTGCAACAATTAAACTTTGGTTGAAAAAGAAAGAATGGCATGGCCTACAATTATGTTGGAGCTTATGTAGCTAGCTTGTCACAGTCTTATTTGTTGTTCAAATTTTAAAACTCTCAGCTAGAGATGTTAATCGAGCCTATTTTACTCGGTTTCGGATCATTTATAATAAATATATTGGTAATTGTCGGCTATTCGGTTAGGCCAAAATGGGGTTGAGTTCTTTTACTAGTCATTTTCTTTTCTAACTTTAAATCTTTGATTTTCCGGCAAATTTCGATCAATATATACTTTGGGCCCGATAAAGATCTACTCTATTCGCTTCCTATTCACAACAATATTAGGGTTTATATTTGTTCTTTTCTTCTAAAGCATTACGGTTTGTATATGTCGTACGTATATTACAGCTACATGAATTATAATACGATTAGTGACAATGTCGAATCCTATTAAATTTTTAGTGCCTAATCCTATTCAACTTTGATATGCCTTATAAAATCTATTTTCATTATAAATAACAATCATTGACGAGTGATTTGGCCATTCTAAGACTTGTATAAACAAAAACGCAACGAATAATTACCTCTAACACTTTCCATGGATTTCGAAAAAGTTGACTATTTTTCAAGACAGCGGCAGCAATTGGGCGGAGGAAGCAGCGGCAGCAACTGCTCTGCCGCCAACCGCCGTGAAAAGCAGTACAAAATCCTAAAAGAAGAAGACATCAAACACCTTCAAGAAAACGATATCTCCACAGTTTGCGGCGTTCTCTCCGTTCCCAGAGGCGTCGCCTGCTCCCTCCTCTGCAAAAACAATTGGAGCCTCACCTCTGCTTATGATGAATGGTTCGCCGCCTCCGACGGAGAGAGAAACCCTAATACCGCCGTGAAGCCTCAAGGATCAACCGAACAGCAGTGCAAGATTTGCTACAAAAATACCCTACCCGAAAAACTTGTTTCCGCCGCCTGCGGCCATCTCTTCTGCGCAGACTGCTGGAAAACTTACATCACTACGGCGGTCAACGACGGCGCCGCCTGTCTGACGCTGTGCTGCCCGGATCCCGGCTGCAGAGCAGCCGTCACCTTCGACATGGTCGAGAAACTTGCATCGGAAGCTGAAATAAACAAGTATCATGAATATCTCCGTCGATCCTACGTTGAATCGAATCGAAACAGAAAGTGGTGCCCTGGCGCCGGATGCGATCGGGCAGTCGAGTTGGACGGCCTCGGGGGAGAAAGCGAGGACGTGGTTTGCGAGTGCTCGCATAAGTTCTGCTGGAGGTGCATGGAGGAGTGGCACCGCCCCGTTGGGTGCAAGACGGTGGCGGAGTGGCTTGGGAATAGCTTTTCGGAGGCGAAGAGCACCAAGTGGATGCTGGCCCACACGAAGCCATGTCCCAAGTGTCAACGGCCGATTCAGAAAGTTGATGGTTGCAATCACATGACGTGTGGAATTCCATGCGAGTTCGAATTCTGTTGGATGTGCGGCGCGCGGTGGGAAGGCCACGGCGGCGATTCTTTGATTTGCAGGTACTATGAATATGAGGAGGGCAAGAATAATGAAGAGGAAAGGAGTAGAATGGAGGCGAAGATATTGATAGAGAGATACCTTCTTTACTACAGAGGGTGGGATTCGAACGACAAATTAAAGAAGGTGGCTATGAATGATCTGGAGCGGGTAAGGAGAAGTTACGAGGGAGATGTGGAGAAGAAGTTTGTGGTAGAAGCGTGGGAGCAGATAGTGGAGTGCCGCCGCGTGCTCAAATGGAGCTTCGTCTACGGCTATTACTTGCCAGAGGAGGAGGGCTTGAAGACCAGCTTGTTCGAGTACTTGCAGGGGGAGGCGGAGGCTGCGTTGGAGAGGCTGCACCATCTTCTTCTGGGTTTTCGTAAACATGAGGATTTTCGTGCCAAAGTTTCGTATTCAACCAAACTCACAAAAAAATATTTTAAGAATTTGCTTGTGGCGTTGGAGAATAATTTAGCTGAAGTTAATGTTGGGGGCTTTGCTCCCAAACTCGGACAAAGAGATCTAAGCCTGCGTGCGGAGAGAAGCTCCATGAATGACAAGTTAAAGCAAGCATAAGTAACGAGGTCTACTTTTTTATTTTTTCATTTTTTTTTTTTGGAGTTAGGTGACGGTGGATTGTGAACCGTACGTCTTACGTAGGGGAGAATTTATGAAATAAAATTGTAATGTTTTCGGTAGTTTAGAAACTTTAATTTTTCATGTTGAGTTTGGTGAAAATTCATTCCGTTTGTTCATCAACGCGTATCTTTTACTTTTTATGGTGTTTCATCATTCATCAGATTTTTGACAAATGACGATTTAAATATAATTATATATATTTTATTTGGGTGGAATAAACCTCACCTAATTAATGTCACACATCGTTTGATCAATGAAAGCAGTAGAGAATGAAACACGAAATAATAGTATGAAATGTGATTTGCGGTTTGTTTAGTGTTCTGGAGTGATGTTAGATGTTTTTGAAGACATTATCTTTGACATATTTGGAAACTCGGATAAATTTGATCGGCCTGACAATTTTTTTAAAACATTATATTTTATGTATTGCATTTTAAGGACTTTTTTTTTTTTTTTTTTCTTTTGAACAATATTACAAGGAAATTTAAATACTTTACGACGGAGAATTCGAACTCGTAACCTTTGATCCGAGCATTAACCTCACTACCACTAGGCTACCACACACACAGAATAAGGAATGTTTTTGCCGCATCACTGTCCTGGTAGAGCTATTTACACGTGACATGAATACTCAAATAGAAATACTACACGGGACTAAAAAAATAATATAATATGTATATAATAATTTTTTTCTGGAGCACTTGAATAAATATGTATACAACTTCTTTTGAATTTTTTTAAAGAAAATGTAATGATTTTTTTAATAGCTTGTGAATATCTTAATTTGAGATTATTATTAAAATAAATAAAAGAAAATTACAAGAAAAAGGAAAGTAAAAAATAAAAAAGAGAAACCTATATAAAAGGGAAGGGAAAAGAAAAAAAAAAGAAAAGAAAAATAATCTAGCCGTCTCTGTCACTAAGACAACTAGATATCCAACTAAATAGCAGCCTAAAATAAAGCAAAGATTCTGCTACTGTATTGAAGATACTCGTCAACTAAAGAAGAAATTCAGTGGCACGTCAAATATAACCGTGTTCACACCATCTGTTGAGAAACTAAGGGAAGATGTTATCCTAACTGCATCCATTGCCTTGAGAGCGTCTGAAGCAGAAGCATTCACAATCTGAAATTTTTGAGAGGCCCCAACCTTACCTCTAGTATCATATGTCTTGGAAGGCACCGAAGGCTTTCTATTTCGTGTCTTCTTAGTATGCTGCTACGTGGTAGCTTCCACCACATGATCGGACCTAGCTCCTTGCCGCTGCAGCTCTTCAATTGCAGCAGAAAAATCAAAAGAGACGTGAGTCTCCTCCGATATTTTGTCAAGCTGCTGTTCGACAACCTTTTCCCTCATACAAGCGTCGTCCAAATCCTTCTCTACTCGAGCAGCAACTGCCTCATCTTGCTGTTGCTTGCCCCCTACCTGTTGCTGCTGTTATGCCGAAGAGGAATCAACACCAGCCTTTTCACTTTCATGACCAGCTACCGCATGATCCTCCATAACCTGCCCGTCTTCATTGAGAATCAAGCTTCGTACCCCATCAGAGAAAACAAGTGCATCCACCTCCTGCTGTTGATTCAAAATTGCAGCTGCTCATGAGGAATAACAACCTCATTTTGTTTTTGCCGATGCGAAGATTGCAGCTGCTCACGTGGGGTAGCAGTTGCCTCATTTTGTTTCTGTGACAGATGAGGCTACATCTCCAGCTCCTCAACATCTTCCTCATCACTATTGTGGACAGAAAGCTGCCCAAAACTATTTCCCCTCAACACATCTCCATCACCAGCCCGTCTATTAGGCGTTGACTGGACTTTACCAACAACCGCACTCGAAGCCCGTCTATTAGGCGTAGACTGGACTTTACCAATAGCCGCACTCAAATATGCAGCATGAAGCTGATTTTGCTGCACCTCGGCAGCGCCTCTGCCACCTACTTCTACCCATACCTTCTTCTTCTTCTTCTTCCTCTTGTCTAATTTCTGAATTCTGCGACATTTCTCTACTCTATGCCCCACAATTTGGCAAATAGAGCAGAATGAGGTAAATTCTCATATTCATACTCCACATTAAAAGACTTCGAGCCCCTATCAATCTAAAGATCAGAAATTTTGTCTTCTTTCATATTCAACTCAACGAGGACACGTACAAAAAGTCCCATAGTTCCATTGACTAAGATACCATCGATCTCAATAGGTTGTCCCACCGTACGAGCCACAGTTGCAATCGTCTCCACCTCCCATAAATGATATGGAAGGTTCTTAATTCGAATCCAAACTTGTGCCACATGTTGCCGAAGTTTATGAGGATCAAAATTCTCCACCCATTTACGCAGAGAATAATTACCTCCCTTAATTGCTATTGTAGATGGACACTTCACCCTCCTAAAGTCGGCAGCATCAGAAAAAAGAACTGTAAAACAACCTTTCCCCATCGCCACCAACTTCTAAGGCTTCTTCAAACTCCAAGCTTGCTGCAACTCCGCCTTAATATGCATTGTAGGACGAGTTTGTTCTCCTTGTTCCAAGAAGATACGACCTATCATCGTTGTTTCCTGGAACAACTTCTCCCTTCGCTCAAACAAAGTCTTCGGAAGAGAGAGTGAAAGGCGATCGCCTTTCATCATTGGTAGCAAATAACTAGAGAAATTATGTAGCGGGATATTTGGTATTCGTTGCTTCGGAGCCACAACAGCCATGTAAGAGGGGTTCTGCATTCTATGAATTGGATTTAGAGGAGTAGAACCCGACATCGTTGTTGGAATCTGCAGAGAAGAAGTCGTCGGAATAGGAGAAGTAGCCGAAGAAGGCCCTTGTTGCAGCAAAGGTAGAATAGAAGCCTGTTGATGTGTTACTGCGGCAAAATCATGGCGCTGTCATCTGATACCTGAACCCTAGGCGCCGCCGCCTCAAGTGAGAAGGCTTCAACAAGACGACGAATGGAACCAGGCGCTGGAGAGGGCAGCACCGGAAAAGCATCTGCACCAAGCCCTAACGGAAGTGGGCTTTTAATCGGAGAAGAAGAAGTTGCAGCAACTGTTGTTGCTGCAAGAGGAGGGAGTGGCGTCGAACTCGGAGAGACAGCCGCCATGAGAAAATCGACGTTCAAAACCTAGAGCCCCGGCAGTGCAAATCCCAGCAAGAAAACCTTGCTGGAATCGCGATAGCAGCGAGCCCTGTATAGCTCGTCAATATCATATACACAATTCTAGAGAGGAAATGGTCGGGATCATATGACATTATAGACCGAAAAAATCAAATTTTATTATCATAGTTGCAAAGTCGGTCAAAGTATGGCATATTTTGGACTGTTCTACGTTTCCCATTTCACCCAAATTATTCCCGATGCCATTGCAACCGCTGCCGCCATAGTGACCGCGGTGAGGTACGCTTGGTACGATATTTATATCCGTAATTTTATGAATTTGTACTTTCGTACCTTGTTAAAATTACTACGATTATTATGAATTTATAAACGCGTACCGAGCATCATGTGCTTTCGTGTTTCAAATGAAATTGATTATATTTTCTCGATTTGTTGTATTATGGATTTTCATTCCTTATATACTTGAGAGTTGATAGTTTACTTAAATATTTTCCATGGCGTGAGAAATTAAAAGTTTATTGAGGCTAGAATGATTGGTTTATTGATTTGTGTTTGATCTTGATTGAATTTTTGTATGAGTCTTGCTTTTGAAAATTTCTGAAGCCATTGAAGTCGCAATTTTGTCTAAATCCATGTTTATTTTATTATTCTCTTCTTCTCATTGTTTGAGGTCAAACAACCCTTTAAGTTTGAAAAATTGATAAACATGGATGTTCTCATCTTTATAAGAATAATTGATGTCAATTATTGGGAAATCATGTTTGCATTGAATTTTGTGCTTAAGTATTGTAATTATTTTGTAAAATATGATGCTCATTCATAATTTGTTTGATTTTGCAGAAAATTGAAGTTAATCTTATGAAAATTAAGCATGATAGGGTGAAAGTACAGCTCGATAGGAGTTCGTAGGTGAAAACGGATTTAAAATCAGAGTTGAAACGAAAGAGAACGAGCCGATTGAAAATTGTTGCGCGCAGGCATAATTTCATGTGGTCCGGCATGCGGCCGCATGGAGCCTCATTCGCGTTTTGCATGCGGTCCTACATGCGACCACATAGAAGGGTGGTTTTACCCCAAATTCTTTCCTTTCTCAATTTAAACTTTTTTTCTAGTTTAATTTTACTTCCTAGACGAGTTGTGGTAGTTTTTTGGCTATAAATACTCCTTCTATTGCATAGAAGAGACACCACCTTATAATCAACTTTTATTATTTTTCATATTTTTAGTTTATTTGAGAGCTTTTGGAGACTTAGAGATAAGATTCAAGAGTTCAAGACGATTTGTTTCTTCTACGTTTTTTCTTAATTGTTGATTTTGAATTTCTCTTACTTTTATTGTGTGTTTGCTTTAATTATGAGTAGCTAATTTTCTTATATCCTAGGGTTAGAGAATAGATGGATATTTAATTTCTGATTCTTAATCGATTAATCAATTATGACCTTCTCTTCTTTCTTATGTTCTTGGTTTGATTTGTTTGCATGTTGCTTGATCACCAACTTAACATGATTTGATGTATTAACTTGAGATCGGAATACTTGATCTAGAACATAGGACAAATATTGCAAAATAACCGGAAGAGGACAAGCCTTATGTGAGAGTGTTAATTTAATCGATCTTTTTGGAGTTGCATGCATATGATGTTTGTCGGTAATGAAAATCCTTGCATGTGATCAACAGTTTATTCGCTATGAAAGTAGGTTTAAACTAATTGTGTGATTGTTCTAAGAAGAATCGAGTCCCAGTGTTAATTGATTGATTGATTGATTGAGATTTGAATTTTAATTATCCATTGAAATCGAAGCTTTAGGATATTTTTTTTATCATATTTGAATCATTGAATATTTTCGATATTTGCATTTTCGTTGTTTGTTAATTTTTAGATAAATAATCCAAAATGAAAGTTTGGAGTCTAAATAGAAGAAAATAATTGAAAGTAGTACTTAGTAGGATTTAATCAATCTCCGTGGATACGACCTTGCTTCCATATACATAATTACACTCGTGCACTTGCAGCGTGTGAATAAAATTAGCGAACAGATTGGGAAAAAGAAGCACTCCCTCTGTTCGCGAAAAATTGAACCGTTTCACTTTCTTTTTTTTTGTTCGCCAAAAATTGAACCGTTCTGCTTCTTTTGCCGTTGTAACCTCATTACTTTTGTGAAATTACTACCCTTTGCCATTATGGACCCACCATCCTACAAAATTAACCTACTAATTAATTTCTTAAGTACCAAACTAATTAAATTTCTTAAGTAACCCACTAACAAATATTGGGTTCTCAAATGAGTCCAAAATTATATGGTCCATTATCTTCCATCGATCAAGTTACTCAAACCCTCTCTTTCTCCATTTCTATTTCACCTTTTGAATACCTAGATGATGGTCCCGATAATGAGTATCCGGTGTATGAAAGGAGGGAGGGAATACACTAGTAATAATTTTTGTTTTGCTCAAAATCTTTTCACTGAGATATACTGCTCAGGTCAGTTGGCTCGACAACTGGAAAAGTCAGTTGGAGCGGCTCAACAACCGAGTTGCTCAGTTGGAGCTGATCACACAGTTGGTAGCACAACTGGCTCTTATGCCTGAAGGTCAGCTGTATGTACCAACTGAGGTTTTAAATAGTTTTGCTTTGCGGAAGTTGGTAGAGTTTAGACTCGTTATAAAAACTGAAACTTTTGTGAAAATGGGAAAGGTCAAGTTCTCAAATTAGTGCAATTTGTAGATATGCAGTTTGTATGCAATATGCTGGGTCAGTTGGTTAGGTAAACTGAATGTAAATGCAGAAGGGAAAGTACATAGTATTTTAACGTGGTTCAGAGATTGACCTCCTACGTCCACGACTTCCATTTTGGGAAAGTAATCTACTAGATAAGTTTAAGCATGCTTACCAAACAACCCCACTTGGATTACGAGTTCCAAGCAAACCTAACCAGTTCGATACGGGTTCGAACAAGAGCTGACAACACTTTTTCGGACAAGGGTTCGAACAGTGTGGTCTTAGATTCCGGGTTCTAAGGAACCTAGTCTTGGATTCCGGGTTCCAAGGGACCTGGTCTTTGGTTACGGGTTCAAAGGGACCTAGTGACTTTGATTTCGGGTTCAAAGTCAGACCTAAGGGTTGGGGGTTTTTCCAACTAAGAAGCCTTCAACATTGAGCGAAGTAGATGCTTCAATCTAGGGCTACAGACTCGATCTTGGGAGAAAGTCTGTTGGGATACAAATTGAGCAAGAACTTAACTCTAGACTCGATAGAAAAAAAAGGCTTTTTTGAGAGGTTAGATGGAAGAACAAGAGAAGGTATTAACATGCTACTTCTACTGGACTCCAGCTGAGGTCTTCTTGCTGAGGAGAGAGGTAGTCTACTGCTGCTGCTACTTCACCTTTTTTCTTTTCTCTCAACTCTTACGTCTGTGCATATTTCTTTAATATGTATCAATCTGTGTCAATCTATGTCACTGAGCTTGAATGTGGAGACCTCTATTTATAAAGAGAGATCTAACTAGCCGTTGGAAAGAGTCGTTTGACCTCTTGCAAAAGCATGACATTCCACCTGCTTTTCTGGAAACTTTCCTAAAATGGTAACTACGACCTTTGCTTTTTACACGTCGCTGTTGTCGGCCCATTTATGGTAAGTTCTCCAGCTGATTTGTGCTTCTGAGTAGATTTGAATCTGGACTGCAACTCTTCTATCTTCAATATCTTCACAGTCTTCTCTTCTCCGCTTTGCGACGTCTGACTTCAACACTACTTCTCTTCACGCCACGCTTGAACTGTATGCCTTCAGCTGCATGGGTCAGTTTAAGAGTCAACTGAGTTACTGTCCAACTGAGTTCGTACTTCAGTCGAGGTTGAGGTCTCAACTGAGTTTGAGGGTCAGCTGAGTTTGGGTCTCAACTGACTTTGCATCTTAGCTGAGTTTAAACAACAACTGAGTTCTTCACGAACTTCTTTCTTCATTCCGGCTGCCTTCTTCTTCTGTTTGAAACCTGTAAAGATAAAATTCCTACACTCAAATAGTGAGTTCTAGCTAAGATCAGACAAAAGGCATTCATCTACTCGGTTGGAGTCACTTGGGATTTTGGTATCGTTTGAAACCTTTTACTAATTTTCCTAACACTAGATCTATCATCGCTCCCTCTCCATCTCTCCATTTTGATTCCACTTCTGAAAACATAGATCTATCGTCGTTCCCTCTCCATCTCTCCATTTCATATCTCCGGTCATGATTTTCTCTCATCTCTCTGAAATTTTACCCCCACTGCTCGAATCGATCTTTAACTACTCGATTCCCTCCTCTGACTCGAGTCCACCATATGAATCAATTATTACTTCCGTAGTGGCTGAATCGATTATTCCACCATTTGAATCTATTCCACCGGAGATGGTGGTGGCTGAAACCTGCTTCACGACAGCCAATTCAGGGTTGCCACCCTCTCGATCGAAGTTCATCGATCTCTCATCTCCGGTCAAACCAGTGACGACGGATGTAGTTTCCGTGCCACCCTTTGATCTCTCATCTCCGCCCAGTTCTAATTTGCTGCTGATGGTGCTGAATTCTGAGACGACGGTTGATTCGGAGAAGGGGTGCCTGAAACCTGCTTCATGGTACCCAATTATGAGTTTCCACCCTCCAGATCATGACTTCATCAATCTCTCATCTCCAGTCAAACCACTGATAGCGGCTGGAGCTTTTTTGCCAGCCTCTGGTTCGACAGCTGCTTCTGAAACCCATTCTGAGGTGATGGTGTTAGATTAATAGGGCTGGCAATCGGGTCGGGTTGGATCGTTATCGGGTCGACCTGATAACGATCCAACCTGATAAGGTCAAACCCGAACCCGACTTTTTAAGGATTTGCCAAATCTAAACACGAACCCAACACAAAATGCCTAAACCCGAACACAACTCGAACTTGACACGAACTTGAATTGACCCGAATTTATTCTGGTTGACACGACACGATAATGACCCAAACCCAATTTAAAAGATTAATTAGACAAAAAATAATTTAAAATAAGATTTAATGAGAGAAAAATAAATAAAATTTAAATTTTAATACCTTTTGATGACTTAAAAGGAAATATATATGTATAACATCAATTTATAACCTGACATAGATTAAGGGGGAAAATTTTAAATGCACACTTTGAAGAGTGCAAAATGAAAGATACACTCTAGTCTTAAAAACAATGAATTTTACACTTGGGGAAACACAACTGAAAAGGTGTCATACCTTTGAGTCAAATCGTGTTGACTCACATGCAACTTTTTTAATTTGTATTTTCTGGTTTTGTCGGCCCATATCACGAGTAGACAGTTTTTTTTTGCTCTACTTTAATTTTTGTCGCCTCCCACACCCCCACCTCTCATTTTCAATATTAACTCCACATCCCGCTCACACCAACCTCCCGCTGCACTCTCTTCTCTCTCTCTAAGTTAAGAAATCCCGCTCACTCTCTTCTCTTTGTGAACCAAAAAATTCTGACATCAATACCGTGCAGTCGACGGCGTCATGTTCACTTGTTATTTTCCACAATATGGCTAATTATGGAGAGGTTAGTATTTTATAATTTTTTTTCATGCGTTTGAATTTTAAACTGAAATTTCATCTGTTAATTGCAAAAATATTTAGGATCTATCTATATAAAATTCCGCTCGAGAAATCTTAGATTTCTGTATATCCCGCTCGGGCCGGATCTTTCTTCTACAAGCGGAAAATTTTTTGTTATCGTATTTAATTAGTAATAATAGTGCATAACCTCCCCTAGATCCCTAATTTACTAAATTGTTCATATTTCGATTGTTTGATGTTGAATCTATACTAATAATTTTGATTTGGAAAACTATTAAATTTTTTGAATGTGTAATTTACTCGTAATTTTTTCCTTAATTTTCACATGTTAATTACATTACATCCCGCTCGATTAATTGTTGGTGGCCTAAATCCCGCTTGAGCGGGATATAGGTTGCCCGAGCGGGATATTGTTATTTAACTGGAGAAATTATTCTATATGCTTTGTGTATGATTTCCCACTCAACGTGGTGATATTTGGCTTGATATCCCGCTCGAGCGGGATTTGTTAATAGCGAGCGGGAAATCATTTATTGAACTGTTTAATACTGTGTATAGTTTGATTTTATTATTTGTTTTCTAATTTAAATTTTTATTCGTGTAGATTATTTTCAAGAGGCCCAAGACTATTGACCGAAAGTCCACGGTTAGCACGTCCTACAGGCACAACGTTTTAGAAGGCGTTGAGTCTACATTGATGCATGTTGGGGGGACAGGATCTCCTGGAGAGGTGGCTTGAAGGTTGTTTTGGCCACTTTACTTACTGGCAGCCGAGGCAGAAGTGCGGTATGGGCGTGCATCACGTATTGTCCTGTCAGATTTTGGTTGCATGGGGCGAGCCACACGACATGTGGTTTCACATCAATGGGGTAAACCTTCGTTTTTCTTCTGCAGAGTATGCCCTTGTTACCGATTTGTCATTCGACACGTCTGATTTTCGACCTTCAGATAACCACGACCTACGGGATGTGCAAGTGTATTGACAATTTGCCAACGACATGCCGATTAGTGTGGGGGACCTCCTGGATCGATTTTGCCTGAGGCATGTGACAGATCAGAGTGGACATCTATACCTGAAGGTCGCGCACGTGTTAGTTTTGTATATGATACTGTTTGGTCTTGAGTAGAAGAAGTATGTTGCGGATTGGGTGTGGAAGTTGGTGGACGATTTGTGAGCGTTTTCTCGGTTTCCTTGGGGCACTTACACATATTTGAATCTGAAGCACTACGTGGACAATATGCAGCGCATGACCAAGTACCACTTCTACGGTGCAGCCTGGGCTTTCCACGTTTGGTCGTTGAAGGTGCTGCCAGATTTAGCCAATGCAGTTTCGGTCATTGATAACTCGGATACACGGCCCAAATGCATTAGATGGAAGTTCAAGAAGACAAGTGGAACAGACCTTCAGCCATAATTTCTTTGCAGGTATATTTTAATTTTTTCATTGTATGTATTTTTCTGTATTTATTTTTATAATTGTATGTGTTTGATTAAATTTTTAGCACTGCAGGTTGGTCGATTCAACCCTTTTGTACCTGATGATGCTGAAATGAAGACTTTCTATTTCCGATCCATTCAGTTTCCATATGCACTTGCAGTGTATTATGTAGTGCCGCGCAACCCGTTACGTGCAGGAAAACAGTTTCCCCGTCAGGCACGCCAGGTCATAGTAATTGATGATGGAGATGAGTATGAGAGACCTCCTCGAAGGAGAGCAAAGAGACATCGAGGTGGACAGAAGCAGCCTGTTACCAATGAGCAGGGAGAGGCGGAGGCAGAGGCAGAGAGAGAGGCAGAGGCAGAGGTAGAGGTAGAGGATCACGATCCTGAGTACCTAGAGCCATCTCGCCGTCGAGAACGGAAAGCGTGTTCGTCAGGTAGGATCTCCATCCTCTAGTGGTGGGGCCGACCACGCCTACGATCCAGTGATCGACGCTGGATTCGATCAGAGATTGCCCTTGCAGAGGATCACATTGTAGAGAAAGTGGAGCGGAGACTGTTCCCCAAACTCAAATCTTGGATTTAGGGCTTGTTTGACAAAGCCAAATGTGGATCTACATGCCGATCCTCTAGACGTCAGCCCACCCCGTGGTCTATTCCTATACAGTCACCATGTCGCCCCTCAGTACGAGACCTACAGGGCCAGGGCCAGGAAGACCAACGCCACCCTTCAGTGCGACACCCACAGGTCCAGGGCCACGAAGACCAACGTCGCCCTTCAGTGTGAGACCCACAGGTCCAGGTCTAGGGCCAAGGAGTTCTTCACCAAGCAGAAGGGTTTTTGGAGCCGCTCACTATAGCTCGTCATTCCATGTACGAGTCTGGATCGTCGAGTGCAATGTTCGATCAGTACGGTACTTTTATACCCGATCCATCTCGGCATTCAATGCAGGAGCCAAATAGAAATTTGAATGCATTGTGATCCAAATTGATTGCAAGAAGTAGGTGGCTGAGCTCTATGACTCCATGTATCATTATATTGATAAATCAACACAATTGCGTCGACACTTCCAATTGGAGCCACTACTCAAGCTTTGGACTCGAGTTCTTACGTGTTCATTTTACTGGAGGCACAACACAGTTGGAGTGACCCCCAATGAAAGGCCCCTAACGCTCACTGTCATTCCAACTGCAGATCAATTCAAGCAATGCAACAGTGTTAGTAGTGGTCTATTTGTAATGATGATGATTGAACGTTTAATTAGTGGTTCACCCTCTATTCCGTGGGGCAATAGACACACACAGGACTATCGGAGAAGGGTCGCCGCAGCTATATTTAGTGTTTGTCGTGCACCGAATGGAGTGGATAGGTACAATTATGATTTACAAGAGAGGCATTCATCGAATGTTGGGTGATATGTAATTTTATGTTGTGTGAATATTGAATATTTATTTGTAATAATTTTAAACAATTTGAGTAGGACTTTATATTAATTGAATAATATCCACTTGTTTCTTATATTACTTGTTCTTACATAAAAAAACATACATTCATTAGATCGAACCCAATGGATGATTACAATCATGTTTTCATCCTAGATGTCGATTATGCATTGCACGAGTATGTCCATATTCATGACACACACTACATCTCCTACGTGTTTGGCTTTCTGTGGGAGCTCGACGCCGGCTCAGTCTCGGGCGACCCGGAAGAGGCGTGATCTTTGGAGGCAAGACCAATATGTTATCCACTTCAATTGGAATATTCCAATCTTCAATGTGCAGAACATGATTTATAGGATGTTGATAAACTTCGCTCCAAGCTTCTCGTGTGTAGTAATACTGAACGTACTCGTATATTTGGTCATCATTTTTCCTGCAATTTAACATTCAAAAAATAAATATAAAAACATCAGTATTTTCATATAAAGGATAGATGAATAATGTGTCAAGTGTACTTACATTATTGCAGCAATGGCATGAGAACAATGGAGTCCATCAGCTTGAAATTCATAGCAAGTGCATGGGTTGGTGTTAAGGTCCACTTGGAACGATCTTTTAGCATCACGAACATTGAAGATCAACCCCATGGCCTTTCGTGCACTATACCTTAAACCTTTATTCATTTTTGCAGTCAGTTTGGCTGCCGCCTCACCAGTGAGTACATTGTCATCGCTGTGAGCATCCTCTCGTCTCTCTTCGAACCACTCCTCGATGACATGTCTGATTGCATCAAGCATTGAGCATATTGGCAGACATCGTGCCCAATCCAACCGCCCATTCCAATTCTCGACTGCATTTCATGTTAGCTGACTGTAACGCGACAAAGGACAGTCAACTCGAGACCATTTTTCGGGTCCCACATCTATCAACTTTTGGTAAGCAGCTTCGCTCTCTCGGTGGATGATGTTCATTGCTTTATCAAAAATTGCTCGGCGATATGTAAATGCAGCATTACTAAAACATTCCGTAACTGTTTTTCCGTAACGGTTAATCTTTTGCAGCAAGTGATAGTAGCATAAACCATGAACTGCATTCGGAAAACCTCCTTCACAGCGTTATCTATTGAGTGATGGGCATTAGATACAATTAATTTATCATTCAATTCTCCATACGGTGTTTTAAATCGGCTGAGGAACCACTTCCAAGAGATAGCATTTTCAATAGGGCCAACGCCAATCACTAGAGGAAAGGTATGCTCGTTGGCATCCTTAGTGACAGCGACAAACAAGATACCTCGATTCTTGCCCTTCAGATGAGTGCCATGAATTGCGATCACAGCCTCATATTCAGTGGATAAGCAAGCCTACAAGCGCCGAAAGCTAGAAACAAGTGTTCGAACTTCCCATCAATACCAACTTGCAAATCAGTAATTGTACCTGGATTCTGATCCATTAGCATGTGAAGATAGCCTGACAACATCCGGAAGGAATTAACATATCCCCCGTATATACTTTCTATCGCTGCATGCCGTGCTCGCATGACCAAATCATGACGAATGGTGAACCTAAATTCGCTCGCAGGGTTCAGGCTGCAATCACATTCATGTGAACTTTTCTACGACCACCACGTCCTAGCTGGCGTGTGCATGCATGATCTCCGTAAACTTGGTAATTCTCCAAGTTTGTGATCTTTTACTTGATCTTGCTTTCAGCTCGAACAGACAAGATTCCATACGCCTGCATATCCATCTGAGACGTCTTTTATCAGAGCCATCAACTTTGTATTCTGCTCCAATCTCTATGTGCCACAAGCCTGCTGCTACATTTAGAGATGCTTTACTTTCAAAAACAGAACCAACAGATAAATCACCATCTTCTAGCGGGCCTTTTTCACGTATAATGATTGAATTCGTTGCATTCACGGGAATCACTGGAACTAACCAACTGCCTAGATCAGTGGCTTCGTCATCTTCTTCACCACGAATCCATGCTTCACGCTCCAAACTAGCTGATTCTATCATGGTGTCCTCTGTCATATCTTCCGACGCATCAGTGTCGGTTTCCAGCTCATATTCTTCATCCTGAGAACCAACTGCCTCTTGATCTTCGTCATCACTATTTGCCTCTTCACCATCGTCATGACCATCTGCATCTTCATCATCGTCATCACCATTTGCATCTTCATCATCGCCAGATCCATCTGCTGTTTCTGGAACTTGAGTCGACGTGGATCCGAAATAATGTGTGGATGTTGATGCATAATTACCCCCAGCGGGGTATGCATCATCAGTAAAAGTGAAGGAAAGCATCTGTCTTTGGATACGATTCATTTCTTCATAATAATCACCATCAAACTCAGGCACGTATACGTTCGTATATTGGTAAGTCGCGTACACAGTTGCTTCTGACTGCGTCGCGCACAAATGATAAAATTCAGCATCGGTGCTTAATGGGTACTTTACAGTACGTCCTCTCTGATTCGTCGACACATCATGCAATTCGTACTATGTGCTGAAGGAATTTGCATTCAATTGACAATCGATGTTGTACCTCAGGCCGGTGAGATTTCTTTCGACATCTACGAATTCATATCTGCTCGAGTACGTACAACCAGACCATGTTCCTCCGTATTTGATAATAAAATAGTGATCCATCTACATAGAAGTACAAACACATAACAATTAATAAAAATAACACAAAAATAACAAATCCCACTCATCAACCACATCAATTTCCTACTCAAGCGGGATTAAAATTCTCGAGCGGGATATTGCAATTTCGAGCGGGATATGCTAAAATCCAAATTGTAGAATTTTTTTGAGTTCTAATATACAAAATTCCTCTCGGCAGACATAAATTCCGCTCGAGCGGGATTAAAACTCACGAGCGGGAAATTTCAATTTTGAGCGGAAAATGATAAAATCCACTTGCTATGTAATCTATACGGCATTCATATAAATTTCAATGTTTTGAATATTAAAGAGTCTCATGTTCTAATTTATCACATGCAATAAAAATTAGTGACAATCCATAAAATTGTGTGGATACTAGAGGAAAATTACAAGGTCCGAAAAATACCTCAACTGATGTTGTTGTCAAAGATTACTGCCCACTTTCGAATGTGATGAATTTGAAAGGCTATTAATTTGGGTGTGTAAAAGAGGCGTGTGAATGGTGAAATATATAGAGTTGTGAATGCTATACAGATTTTTTTCCGCATTTCACGTTAAAATTGTACATTTTCCATGTCTCATGTCTGCACAAGCAAGTAATTCATGCCAGGCACCAATCAGCCATCATTTTGTACATTGACCAACTTTTCTGATATTTCCGGCTCGGATGGAAGCAAATCCCGTTCGACGGTGAATTTGACACGTGTCAAGCGGGATTGCTTCCATCCGAGCGAGATCTACATTTAGGTTCGTTTAATACATATTCATAATTTTTTGACTGAATTTAGTACCTACTTAATCCTGATATGTTTCATATAAAATAATTAAATTGCATAATTATTGGCTAATGATTGTCAAATAATCACATCATTATCACTAAATCATTGGAGTTTACATGCACAACCAAGAATGCCATATACTTTATATCACATCTCTTATACATGTGTAAGAGATGTGATATAAAGTGCTTCACAAGATGGCATATTATATTTGAAATATTCAAAAGTGTGTAAAATTCATTGTTTTTAAGAGTATGGTGTATTTTTCATTTTTACATTGTGAAATGGTGTATTTTTATGGATTGTCACTTAAATAAATATAATACTTAAAAAATTAATATCTTATCGGGTCAACCCAAACCCGACCCGAACCCAATCCGAACCCGACCTGAATTTTTAGATCCTTATCGGGTCAACCTGATAAGGACCCGAACCTAATAAAGCTTGACCCAAATCCATTAATTTCGTGTCGGTTCGTGGCGGGTTATCATGTCGTATCGAAAATTGAAAGCCCTAGTTGGATCCCTACTCCCATTTGACGTCTGAACATTCCAAATATGTTGTTAGAGTCAAAGAGTACGATGATTGGATTTCTACAAACCCTCTCACCATCGCCGATGAAGAAGCAATCGAGCAGTCACGACATAAAAAAGCAAGAAGCAATGAGTATAACAACAAGATGTTGGGAATTTTCTGCCTTAGTGTGCTAAGACTCCTCTGAATTAGGTGATGCCATTTATTGTGTTGGTGGGTGTTGGCTAGTGATGCCATTCATTGTGTTTGTATGTTGGTTGGTGTTGGTTGGTGATGCAATTTATGGTGTGGATTTGTTATGAATTTGTGATGAATTTTGCTAAAATATGAGAATATATGATGAAATCCTGTGAATTGCTGAGAATATGAATTTTGCTGGGAATATGATGAAATTATGTGCATAGATGATGAATCTGAAAATTTATGATGACCATGTGAATTGCTGATAATATAAGATTCCATGCTTATGTGTTGGCACAAATGATGAATGAGCAACATTCTGATGCATTTTGTGATGCCAGCCATAGGTTGAAACTGATAGTCACGATACTACACCACATTCTTATTAATGCCACCACTAGGTTTTTACAAACCTAGTTTAGGAGGTCGAAATGAGAAATAAAACAGTCAATGATGCAATTTTTTTTTCATTGAAAATGCTGAGTCAAAATAGGATCCAAGCAAGGACAATTTGCATTCAAACAACAAAAAGACATCTTTACTGTTTGTCCCTGTAAACCTTGACCAAAAAACTGCTCTAATGACTCTCACTCTTCTAATTCCACCTGATGCATTCCTTCAACTAGATGCTTAATGTGGTAGATTGCACTTTCTATTTTAGATACTCAAATGCATGAATTAACACCTGCGCTTCAACTTCAAGTGTTTCAGGTAGTTTCCTAAGCCTTCTTAGTTGTTCTTTACTCATGTATGGGATTTTATAGTTATTGGTTCCCTTCCCTTTGATTATCTCCATGTAGCAGCCTTGTAGTGTTAAGAAAATATTTGTCAACTTGTATGATGGAAACTCTTCATATGCATCCTGCACATTCTTGATCAACCCTTCTACTGTAGTAGCCATCTTTCGATCCTTGAGTGTTTGTATGGCTATGAAAAAGCCTAAGTCGTTCACATTTGTTTAGGTAAGTTGGGTGGTTGGCACAGTAATTTGATATTGAATCCATCAGATTGTACTATTACTTGGAAATCTGGATCATCATTGTTGATATATGGCCTTGCATTATCTTGTTGTATAATGATGTTTTTGCTAATCACTTTAGGTCATTTTGCTTTGATAATTGGAACAACCTGCATCATAGCTAAATCATGAATGTTTGCACATATTCTGATAGTAAAATAAAGCACTCAAATGCATCAATTACAGTACATCCTGCTTAATAAAGCATTCTTTCATGATTGGTTTGGAAATAGCCACAATAGGCTTTATAATGATGTTGCCCTTTGGTCTATTCTTTGAATTCTTTGCTGCTGGCTCTTGAAATGTGAATGGAATATTTCAAATTTCCCGTCAAATATAACATTGCCTTCATTATCAGTAAGTGGCCTTTCAACTACACACATAATTATGACTTTCTCAATTTGACTTTTGAATTTGCATGTTATGTGTAGCTCCACTTCATCAGCCATAATGTAGTATCTTTGTATGGTTTTTGTAAGAAGGAACTACTTCTCATCAATGTGAAGGACATTATACATTGGTTGAAAAGCAATTTTCCATCGCTAGTGATGCAAGTAAGGTGACTGAGGCTCCATTTAAGCAATCATGTTGGTAGCAGTTAAAAATGGCTTGATGGCATTGGTATGTGGTCTCATCATTTTCTCCTTAACCCACTTATGAACCAAGCTTATGTTAACACCTAGTTAAGTTGAAACCTTTCTGATGCTACTTCTCTCTAGTACTGACATGTTTTTCAGTTTTTCTTCATCAATAACTTTTCTATCGTTGTGTACTAACCCTTTTTTCATCAACACCAATTTAACATGTTGTCACAGGGCTTGCTGAGCACTAGCTGCCTTCCAAATTCGCCAAACAGTGAAGAGGCCAATGTTGAAAAGCTTTGTAGCTTCCTGTTTTGCACCATATCGAAGTTTCGAGTTGCTGGAATTTTGAAGCAGCCAAGTTGCAACATTATTCCTTTGAATGTCTGTCAAATGTGGCCTTTTCCTGCTAGATTGCATTTTGTTGTTTGTTGTTGTATTTATGACTTGGTGTAATGAATGTGGGCTAAGACTACCTACTCTTGTTCTCTGTCATTCTCTGGTTGACGTCTCCCACGTCCTCGAGGCCTTCCAGGTCTTCGACCTCTCCTATTGTTAACGTTTCTTGGCGGAATTTTCTTTGATCTAAAGAAATTTGAAATTCTCATTAGTCCTTTATGTTAATTACTCTTAGTACTTACTAGCTCGTTTCCAACTTAATCGAGTTCACGGAACAACATATCGAACATAGTTTCGATATTAACTTCGTAATCTTTTAACTTTCAAATTAGACTTAAATTTCTCGTCACACGAATTCATTGACATTCTGATTTAATTACATGATTCATAGGAAATTTTTTTTTTGTGATTAAAAACCCTCTCGTGGGTCATGTATTTATATATACATCAAAAAGAATATTAATTCTGCCTCCAACGAGGACTTATACAAAAGTTAGACTACTACTAGTCTAAACTAGGCTGACTGCCTACTATTTACCGGGTGCACTAACAAGCTGCAACTCCGTATCTACTAAAAGTACTAGAACGGAAACGATTCATAAAATTTCGTATCCGTTAGAGTACTACAAAAACTAGTTACTGATCCGACTATGTACAGGACAAAAGAACTACTACTACTACTAACATGCGTCTATGACGCTCTACTCAACCGACTATAGTCGAGTCCGAACTGCCCTCTACGGCCTGCAAACCCTAAGAGTCCTCCTCTGGGTCCTCCTCCGGATCCTCGTCTGGGTCCTCCTCAGGATCCTCGTCTGGGTCCTCCTCCTCAGACTCTGAACCAAAGACGAGCGGGAGTGCCTCGTCCTCCCTCAGACGAGCGGTAGGTGTACAATCAGGTCTGAAATCGCCTAACTCTCCGGAATCAAGTGCCGTACAGCATAATAAACCGACGAGAAGTTGCTCACTATCTGCCTCACATCTTCCTCACCGTAATCTGCCTCAAACTCATAATACTCATCCTGTATCATATCTACTATGGTACGCTCGCACGCGGCCAAGGGTTGGCTCTTCCGAGCAGTAACACGAGTCCTAGCCATCCTACAAAAGTTTTAAGGAAACACAGATCAGTAACAGGTAGGGAAATAACTTATCTTAATGAAATACTTAAATTACAAAATGAACATTCCTTATTCAATTGTAATATCACCACTTAAACAACCGCTTATCATAATTTCTAGCAATTTAAGAAATTGCACTCAACATTACATATATATAATTAAAAATTTCAAGATTTTATTTTCATTCCTTATCTTACCGTATTCTTACTTATTTTAATTCTTTATTACTTTCTCAACACCATTTCTTAACGATTCTTACTTATTAAAACAAAGTACGTCTACTTTGTTCATGTTACTTATTCAAAAGTAACATCCATTTAAAAAAGAATTTTGTCGTTTACGACTCTTGATACTCGTACTAGTTGTAGTCTTTGCTCAAAGACAAAATATGGAATAAATTCCAAAAGAAAATGGAATATAACTTAAAAAATAATTTTCCGGAAACTAAGTTCCAGTTGTCGTCGCTAGAATCGGGCGATCGGTGGAAAATTTAGTCAGGCTTCGTGCTTGACTCCTAATAATCTATACGATTTTCTTCGTAGAGTTTGATCAAAGCGAACCCTACTGAAACACGAAACGAAAAGAAAATGGAATGACGTGACACGAAATGACGTCATTTACGTTACTTACACGTAAGTAACGTTCACTTATTTCATTTGGCTTTGATTCCCTTTATTCTATCTTCGTCGTCTCGTTCATATCTTTCTGAACTCGAAGTCGATGCTTCTCAAACGTCTAATCGTTTCCTCTGTTTACTAACACGATTTATCGAATCATTTTTATTTAATTTTCCTCGCAGGAAATTCTTGTTTGGATTTTCAAAACAAAGTTCGACTTTGCCGAATCTTTATTCATGTCACCTTACGCACGTGACATTCATCAGTAGAAGTCCTCTCGTGTTGAGGATCTCCTTTCAAAATCATTTCAAAATAACGTTTCTTAAAACGTCTAAGTTCTCGAAGAACCGGAAAGACCTTAGGTTTCAAGTCTACGTTCTCATTGAACCGGGAAAAATCCCTAAAGTCCAACTATATTCATGTGTCCAAAATTTTTTTTTTTTCAAAAGAAAGAAATTATCGCGTAAATAATTTCACATAAGATAGTACTTGTACTATCGCATAATCACATAAACACATAAAGTATAAAAAAATTATACTTCCATAAAATTCTCATTTTTGACACATAACTCATTCTCATTCTCATTTTCATTGAATACTTGTTCATAAAATTTCTTAATTAAAAGAAATCACTTAATTAAAATTCTTTCTTTTTCCTCGTTGAGTCGACGTAGCGGGAGGTTGAGTTGACATCTACATTCTCAATCTTAGTGTCATAGTCTAACTCTTATCTTATACTGGAAAGAAGACTCTGATCTAGAGTATATACAAATACTCTGTCATATAACTCGAAAGAAGACTCGATATAGAGTACAAACGAATACTCTATATTATTACTCGAAGGAAGACTTGTATATAAATACCACTCTGTAATATTACTAGAAGGAATGACTCATATTAGAAAAGAATGACTCATAACTAGAGCAGGAAACAAACTACTGCTCTGATACCACTCTGTGGTATCACTAAAAGAATGACTCGGACTAGAAGATTGACTCGTAACCAGAGCAGAAAACGAACCTCTGCTCTGATACCACTCTGTCACAGCCCCAAATCCCGAGGGACGGCAGATACCACTCTGCTCTGATACCTCTGCTCTGATACCACTCTGTCGAAAGCATCTAAGTTAAAGATTACAGACTTAAACTACAGTGATTTGTTTAATGTACATATCCTCAAAAAGATTCTAGAGTTTTGCAGCGGAAAGTAGGCCATAGCTAGAGCAATCCTAACTTCTCAACTCGACTCAACTTCAACCACCGCCGCTCTCGTCGCTTCAACCTGCACATTTATAAACACATGCAGGGCTAAGTACGAAAGTACTTAGTGGGCACGATGCCGAAAACATAATCATAAGTAGAGATAATCTGGAATTTCATAATTTGTAGCACATCGGGGTTTTATTTAAAATTAGCCCGTGTCTACTAAAACATTTTCTAACTCATTTTCACAATTTACTCGGCCGAGCATTTTCTGGTATGTTACGTTCAAATCTTGACCAATTCTCATTCATCGTGGCTGGTTACCCCTCAACAGGATACCACATACACCACAGGTTACAAAGCGCACTAACTCTAGAAAGCACTTAATAGCTAACTCAGAGCCGATCGTTAGTTAACCTATTTTGATTAACTCATAAATCTGGGAAACACGAATGTTAACTCAGATAGGTACAAGAGAACTCACATAAAACATAAAACACTTCATGCCATAATTATCACTTTGAAAACACAGATATCAAAGCGATAAAGAAAGGTTTTCGAGCATTGCTCGTTTTGTTTTATATATAAAAGCCCACCTCGTTGATACAGAACTACTAAACAGGTTGTCGTTCTTCTGTTCTTCCGTCCTTTCCTTAGTGCTGGCTTCCTCCTTCATCGTAAAATAATCACACTTTAAAATCGGTCGTAAAGATAATCGAACATAGAAATTCGAATTAGGTTTTAGTCGTTTTGTTTCTTTAGGCATTTGCACGCTACTAGTTTCATTTTAGTTAAACGGGAACGAGACTTGAACAAATCTCGTTTAGAACTCGAAAGGTCTCATACTCGACTCTTAGGTCAGTAGAGAAGATATTCGTTGACTTATTACGGCTTAAACGATCGAAAGAAACTAAGTTGCGAAGAAAATAACTTAGGCAAACTAATCCTGAAATTTCACTGCACAATGCAGTAGTTCTGGGGACTTCCCAGAACAGAGGAATTGGAAACAGGGGATGAGCCCTGTACCGTTAGAAAGCTTGGGAAGTCTAGTTTACGCTCCAATTTACGGATCTCAAATCCGATAAATGAACTAAGAGATATTACAGTTTTCGGGAAGGGTCGCAAAACTGTCGCGGCTAACCCTAGTTGCTCGATAGAATCGACGTATGACTTTCTAGGTTCGTTTTAAGCTCTCGTACTCGATTTCTCACGAAACTGCACTCTCAAGGCAGTCAACACGTACTCCCGTACGTGAAGGACTCCTTTTCAAAACTCGTTTATAACCACGACGATCAAACCTCGTCGTTTCAACTACCATTTACTATACCAACAACAAGTTAACATTTCTCGTTTCTAGTTCTCGATTATAACTACAACTCATCATATAATAACTCGAAAGCTCACGTCGTCAACTACAAAGTCGTTCCTTAGTCCATTATAAACACTATTATCAAGTTAAAATCCTTACTCAACTTCTCGATTATTAATTACGTCCACTTGTTCGTCTCTTACAAGATTTCAAAAGTTATCGGAATTCGTTCATTTTCTACGACATTAATCATCATCTAACATAGATCATTATTATACACATCATCACCTCATATCATTACTTAAACTCAACTTAAATCCAATTCTTTGTCTCTTACGTTCTACAAAATAATTTTAGAAAATTCCAATTAAATTCATAACATCAACTAATATCATTAGAAACATTAATTCATCAACATATCATCAACTAGATCAACTACATCAAAACCCCCAATTTCTACAAAATTTTGGTATTAACAATTAATTAGGGGAATTGGTTTTCTTCATCAATTATCATCATTAATCCATTTATCCAACTACTATATCATCAATTAATCAAAGATCAATACTACTACAACATTAATCAAAAATCCATCTCAAACCCTAAGCCTAATTTCGGTTCTTACTTATAATCATAGGGGTTTCGATTTCTTTTTGTTTTAATCACTAATTAAACTACTCCTAAGCAATATTATACCATCAATTGAAGAATCAAATTATCCTACTTGGAACCCCCAAATTTTCGGTATTTAGATAGAAATTAGGGTTCTTGGATTTCTTCAATTTTAACCATAGTATTCATGTCTAACCCATCTAATTACACTAATTAAAGATCAAGACATCTAATTACATCATCATCAAAATCGATCCAACAAGAGAAAAGAGAAGAAATGGAATCCATTTGGATAGAAATGTAGAGGAGGAGATTACCTTGACAATTAATAAAAGAAGTTAGAGGATTTGATGGTTGGATGATGAACTTGTGGAATTCTTGTCAAGAACTTGGAGCTTCTTCAATGGAGTTTTGGATGAACAAAGAGAGAGATATTGTATGTGTGTGTGTTTTGAAAATATTGAGAGAGAGAGAGAGAGTGAGGATGATGACTTAATTTGTGTATTATGAATCTAACAAGTTAATAGGTGTAAAGTTTTAACTAAATATCTCAAGTGGTGAGTCATTATGCTAAATACTATAAAGTAATGAAATATCAAGCTAAAGAGAGAGTGTGATGTCGGCAAGAGGGGAAAGAAAAAGAGAATTACGCGTTTTTCCGGCGCGATACGACGTTACGGAAATCGAAAGACGAAATATGTAACTCGGCACAAAATCGTCAAAATCCGATTCGACCAATAATTTCGATATATTAAACTTAATCGAAAAGTAATATTTGAAATCTAATTTCCGATAAAAACTCGGGACGTCACAGTCCGAGTTTCGTCCGGAAAATCATAAAAACGAACTTTCTCGGGCGAGTTCGTATCGCGATTTCGTGAATGTAAAAATCAGACGGTTTTCCGTTCTGAGTTCTAGAACTAAAAAGTTTTCGTACGCGATAACCCTAAATACAGTAGTCATCTGACTGACTTCCGTAATTTATTTTCGGAAACGGATTTCACCGTTAGTTTTAGAATTCAAAATCGTAAACTTAGGCGTGCAAAGCCATTTTGATTATTAACTTTAAATTTTTAAGACTGTACGGAAAAACTGGGGTATTACATCATACCCCCCTTGCGAAAAATTTCGTCCCGAAATTTGCATACCTTCTGCAAAAAGATGAGGATATCTCTCCTTCATCCTCTCCTCGAGCTCCCACGTGGCTTCTTTTTGCCCGTGGTGGTTCCATAGCACTTTAACGATTGGTATTGATTTGGTTCTTAATTCTTGGACTTTTCTATCCAAAATCGATATCGGCTTCTCTTCGTAGCTTAGGTCGGATTCAAGAACTACGTCTTGCTGACTAATGACGTGCTTAGGATCGTAGACATATTTTCTCAATTGAGAAACGTGAAATAAGTTGTGGACACTTCCTAGACTTGGCGGTAAGGCCAATCTATAAGCGACGGGTCCTATCCTCTCGAGGATTTCGTAAGGTCCTATAAACCTGGGTCTTAGTTTACCCTTAACTCCGAATCTAAGGATTCCTCTGGTCGGTGATATCTTAAGGAAAACTTTATCTCCTATTTCAAACTCAAGATTGGTTCGACGATCATCGACATAAGACTTCTGTCGGCTCTGAGCTTCTTTCATTCTATCACGTATCTGCCGAACTATCTCAATCATCTCATTAATCGCATCTGGGCCTAGGTTCTTTCTCTCACCTACTTCGTCCCAATAGAGCGGTGATTTACATTTCCTTCCATACAAAGCCTCATACGGCGCCATCCCTATCGTGGCCTGATAGCTGTTGTTGTAAGCGAATTCGACTAAGTGTAGAATTTCTTCCCAATTCGCGCCTCGGTCCAATACCACTGTCCTTAACATATCGACTAAAATTTGAATCGTCCTCTCTGACTGTCCATCTGTCTGTGGGTGAAACGCTGTACTGAAATTAAGTTCTGTTCCCAATTCTTTCTGCATCGTAATCCAAAATCTTGAGGTAAATTTGGCGTCTCTATCTGATATTATGACCTTCGGTACTCCATGCAGACGTACAATCTCTCTAATGTACAACTGAGCTAGCTTTTCTGATCTGTAGGTAATCTTAATCGGCAAGAAATGTGCTGACTTCGTAAGTCTATCGATAATTACCCAAATAGCTGTGTTTCCTCTTCTTGACTTAGGCAAGCCTGTGACAAAGTCCATAGCTATGCCTTCCCATTTCCATTCTGGGACATCCAATGGTTGCAGCAATCCATATGGTCGTATGTGTAAAGCCTTAACTTGCTGACATGCCAAACATCTTTCTACAAACGAGGCAACGTCTCGTTTCATTCCATTCCACCAGAAATTCCTTCTCAAATCTTGATACATTTTCGTACTTCCTGGGTGTGTTGTATAAGGTGTATCATGAGCCTCACTCAAGATTTCGATCTTCAGTTCGCTGTCGTCATCAGGAATACAAATTTTGCCTTCATAAAGGATCGCATTGTCTGGTGCTTCGGAATATCCATCTGGTTTATCTGTTCTTATCCTTAATCGCAACTTTTCCATTGACTCGTCCTTCCTCTGAGCATTGATGATTCTTTCTCTCAGATCTGGTGTAGCTTCTAATGCTGCTATCTGACTTGTTATTGTAGCTGGCGTGTCGAGCACTTTGATATTCATCTTCTCGAATTCTCGCACTAAAGTTTCTTCCTCTACAAAAAGGCATCCTAACTTCGTTGGAGCCTTGCGACTCAATGCGTCTGCTACCACATTAGCCTTTCCGGGATAGTAGTTGATTCCGCAGTCGTAATCCTTAACTAGTTCGAGCCATCTCCTTTGTCTCATATTTAGTTCCTTCTGCTCGAAAAAGTACTTCAGACTCTTGTGATCAGTGAATACCTCAACCCTTACACCATAGAGATGGTATCTCCAAATCTTTAACGCACGCACCACGGCTGCGAGTTCTAAGTCGTGGGTTGGGTACTCAACTTCGTGAGGTCGAAGTTGTAGTGAAGCATAAGCTATCACTCGTCCATATTGCATTAAGACACAACCTAATCCAATTTTCGATGCGTCGGTGTAAACCACATACTCCTTATTTGTGTCTGGAAGAGCTAGTACTGGCACTGTGGTTAACTTCTCCTTGAGCATTTGGAAACTCTTCTCGCACTCGTTCGTCCATTTAAATTTGGTCTCTTTCCTGAGTAGTTGTGTCATCGGCCTAGCGATCGTAGAAAATCCCTCAATAAACCTTCTGTAGTAACCGGCTAAACCCAAGAAACTTTGGATCTCATTCTGACTCGTTGGTGACTTCCAGTTATGCACTGCCTCTACCTTGGCTGAATCCACTTTGATTCCTTCCGCTGATACTATGTGCCCAAGGAACATTACTTCCTTCAGCCAAAATTCGCATTTACTGAATTTGGCATAAAGTTTCTCGGCTCTTAGTGTTTCCAATACTATCCGTAGATGTTCCTCGTGCTTCTTCTCATTCTTAGAGTAAACGAGGATGTCGTCGATGAATACTAAAACGAATTTGTCCAGGTAAGGATGGAAAACTCTATTCATAAGATCCATGAATATAGCTGGAGCGTTGGTTAAACCAAACGGCATTACTAGAAATTTGTAATGGCCATAACGGGTTCTAAAGGCGGTCTTCGGTACGTCTTCAGGTTTGATCTTCAGCTGATGGTACCCTGACTTTAAATCTATCTTGGAGAAGACTCCTGCACCCTTGAGCTGATCGAACAGATCCTCGATCCTTGGCAAAGGATATTTGTTCTTGAGTGTGATCTTGTTCAGTTCTCGATAATCTATACACATTCTCATCGATCCGTCCTTTTTCCTAACAAACAACACGGGTACTCCCCAAGGTTAGACGCTTGGCCTGATAAAACCAAGGACTAGCAATTCTTGTAACTGGATTTTGAGCTCTTCTAGTTCTTTCGGTGCCATCCTATATGGGGCTTTGGACTTAGGAGCTGCTCCTGGTTCTAAGTCGATCGTGAAGTCCACATGACGATCTGGTGGCAATCCTGGCAACACCTCTGGAAAGACGTCTTCGTATTCATTCACAACTTTTACGTCTTGGATGGTCTTCTCGGCTGCTGGCTCCCCGACTAGGTATACGAGATAAGCTGTGGTACCTTTCTTCTTCATGAGTTTCGTAGCTTGAAGGGCTGATATAATTGGTACGCCTCTACCCATGGAAATTCCGTGGAATTCGGTTGGTTCTTTACCCGGGGGTTGAAAAGAGATTTTTCTCTCGTTGCAGAGAATTGTAGCGTAATTCTCTGACAACCAATCCATCCCTAAGATTATATCTACGTCCCACATTATCATAACATTTAAGTTGTCCGCTTTAACCTTAAGAGTTCCGATTTCTAGTTCTAGGTTAGAGCAAACATGCGTGGAAGTAGTGATCTCTCCTGAAGGTGTAGTTACTCTCATAGGGTGTTCAGCTCTTAAAGGCCTGATGTCTAAGTTATCTTCACACGAGCCAGCAATGAAAGAATGCGATGCGCTAGTATCAAACAGTATCTTAATAGGGATGTTTTGGAGTTTTTCCATACCTGCGAGATTACCTTTTCCTTTGTGCTGGCCACCCTGTTTGATAGCTCATGCCCTCGCATTCTGTTGCTGCTGTGCATGCTACTGGAACTGATGTTGGTTCATTTGCTGCTGCGGCTGTGCTTGTATGGTCCTGAGAGGTACTGCTTGCAGCGGTTTCGAGCAATTCTTCTTCATGTGCCCCTTTTGTCCACAATTGAAACAGTTGGGGTGCCTATCTGACAAACTCCGGGATGGGCTCGGTTGCACTTAGGGCATACAGGAATGGTAACCCTCCCTGGGTTAGTTCCTCCCTGGTTGAAGTTTCGTTGCTGCCCTTGCGGCTGGTTCTGTTGGCCGTTGCCCTTCCATGGGGCGTTCTGCTTATTTCCCTGAATAAACAACCCCGACTGGTTGTTTCCCTGCCACGGCCTTTTGTTGCTGTTGTTGTTGTTGTTGTTGTTCTGGCCAGGCTGCTGATAGCCCTGCTGAATACCCATTTTCTGATTACCCTGGTTGTTAAAGTTCTGATTGTAGCCTCCGCTACCTCCTCCATTCCACTTCCTCTTTCCCTGTTAGTTGCTATTATTGTTGTTATAATAGCCTCGATTCTGGTTCTGTGCTGGAGCTGATGCAGTCGGTACAACTTTCTTCACGTCAGGCACGACGGCCTCCATTTCCAAAGCTCTTCCCAAAATGTCAGTGTAGCCTAGTCCCCCATGACTAGCTAATGCGATTCCCAGTTCATGTCGTAGTCCCCCTTGGAAGTTCTTCGATAATTTCTCCTCGGTATCAACCTAAGTCAGCGCATACCTAGACAGTTCGCAAAACTTGGCGTCATACTCTGTTACGGTCAGCTTTCCTTGCTTCAAACTATAGAACTCGGCTTCCTTTTGGGCTCTATACGTCTTGGGTACGTACTTATCAAACAGTATTTCCTTGAATTCTTCCCACGTAAAACGAGCTAACTGCTCTGCGGGTATCACTTTCTGCCTTGCTTCCCACCAATAATCTGCCGATCCAGTCAGTTGGAACGCGACACATAGCATTCTCTCCTCATCAGTACATCTGAGGAGTTTGAATATCTTCTCAGTAGATCTTACCCATAGCTCAGCATCGTTAGGGCTGCCCGTTCCATTAAACATCGGGGGGTTTCTTTTGAGGAAGAGATCCTCAATATCCCTACGGGGTGGTGGTGGAGGTGGTGGTGATGGAGATGGTGATGGGGATGGTGATGGAGTAGCATTCTGTTCATACTCTTGTTCTCTGTCATTCTCTGGTTGACGTCTCCCACGTCCTCGAGGCCTTCCAGGTCCTCGACCTCTCCTATTGTTAACGTTTCTTGGCGGCATTTTCTTTGATCTAAAGAAATTTGAAATTCTCATTAGTCCTTTCTGTTAATTACTCTTAGTACTTACTAGCTCGTTTCCAACTTAATCGAGTTCACGGAACGACATATCGAACATAGTTTCGATATTAACTTCGTAATCTTTTAACTTTCAAATTAGACTTAAATTTCTCGTCACACGAATTCATTGACATTCTGATTTAATTACATGATTCATAGGAAATTTTTTTTTTGTGATTAAAAACCCTCTTGTGGGTCATGTATTTATATATACATCAAAAAGAATATTAATTCTGCCTCCAACGAGGACTTATACAAAAGTTAGACTACTACTAGTCTAAACTAGGCTGACTGCCTACTATTTACCGGGTGCACTAACAAGCTGCAACTCCGTATCTACTAAAAGTACTAGAACGGAAACGATTCATAAAATTTCACATCCATTAGAGTACTACAAAAACTAGTTACTGATCCGACTATGTACAGGACAAAAGAACTACTACTACTACTAACATGCGTCTATGACGCTCTACTCAACCGACTATAGTCGAGTCCGAACTGCCCTCTACGGCCTGCAAACCCTAAGAGTACTCCTCTGAGTCCTCCTCCGGATTCTCGTCTGGGTCCTCCTCAGGATCCTCGTCCGGATCCTCCTCCTCAGACTCTGAACCAAAGACGAGCGGGAGTGCCTCGTCCTCCCTCAGAGTAGAGCCGTCAGAAAGTGTAAGCTGAGGTGGTGACGGTGCCTCTGAAACTGCCTCCTCAAGGTCTGAAACAAGGTAGTCCTCACTGACCTCTACTGCACGCTTCTTCAGGGGACGAAGGTGCTCTGGAACGGAACCAGACTCAAAAACCTCTCTAGAACGGACCCTGGACGGTCCTGCCTCCATCTGACCTCTGACTACTTCCCACTTCGCACAGATCTCCTCAAGCGGTGTCAGTGGAGCTGGTAGCTCTAACATGGCGGCAAGCTCCGCGTCAATCCCTCGGTACTCTGACTCTGCCCGAAACAGTCTTGTCTCTAAAGGTCCTCTGACTCTAACACAAACGTCAGGTACAAACCGTGAAGATAATCCTAAAACGCGGCTGTCTCGGCGTCGATCTCTACGAATTCCGGTCCTGGGATCAACTCCTCGATCTGTTTACTAACTGGCGGAAACTTTGGTGTAATAGCGGGCTCCGCGTCCTCCTCTAACTGCCCTAACTTTGCGTCAGACTCCTCACTCGGTACAAAGTCTGGTGGCAACTCCAACAGAGCGAAAAACTCTGGGTCCAAGTCTAGGTGCTCCTGCTCAGTCTCTGCTGGGAAGTGGCGGTAGGGGAGATGCGGCTCAAAAGGAACTGGAAGCATGTATCTGTTGTCAAAGAATCGCCCATGTATATACAGGGCGAATCCTGTGTAGTTGCCCGTCGGCTCGGTGTCGTCGCCGAAAACCCCAAGAAAGTACCACGCCACACGGTGCGCCCAACCGCGCCACTCGTTCGGTAGGTGTACAATCAGGTCTGAAATCGCCTGACTCTCCGGAATCAAGTGCCGTACTGCATAATAAACCGACGAGAAGTTGCTCACTATCTGCCTCACATCTTCCTCACCGTAATCTGCCTCAAACTCATAATACTCATCCTGTATCATATCTACTATGGTACGCTCGCACGCAGCCAAGGGCTGGCTCTTCCGAGCAGTAACACGAGTCCTAGCCATCCTACAAAAGTTTTAAGGAAACACGAATCAGTAACAGGTAGGGAAATAACTTATCTTAATGAAATACTTAAATTACAAAATGAACATTCCTTATTCAGTTGTAATATCACCACTTAAACAACCACTTATCATAATTTCTAGCAATTTAAGAAATTGCACTCAACATTATATATATATAATTAAAAATTTCAAGATTTTATTTTCATTCCTTATCTTACCGTATTCTTATTTTAATTCTTTATTACTTTCTCAACAACATTTCTTAACGATTCTTACTTATTAAAACAAAGTACGTCTACTTTGTTCATGTTACTTATTCAAAAGTAACATCCATTTAAAAAAGAATTTTGTCGTTTACGACTCTTGATACTCGTACTAGTTGTAGTCTTTGCTCAAAGACAAAATATGGAATAAATTCCAAAAGAAAATGGAATATAACTTAAAAAATAATTTTCCGGAAACTAAGTTCCAGTTGTCGTCGCTAGAATCGGGCGATCGGTGGAAAATTTAGTCAGGCTTCGTGCTTGACTCCTAATAATCTATACGATTTTCTTCGTAGAGTTTGATCAAAGCGAACCCTACTGAAAAACGAAACGAAAAGAAAATGGAATGACGTGACACGAAATGACGTCACGTGTAAGTAACGTTCACTTATTTCATTTGGCTTTGATTCCCTTTATTATATCTTCGTCGTCTCGTTCATATCTTTCTGAACTCGAAGTCGATGCTTCTCAAACGTCTAATCGTTTCCTCCGTTTACTAACACGATTTATCGAATCATTTTTATTTCATTTTCCTCGCAGGAAATTCTTGTTTGGATTTTTAAAACAAAGTTCGACTTTGCTGAATCTTTATTCATGTCACCTTACGCACGTGACACTCATTAGTAGAAGTCCTTCTCGTGTTGAGGATCTCCTTTCAAAATCATTTCAAAATAACGTTTCTTAAAACGTCTAAGTTCTCGAAGAACCGGAAAGACCTTAGGTTTCAAGTCTACGTTCTCATTGAACCGGGAAAAATCCCTAAAGTCCAACTATATTCATGTATCCAAAATTTTTTTTTTTTGAAAGAAAGAAATTATCCCGCAAATAATTTCACATAAGATAGTACTTGTACTATCGCATAATCACATAAACACATAAAGTATAAAAAATTATACTTTCATAAAATTCTCATTTTTGGCACACAACTCATTCTCATTCTCATTTTCATTGAATACTGGTTCATAAAATTTCTTAATTAAAAGAAATCACTTAATTAAAATTATTTCCTTTTCCTCGTTGAGTCGACGTAGCGGGAGGTTGAGTTGACATCTACATTCTCAATCTTAGTGTCATAGTCTAACTCTTATCTTATACTGGAAAGAAGACTCTGATCTAGAGTATATACAAATACTCTGTCATATGACTCGAAAGAAGACTCGATATAGAGTACAAACGAATACTCTATATTATTACTCGAAGGAAGACTTGTATATAAATACCACTCTGTAATATTACTAGAAGGAATGACTCATATTAGAAAAGAATGACTCATAACTAGAGCAGGAAACAAACTACTGCTCTGATACCACTCTGTGGTATCACTAAAAGAATGACTCGGACTAGAAGATTGACTCGTAACCAGAGCAGAAAACGAACCTCTGCTCTGATACCACTCTGTTATATTTTTATAGTTTAATTTAATTTAATTTAATTTGGTCAATTTATTAATTTATTTTTATTAGGGAACCAATTTATTAGTTGACAGAATAAATGGTTCCAAAATAGTTTGGATAATTTATTGGTTAACCGAATTAAATTTTAAAATAGTCTAATATTTTTTTATATAATTTGATAAAAAATATTAAGTAATTTCTAATTTGTCAATTAACTAGGTAGACGGGCCAATTTCCAACTGACGGGTTCCTCAACTCGGGATCCCACGTGACACATTTTCATTCTTTATTCTTATTAATTTAAAATGTTCATTTTATTATTTTCATGTATTTTTTAAAATCTAGAATCGTCATAAATTATGCATTTATAAATTAAAATCGTGATCAACGGGCCAATTCTGACCCGAAATCGTAGCGGTAGACGAGCCAATTCTCAATCGACAGTTACCTCAAATCGAGAAATTTTTTATTTTATGCTTTTTTTCCCATGTATTTACTAAAATCTATAATCGTCATCCATGAAATAATTTTTACGTTATTTGTAGTTGGGTTTCCAACTTTGTATAATCTTTAATTTTAACTAACAAATACTATACAATTAAGGACGATAACGAATAGTACAATCATTATTTTTATTAAATTTTTAGATTTATATAAATTCTAAACAAATTTAATAAATTACGCACTTATAAATTAGAGTCGTGGTCAACGGGCCAGTTCCGACGCAGAACTGTGGCGGTAGACTAATATACGGATTTTTTTCAGAAAGGAATACAAATGACTAATTTTATAATCGGATTTTAAACAAGTACGAGTATATAAATTTCAAACAAGTTTGAATAATCCTAAACACATCATCTCAAATTGTTTAATTAATCGTCTCCGTTGGAAAACGTAGAATATGTAGGAAAATTGGCAGAAAAATTACTAACGATTTATCAATGAGCCAATTCCGACCAAGACTCGTGCGCATAGATGGGCCAATTCAGTACTTGCGGGACAATTTTTTTTTTAAATATATTATATAATTTTGAACTCATAAAATTAATGATATTTATGGTCAACTTTTATCTTATATCATTGACTAAATAATTTTATGAATCACAATCATTCCACATAAAGTTCTGCAAAAAGAAAAATCTATCAAGTACATAGTGAAACAATTCTTGAAGTTATATTCTCAGTTAAAAAAGTTATTCTCGAAGCTGGTTAAAAAGAAAATGAATGTCATCATTTATTTCTCTATGAATATATTTGAAAGATGATTATTTATATAATACTACAATTTATAATTAAATTTTTATTTATTAATATTGTGTGAATATTTTTGAAATATAGGTATGTATATACTTAAATATTAATTTCAGGTAAAAAGAAAACAAATGTCATCATTAATCTTTTTGTGAATATATTTGAAAGATGATTATTTATATAATTTAAAATCAGTATTGTAGTCAATAGGCCGGTTCCAGGTTGGAACAGTCGAGGTAGACGTGATGATTGTGAAGCGGTGGTTTAACTTATTTTTTTTCCTTAATCTTGTGTTGAATTCATAATGTGGGGTATTTAGGGTCACTTTCATCTTATAGACAATCTTAACATCTATAGTATTATTCGCTATCTATATATCTCTTTTCTCTCTCTCATTACCTGCTCCTTCCCTTGCCTCTTTTTCTTCATAAAAAGTTAAAAAATTCAGTTTAAGAGTCGCTTTCCTTTAGAGAAATATATTTTTGCCCACATCGGTTTTGTAGAAGAACAGAGCTTTAACAATTATCAAATGTAATGAGAATATATTAGTTATAATTTTTAACAAACATAACTATATGGGTTTGAGACGTAAACATGTGGTAAAATTACTTTTTAATTGAATTTGAGATGTGTTCAAGGGATATAAATTCTAAGCGAGTTTAGTAAATTGCATAATCAAATTATTTAACGCTAAAATAATTAACAAATAATATTTTTTTAATCTATCACATATTAATACTATTTAATAATTTTATTAATTTTTATAATTTCCTATCGTACGATTAATATCTAAAGCTAGTTAATTACAAACAGTAATACGATTAATATCTAAAGCTAATCCTTTTTCTGATTTGTCAACCAAATTCTAATTCTAATAGATTAATAGATCTTTTTTTTTTTTTTTTTGACATCAGATATTCATTATTAGATCTATTCCACTATAAATCACAATTACTAAACTCTGATTTGGCTGCGCTAGGTTAACTTCCTCAAGACAGCGGCAGCGATATGGCGGAGGAAGCAGCGGACGACAACAAATCCAGCGAGCCCGCGGCCGCCGATGACGGAGAGAGAAAACCCAAACCCGCCGCCTGCAAGATTTGTTACGAAAATCCCCGGCCCGGCCCAGAAGATGGCTTCCGCCGCCTGCGGCCATCCCTTCTGCACACGCTGCATGAAAACCTACATCAAGACGGCGGTCAGCGACGGCGCCTCCTGCCTGACGCTGCGCTGCCCGGACCCCGGCTGCAGAGCGGCCGTGACCTTGGACATGGTGGAGAGGCTTGCCTCAAAATCTGTAATCAACGAGTATCATCGATATCTCCTCCGATCCTACATTGAACCGAAACCAAAAAGAAAGTGGTGCCCTGCCGCCGGATGCAACCGGGCAGTCGAGTTCAAAGACGTCTCGTGCGAAGAAGGCTACGACGTCGTTTGCGATTGCTCATATAAATTCTGAAAGAACTGCAAGGAGGAACTCCACCGCCCCGTCATGTGCAAGATGTTGGAGTATGGAGCCTGAAAGGAAGTGAATCATGCCCGAATTTTTAGGCTGCCGTACAAGTGTATTTTGGGCTCTACGCAGTTTCCTAGTTTTACTAGGATTCAATTGTTTGCTATATATATAGTTGTTCCCTCATTGTAATTTGTATCCGAAAATATAGTGAAAATTCCTGGCTTGGCATCGCCCTCAGACGTAGATACACATCGTATCGAACTGGGTAAACAATTCTTGTGTTTGTTGATTTCAAAATTCCTGGCTTGGCATCGCCCCCAGACGTAGATACACATCGTATCGAACTGGGTAAACAATTCTTGTGTTTGTTGATTTCGTGATTGTGTGTTTATATCCTAACACAAGACGGTGGCGAAGTGGGCCGAGAAGAACCGGTCAGAGACGGAGAACACGACATGGATCCTTGCCTACACGAAGCCATGTCCCAACTCCAAGCGCAAACGTCCGATTGAGAAAATCATGGGTGCAATCACATGACGTGTAAGTGTCTTCACGAATTCTGTTGGGCTCTACGGCAGCTGCAACAAGTTTGAGGAGGATGAGAGTGCATATGCTAGAGAGACGGCGAAAAATATACTGAAGAGATACATGCATTGCTACGAGAGGTGGCATTCTAACCGATCGAGGAAGATAGCCCTGGATGATTTGGACAAGGCGAGGACCAAATACGATGGAGACGTGAAGATGGGTTTGTGGTAAAAGCGTGGGAGCAGGTAGTGGAATGCCGGCGCGTGCGCAAATGGAGCTACGTCTACGGGTATTACATGCCGGAGGAGGAGGACTTGAAGACCAACTTGTTCAAGTACTTGCAGGGGGAGGCGGAGTCTGTGTTAGTTCAAACAATAACTGGTGAAATCACTGTCCCACACTTGGAAATCATTAAGAAAATAGACCACCAATCTCATCGACTTCAAACCTTTATCCTATATACACAAAAAAAAAAGTAAAAAAAAAAAAAAAAAAAAAGCGAAAACTCAATACAATTAACACGATATATAGTTTAGGATTTAAAACATTTACAACGGTGAAGAGATAGACCCTGAGTCTATCACAGGAAGTGTAATTTTGGTGGGGTCCTAGTAATTAGATAGATTTCGATAGAAAATTCTGAAATGGTGGGGTTGATATAGACCCCGGGTCTATAATTATAAGTGTTCATTCTTTTTTTGTTTTTAATCAGAAAAAGTAAAAAAAAAATAATAAATAAATAAAATCGGACCAATAGTGTGAAGCCACGTGGACCGAAGAAGGGAGAGAGTGTGGTCGAGAGTGGTATCAATAAATCGATGCCACTCTCGACTCCTTTTGATCGATACCATGGGGTCTAAGAGCCACTATGGCTTCGACACCACGAGGTCTAAGGAGAGTGGTGTCGAAGGAGCCACTCGACCCCGGTGCAAGAGTCCCGTAGTGCATGCTCTTAAAGATACACTCTATTCAATGAAATATCTACAATATTCTCTCTCTCTCTCTCTCTCTCTCTCTCTCTTTTATATTGTGGGAACTTGCAGCCGCTACCTTTGGTGCGCACTGGGTTATAGTATTCTATCTCTCTTTAGAAGGTGACTATTTGCTCGATCATTGTGAACCACATTAATCAAAGTCAGCATCACAAATAGGAAACAAAAACACTCATATTAAAGAAATCGACGGGAAATAATAAAACTAATAAAATTTAATATGTGATAGTTTAAGAAAGATATTGTTACACGTCGTATGAGACTTGCGGTGTATCATTTTCATATCAAATATTTCATTGTCCCATATTAATTTAGAGATGATTTTTTTCCCGAAAGTTGTTTATAAGAATGAAAGTGACGCAAAATATCCTAATATCCTACATTGTGAGATTAACATAAAATTTCAAAAAATAAGTAGAACCGCCGGTTCGGAATTAGCCCGTCTACCCTTCAAAATTCCGGGTCGGAACCCGGCTGTCGACCACAATTTTGATTTTTGTGAAACGTTGACTTTAAGAATTTATATAGGTTCTCTAATAGATATAATCTTATTAAAAAACAATGTGAGATACTTAACATACAAACTATTATGTTTCACGTTTGTATGAATGAGATACAAAAACAAAAAACAAAAAAATGCAGCAAAAAAAAGTCTAATTAGAGTCATCAGACCACGAGTATGAAGTAGTTCAGTTTAAGTATTGCTACAATTTGTTAGTATAATACATATATTACATCAAATTATAATTTAAAAAACAGATTATATTGAAGGTTCGTATTTTTTATATGGTACCTATTTCGTGGGGTCACTTATTGCAACGTTTATTCATCATATCTTCAAGTTTTCTTTTTTTTTTTTAACAAATTACAAATAAATTTAGAGATCGTATCACGGTAGATTCGAACCAAAAATTCTTAACTCTGAGCATTAACCACTTTACTGTTAGGCCAACACACGTACACTCTGCAAGTTCTTTTATTTTCAGCTACTTTTCCACATTTAGTTTGGAGTGCATGAATATTAGAATGCATGATTTAACATGCACATAATGCGAAATTTAATATTTATAGAAGATATTGAAGAATTTAGAAATTCTTGCGCAATTTCTATTCTTATTTAAAAGATATTTCAAACGACCTAAGTATGAGAGAGAGATGTGAGAATAAAAATTACCAATTTAATTTTCTACCAAATTAATAAATAGTACTTCTTCCGTCCCCACTTAGTATGGTGTGAGGATCGGTGCACAGGTTTTAAGAAAAAGTAAATAAATGTTGGGTAGATATATTTTAAGTGGGAAAGAAAATGACTCATTTATATGTTGTTAATTTTTAGTGGATGAAGAAATTTTATAGGAGTAAATATATTGAACTTTTAAGAGTAATAAGGTAAAATACATATCTTAAAATAGAAACAACATACTAAATTGAGACAGCTAAAAAGGAAAAGTAACCTTACTAACTTGGGACACAGACAATATTTTCCAACATAATTCAAAAATGCATTGAAGGATCTATCTCCGGCGCATTGCCTTCATGGCTGGGAAAATGGAAGTAATATACGTATACATATTGATTATATAAAAATAATAATTATTTAATTGAATAATTAATTAAGTGATCAAATTATAGATTGATGCGTGATGTAAAAATGAAAAAATATACATTGTTTCAAGGTATTTATAAACTTTTTAATATATAAAGTTTAATTTAAAATCAATTTGGGATGAAAATTTTAATTTTTAATAAGATAAATATGATTGGAGGAATTAGATAAATGTCGCATAGGAGAGATAAGTAATTCCGTTTTTTTTTTATTTTAATAATAGACATGAAGTGTGGAAATTAATTTTCTTTATATGAAGCCACCGTTGATATATTGTGAATCATATTATATTATTTATTTTCTTCGGTTTTGGTAAATTCACAATGACAATACGCTTTTATTATGGAAATTTTAAATATCAAATCTTATACATACGCTTTTATTAAGGGATTTGTCCGATGATTTATCATTATAGTAGAGGTCTTCTCATATTCTTTGTTAGCGGTCAAAATCATGACAGAGGAAGAGAAGGAAAATGGTGTGCTATATGGTGATATATTTAATTTTTTTGAAGATGTGCAGAAGATAAATGTTCGGGCGATCAAACATATAGTCGAGAGGCTAATAAAGCGGCTCATGAGTTAGCTCAGTTTGCCAAAAATTTAGACTTAGCCATTGTTTGGCATAATAACTGGCCATTTTATAAAGGGCCGTATACTTTGTATCAAACAAAATATTAGGGTGTCATAGACAAATCATACACTCTAATCACGCGTACCAAACGAGCCATATTATATACTATATCTTAATTCTTAATAGATATATATTCTTAATATCTAAGTATATATAACTCATTTCATTCTAAATTATATGTTTCATATTTATGAAAAATAAAATTATTTTTTAAGTTAGTCTAAAAAAAATATTAGCATTTAAGAGTCCAATAAAAATTTTGTAAGCGAAATTCCAACGAAAACTAAATAAATACTACATGGATTCTCTTCTTTCATTCATATTTTTCTAAAATCTTCAATTAGTGTCTGTTAGAAAATACTGGTGATATCACATTGAATCTAATGTCTGAATAGATAGTTTTATAAAAAAAAAAAACTTGAAAATGTAAATATATCTTTCTCGGCCCGCTAAGATTATAGATATCAATTTACTTTAAACCAATCAGTCAATTCAAATAAACATAAAAAAAAAATAGATTTTACTAATTTTAGTTAATATTAACTTTGTAGTGTTTAGATTTTTGTCGAATTTATTACCCAACAGGTGTGCGACAACTATATACAATAAAGTCACAATTTTAATAGAGATGTAGAAAAATTCTAAACAAATTTAAATTTGAAAGATACATAATGAAAATGCAAATATATATCTTTCTCGGCATTTGGCTAACACTAGAGACATCAATTTACTGTAAAATCAACGAGACGATTCAAATTAATGAGACAATTCAAATAGACATAAAAAGAAGAATTTTTACTAATTTTAGTTAATATTAACTTTCTAGTGTACAAATTTTTATCAAGTATTATTACCTATCATGTTTGCAACAAGTATCTATAATAAAGTCACTATTTCAGTCGAGAGGTACAAAAGTTCTAAATAAATTTAGATTTGAAAAATACATGAATGAGTATCTGATTTATTATCATTCATAATTATAAGTTTAGATATATGAAATATAATAAATTACTAAGTTTGATTTACTATTAACGCAAACAATATAACAACTTTAAAATAAGATATAAACTATGTTTAAACAAAAATCAGTCTTTGGAGAGAAATTCTAGAGAGAGTGTGAGGGGGAAGCGTTGAGAGAGAATGACAATTTTTTTCAAAATTATAATGGTGTTGTTTGTTGTTTGGTTGTTTTATCATTTGCAAGATATTTGTATTTTTTTCGCCTGCTTACTTTGGTGAATAAAAATATTATTTACCAAAAAAAAAATATTTTTAAAGCATATTCATATAAATGAAACTATAAATAATTTTCTGTCAAATCTCAACGGATAACTTACCAGTACATATAAATAGATAGATAATAAATTAACATAATTGACATACACACAAATGCGTAACATATAATGCATATTGGATCTTGTACATCAATTCTTTCCATAACTAAATTCAATTGATAGCCGTCATTCCAAATATGAGAGAAAAAAATATATCTATACCTTATACATATATATATAGATATCATCCGAAAATTTGAGATATTTAATATCAATAGAATTTATGAATTAAAATACATAAAATATAGATTTAATATAAATGGAAATACTGAATGTAGGATACGCACATAGAATCTAAGATTAAGGAGAGATTAATTATTTTTTTTATCAAATTAAATAAAAAATGACTATTTTAAATTTTAATTCGGCCAACCAATAACTTAGCCAAATAATTTTGTAACTATTTATTCGGCCAACTAATAAATTAGTTCCCTACAAAACTAATTTTTTATTTGACCAACTAATATTGGCCAAATTAAATTATAAAAATATAGTTATTCATTCGATCGATTAATAAATAAATTGGCAAAAAAAAACTGGTGGAACAAAAGATGAGAAAATATACACATTGATTCTAGGTATTTATAGGCTTTTGAATAGACGAAGTTTAATTGAAAAATCATTGTGGGACACAAGATTTTAGCAGATATTTAAAATCTACTCATTATTTTACTTTAAAAAAATGAGATTTAGATAAATATGAATGGATGATTAAGAGGGGTGCCACGTAGAAATTTTTAAAGCAATAATCATTTCTCATTTAGTAATACTAGTGAGTTGCCCGAGAATTGACGAGAAATGATTTTATATTTATAAATATACTTTAAAAAAAGTTTTTTTCTGTAAATAATATTTTATTTTACTAAAGTGAGCAAGGGAAGAAATACAAACATCTTGCAAAGATAAAACAACCAATAACAAATCATACCATTATAATTTGAAAAAAACTTGTCTTTCTCTCTCAACACTTTCCTCTCACACTCTCTCTAGAATTTCGCTCCCAAGACTGACTTATATTTAAAAGAAACTTTATATTTTATTTAGATTTCTGAAATCCGATTGGTTGCTAACTTATTTCGATTTCTGAAATTCGATAAAAAGTCGGGACATCACAGTCCAAATTTTATCCGGAAAAAAAATAATAAAAACGGATTTTTACTAACTTACTCGTCTCGCAAAAAGAGTGAATGTAAAATCAGACGGTTTCTCGATTTGAGTTTTCGGGCGAAAATTTTATCGGACGCGAAAACCCTAATACAGTAGTCGTTCAACCGACTTCTGGAATTTATTTTCAGAAACGGATTTCACCGTCAGTCTTAGAATTGAAAATCCTTAACTTAGGCATGCAAAACCTTAATTAATTAGAAAATTTTTATTTTTCATCGGAAGAAAATATCTGGGGTATTACATATATCAAAATATTGATCAATATATCTTGAATTGAAAAAGTAATTAATCAATTATAATCCTACTATTATGATTACTTTTAGCCAGAGAAGGAAATTTCTACAACATCTATTTCATCAATTGCACATGACATATATGCTACATTAAAAAATTAATAAAAAAAAAAACAAAACTAAATGGAAGACGATAATAATTGAAATAGCCATACCCTTATTTAGCGATAATAATTTTAAAACAATTATACCTTTATTTTGGTCATCCCACAGAGTAACTAGGATTTCTTTCTTTTGTTTTTAGCTTTTATAGCGTGGAAGATAAATTATACATTTTTTAAGTACATTTTCAACCTATAAAAATATTAGTGGGGTTTGAACCTGATACTTTTGGATTCAAACAGTTCACTTTAACACTAGACTAAGAGGGTGTTTGGCTTAGCTTAAAAACTCCTCAAAATAACTTCTAAGCTCCTAATTCCTTAATAATAAATAACTTTTAATCTATTTTTAAAAATTTAAAAGTTTAGCCAAACACCCTCTAACTCAAATCTTCTTTAAATACATGTGGATTTCTTTATGGCAATGCTTGGCATGCGTCTCGTTTAAAATCATGTTCTAGGGGCCAAAATATTAACAAAAGTAACTTTGTAAATAAGAAGTTGATTCCAAGAATGTCACGAACTCCATCAAATCAACATACACAAAAACAATATCCTTTATTTATTTTGTATGTCATGAAAATTAACAAAATTAAGTTAAAAAAAAATAAATAATCTCAATCACACAAGATTTTTTTCTTAAGAAATTAATACTTTCATGGATAACTATACATTATTGTCTCGAGAGTATGGTGGGCAAACTATACGTAGCTCTGTCAAGAGTATTAAATGGTTTGAAGATGTTGACATATGATAAAAACAATTATAATGGAAAAAAATTATATTACCTTTGTAGAATTATGCAGAACTCTCGACGCATAATTAAATTATGACGAGAAGATAAAAACTCTTAATCTCTAGCATATCAATGCTCGAATGGTTTAGATTTGGTTGTTTATAGCTTTTGAATATGTAGAAATTACATTATTCAAAATTTATAAACCTATAGATTTTAAATAATTTTTTTATTAATATTTGATTGATACTTTTGTACTTCATACGCGTGCATGGCACTGGTGTGGTACTAGTGGGACTTAATAATAAACCCTTACGCCCACAAGTCTGAGAAAAGGAAAATAAGCAAAAAAGGGAAATATTGTAAGTGAACATCGAACGGTTCCTTAATCCTTAAGATGTCCAATATCTTAATCCTTAAGATATCCAATATGGCTTGTCCTTGTGAGATTTCTCCCTAAAATAAATGAGACGATGTATTATTATTATTATTATTATTATTATTATTATTATTATTATTATTATTATTATTATTATTATTATTATTATTATTATTTTTGAGAAGCCTTTAAGAGATATATTCCATTAGTATAATTTTACAAAAGGCTTTAAAAAATACAAAAAAAAAAAAAGTTTACAAAAAGAATTTAAATTTGATTCGGCGTATGCTAAGGTAACTTCAAATATTCGGTAAATAATTTACCTTCAACTTCAAGTTAATCTAATAAAGAAATAAATGAAAAATATCCGCACGATTAATGAAAACCTTCTATTTGCTCTTCAATGTATCGTTTTTATATAAAACTAGTATGTAACCCGTCGAATTTCGACGGGGCCACTTAATATTATAATATTTTATTTTAAAAATATAATCAAATAATGTTTAAAGTCATAGCACAATCACAAATCATTAATACATCTTCCTATCTCATTGACCACAAATTCTATCTCTCTCATCTTCTTTCTATTTCCTTGATTTCTTCATGTTAGAAAATTTGACAATCTATATACTCTGTATGCAACAATTTTTAATTCTTTCAAATTAATGTCAAAGAAATCGACTAACATGAAATAAGAACATTGAGGTTATATGTTTGTTTAAGGTTTTTAATTTGACTTAAAATTCATAAAATCGATGATGAAGTTGATAAAATATGTCGTGGAAATTTTCCATTTATTATTCTTGTGAATGTAGATGTTGTGAGATTTCATTAATATAATTGACTCTAGGATCTTTATCTATACTTCTCTTTGAGGATTCAGGATTAGGATTCGGAGAAAATATATACCTGATATGATACCACATGTCTAATGCAAAATTCATTGGTTTGTTAATACAGAGAATTGGTTTTTCCCCCAATCAAAACTCAACAAAACAATCAAAAGTATAAGTATTTATAATCTTCAAGATCTTATAATTATTTTGGATGCTCCAACTCATGTCTAATTCAGAACAAATAATACAATTGTTCATTTCTCAATGACATCATATTTGGACATTTAATTTAAACAACATAAAGCTAATCACACTATACTGCAAAATTAACTCAAGCCACAAAGCAAAAGGGCTTGAAATATATTTTCCCTAAGGCTCTTTAACGAATTCTATAAATAAAGAGAGTTCATAACATACCTAAAAAAACCACCTAAAAACACCTTCCATTTGCTCTTCAATGTATCGTTTTTATATAAAATTCTAATACTCGATGCTCATATGACTTGTAAATATCAGTTATTAAAGTGTGATTTGGGTGTACTGATAATTCTCGGGGAAAAAAAAGTTTAACTTTGAATAGAAACGGAATTTACCTAATCAAAACTTTCTATGGCATCCGAAGAAGACGATTACTATCAAGACAGCGGCAACGATGAGTCGGAAGAAGCAGCAGACTACTGCGCCGCCGCCTACCGCTGGAAGCACTACAAAATCCTAAAGAAAGAAGACATCAAAGTCTTTCAAGAAAACGATATCTCTACAGTTTGCGGCGTTCTCTCCGTTCCCAGAGGCGTCGCCTGCGCCCTCCTCTGCCGCAATAACTGGTGCCTCACCTCCGCATGCGAGTACTGGTTCGACGCCGGAGAGAGAAACCCTAATCCCACGGGGAAGCAACAAATCTGCAATAGTTGCGGCGAAAATACAAAAGAAGTGGTTTCCGCCGCCTGCGGCCATCCCTTGTGCGCCGACTGCTGGAGAAGTTACATCGCGAAGGCGGTCAGCGACGGCGCCGCCTGCTTGACGCTTGAGTGCCTGGAGCCCAGCTGCAGAGCGGCCGTGACATCAGACATGGTGGAGAAAGTTGCATCAGAAAGTGAGTTTGGATCTGCTTGTCACCGTGTACACCTCCGTGCAGCTTCCAATTCTGTTGGATCTGCTTGTCACCGTGGAGAGACGACGACGACGGCCGTTGTGTTGTCTGCCCAAAGTATAAGGTCGATTGCAAGAGTGGAGAGGAGGACACGAGGAGAATGAGGGCCAAGAGATACAGAGAGAGATACATTCACTGCTACGAGAGGTGGTATGCCAACGACAAATTGAAGAAGAGGGCTATGGAGGAGATGGAGCGGGCGAAAATCGGGGGATTAATGAAGTTTGTGGGAGAAGCGTTGGAGCAGATGGTGGAGTGCCGGCACGTGCTCAAATGGAGCTATGTGTACGGCTATTACTTGGCGGAGGAGGGTGGGAAGGCGACGTTTCTCGACTACTTGCAGGTGTGTGCGGAGGCGGTATTGGAGAGGATACAGCAGTGTGTGGAGAAGATAATTAGAGAAGAATTGTGTTCTGATGACTTTTGTGCAAAGGTTATGTGTTTAATCTCGGTAACGAGAAACTCTTTTGAGAATTTGGTGAGGGCAATGGAGCATGATTTACCTGAAATTGAGAATTATTTGGTGATGGATAAACAAGTTGAAAATGTGGCGATGGCGTTGGAGAAGAATTATATAACTGATGATCAAGATGAGAATTTGGCATTGACGACGTTGAACAAGAATGAGATAGCTGTAGTCGAGGATGATTTGGCCAACGGATTTGGTTATGCCGCTGGAGAAGAAAGAGATGGCTTCTGAAGTGAAAGAGAAAGAGAAGGATGAAGAGAAGCCTAGCTCCATGACTCACAAGTTCAAATTTGAATAAAAACTTAGTTTTTTTTTTTTTCCTTTTTTTTTTGGGTTTATACTTCTTTTAAGTTAGGGAATGGAGGATTGCGATTCTTGCATCCTCTACTTTAGTATTAGTTTTTATTTAGTACGATAGTGATACCCTTTTTTGTAATGTTAAGTTTTGGCACTTAATATCTGGAGGTTCATCTATTAATTAGTCTGCACGATAGTGCAATATTTGTTTGCATGATTGTGCAACATTTCGTCGTATTCTATTTATAACTATAGCGAATTTGTTAAGGAAATTAAAAATTCTACCAAACACATGTCAATTATTTATATATAGCAGTCAAATATAAGATATCGTCTTTTTTTTTCTTAATTTTTTTTCCTCACTTTACTGTAATGATTTAGAGACGAACAAAATTCCTAAACTTAAAATATTGTTTTGTAGGTCCGACCTAATTATATAGTATCTATTTTATGAGAGATGATGGATGATGTGTTACATTTTCCGTTACCACCGGTCTCGATTTATCCATTTTAACATTATTTTTATTTTTATTTTTATATGTATTTTATTTTAATACTTTAAAAAGTGTTATTAAAGTTGTTAAATTTACAAATTAAAAAAAAAAGTTAGATTTTTTTCTGTTTCCCTTTATGTTGAAACTAGACCGAATGGAAAATGGAAATTTCATATATTGAGCTAAGTGTTTATAGTAGTTCATAAAATTGTAAAGTGAAAATCAATACAACAGTAACCCAATTCCTATTTATAGAGCTAGCTTGTAACTACTCTTATTAGGTGTGCTAATCACGCTGATGATTCAATACACGTGGCAGCATAGCCACGAACAGATAGCACGGATTGTGCTTTTAGCCAATGATCACGATCTCACGATGCCGCTAAGCTGGCATCCTTCTCCTCATGCACCGAGCTGGTGTCTTTCACTTCCTCATGCACATGCATACACTTATACCCCCCTCAAGATTGACATGGATATCTGACATGCCTATCTTGGATAAGAGCATGCAAAATCTGGTTCCTCCCAAAGCTTTAGTAAATAAATCAACAAGCTATAGATTGGTAGAGATATGCAACGGTGTGAGAAACCCTTCTTTATGCTTATCACGCACCACATGACAATCAATTTCTAGATGCTTGGTGCATTCGTGAAATACTTGGTTCTTGGTAATGTGTATGGCAGCCTGATTATCGCAATAAAGTGGAATAGGTAGAGAAATAGAAAGCTGAAAATCCTGAAAAAAAAGATAGGAAAGCCACACCATATCGCGCACCGTGGAGCCTAAAGCTCGATACTCTGCCTCGGCTGAAGAAGCAGAGACAGAGGTCTGCTTCTTGGAGCGCCAAGAAATGAGAGAGTTCCCCATAAAGATGCAGTAGCCAGTCAAAGACCTGCGGGAATTATGAAGGACAGACACCCCAATCTGCATCCCCGTAGGGACGAAGGGAAAAAGAAAATTCAGCAGGATAAAAAAGGCCAAGTGAAGGGCAACCCTTCAAATATCGAACCACATGCAAAGCACCATCCCAATGGTGCTCACAAGTAGAGCTGGACAAAAATACCGAATATGCCATATACCGAAATTACTGAACCGAAATTTATCGAAATTATCCAAATTTTTGGTACAGAAATTTACGGTACGGTATGATACCGTACCGAATACACATGGTACGACAACGGTATAATTTTCTATATACCAGCGGTATACCGTACCGTACCGAAAATTCAGTATATGCTGAAAAGACGGTATATATCGAGAAATCGGTATATACAATACTGTATATACCGTCAATACCGAATTTATCTAATAAAATTAAATTAATATTATACAATTATACTTATAATATAATTAATATTACAATATTATAATTAATACAACTAGATAATTAAATCAAAATTTATTAGAACAAACAAATTGACATAAATAAGCTTCTTACCAATTGATAATAAGCAATTATCGGTTAATGACAAAATAAGCACCTATCTAGTTTATAATAAGCAAATCAAAACAACATGACAAAAAAACATAACTAAGATAAATAAGTGTCTTTGTAGTTTATTAGAAACAAATAATAATATAAAAAAAGCAACATAGGAGAATAAAATAAGCATCTCAATAATTTATCATAAGCAAATAAAAGGGAAAAAGCAACAATAGAAAAATAAATAAGCATCTCATAGAAAAATAAATAACTAAATAAGCATCTTTTCAATTAATAATAAGCAAAGAGAAAACAAGACTATAAGCATCTAATAATTATATAAAAAGAATTTGAAAACTATAAAAATAAATATAAATAAACGTTTCTCAAATCTAATTGAAGCAATTGAAATGAGTAAGGGTTTCTTTATTTTGTTCATTTTATTTGCATCAATTCTAATTCAATGTTTTTGTGTTTCTTTACAGAATACATATACAAATATCAATCAAGATTGTATTAATATTTTTTTGTTTCTGTCACAGCCCCAAAGCCCGAGGGACGACAGAAGTCGGGGTGCGACCGGGATTGGATTAAAGAAGCGGGGAAGAAAGGGACTGACTGAATAAACATACATACACGACTACATAATTTCTATGAACAAGACCTCGATTATAATATATATAAGAAAAGAGTTGATCTCGGAAGATCACTCGACAAAGTATTCAAAAAGAAATCTAAGTTATTAACAGAACTTAGACTACAGTGATATAATTACATAACATCAAAAGTGTTCAAGCGTCTAGAATTTGGCAGCGGAAAAAGTGAGACATAATACAAGTCTTCTCCTAAAGACGACTTCCACTCCTAACTCAACCCTCCTCCGCTCTCGTCGCTTCAACCTGCACATTTAGAAACATATGCAGGGCTAAGTACGATAGTACTTAGTGGGCACGTTGCCGAAAACATAATCATAGTATAGATAAACAGGCATCTCATTTTTATAGCGCAACGGGGTTTTCATTTAAAAGAGCCCGTGCTTATTAAACATTTTTATCTCATTCAATAAGTAGCTCGCGTGAGCATTTTTCCATAGATGTTACGTTCAAAATCTTGACCAGTCATTATCACCGTGGCTGGTTACCCCTCAACAGGATACCACATACACCACAGGCTACAGTGCACTAACTCTGGAAAGCACCTAATGACTAACTCAGAGCCGATCGTTAAGTAGTTAACACCTAATGGTTAACATACAATTCTGGAAAACACGACGGCTAACTCAGAAGTGGTACAAGAGAACTCACATAAACATAAAACATTTCATTTATGCCTGATATCACTTTGAAAACACAGTTATCAAAGCTCATAAAGCTCACTTTCGAGTTGTGGAAAAACCCACATTTTATTTGTTATAGATAAAAGCCCACCTTAGCTTTACAGAACTAAATAAATGAGCTTCCGTTCTTTAGTCTTCCGTCCTTTCCTTGTGCTGACTTCCTCCTTCATCGTACATAAAACATAACCTCGATGAGTCGTTGAGACGACAAAAGAAAATAGAAATCGAAAACAAGTTCGATTTAGTCTTTTACGTTTCAACTTTTAGGCATTTGCACGCTTAACTAATTTCTTTTATTTAATCGGAAACGAGATACGATCATATTTCGTTTTGACACTCAAACTCTGTATTTGACTCTAAGGTCAGTAGAATAAATAGTCGTTAACTCATTACGACTTAAAAGATCGAAAGAAACTAAGTTGAGAAGAAAACAACTTAGGAAAATAGATTCTGAAAATTCACTGCGCAATGCAGTAGTTCTGGGGACTGCCCAGAACAGAGTATCCTGAAACAGGGGATGTGCCATATACCGTTAGAAAGCCATGAAAATCTAGTTTACGCTCCAATTTACGGATCTCAAATCCGATAAACGAGCTAAGAGATATTGCAGTTTCCGGAAAGGGTCGCAAAACTGCCGAGGTTAACCCTAATTGTTCGAAGAATCGACGTTTGACTTCCTAGGTTCGTTCTAAGTTATCGAACCTATCTTCTCACGAAATTAGCACGTCAAGGCAGTCAACACGTACTCTTGTACGTGAAGAACTTCTTTCTATTTCCCGTCTATAAGCACGGCGTTCAAGACCTCGCCGTTTAAAGCTAAACAATTACTATACCATTCAAGTTAATAATTTCAATCCTAACTTCTCGATTATAACAAGAGCTCGACATTTCATAGCTCGGATCAACACGCCGTCAACTACAATTTCGTTCCCTCATCATTAATGATCATTAATAGCCAATTATCTTTCTTACTCGACTTTCCTATCATTATTTACGTACATTTGTTCGTCTCTTAAGAAATTTCCAAAGTTATCGGATTTCGATCAAATTCCATATTATCAATCTTTATCTATCGAGATTCATTATTATCTATATCATCATCTCATATCATTACTCAATCTCAACTAATTATCAAACCTTTGTCTCTTACAAATTCATTATTATTTTAGAAAATTCCAATTAAATTCATATCATCATCTAATATCATAAGAGACATTAATCCATCATTATAACATCAACTAAATCAAACTACAATCAACCCCTTAAACCCTTAAATTTTCGGTATTAGGAAATAATTAGGGCAAGTGAATTTTATTCATTAATTTCATCCATTAATCCAATTCTAAACCTACCACATCAAGTATTATTCAAGAATTAACAATCCTACATCATTAATTTAAGATTTCCAACTCAAACCCTAACCTAAAATCGGTGGTCATCAAATTATTAGGGGATTCCATTTATTTTTTCATCATTCCTCAATTAAACATCCCCTAAGCTCCATTATACAAACAATTTATGAATTAAAACATCCTATAGTAAAGCCCTAAATTTCGGTCCTATAAGATTTTAGGGTTAAATGATTTTCATTCCATTTTAACCATAGAAATCAACTTCTAACCAACTAATTGCATTAATTAAAACATAAATCATCATCTATTTCATCATCCTAATTTTCGGTCCTTATGGAAATTAAAAGAAATAAATTTCACATGGATAGAAAGGTAGAAGAGGTAATTACCTTGAAGATTATGATATTAGAATCGAAAATAGAGGGATGGTTGATGATCTATGATGAAAATCCTTGCTCAAAGCTTCAAGCTCCTTCAATGGTGGGGAAAGAACTTGAGAGGAAGAATGATGATGGGGGGCGGTTTTTGTGTGGTTGTGGGAGAAGAAATGGATGATTAAATGTTAATAGAAATAGTATCCAACAACTAAGGTGGAAAGTTATCTACCATGAGGTGTTACATTTAATCATTACAAATGTGAGTCATAAAGTTTTAATTAGTATAAAAATGAAATATCATTGCATGTGTGTATGGTGCAAGTCGGCTAAGGGGGGGGGGGGATATTTTTCCAAAAATCCCGTTTTCCAACTCGTTACGACGTTACGAAAAATCGCGCATTAAAAATACGTATTCGACTCGTTTCTGTCAAAATCCGACTCAACCATAAATTCCGACATATTTAACATACTCGGAAAATAATATTTAAAAAATTAATTCCGACAAAACCTCGGGACATCACAGTCCGAGTTTCGTCCGGAAAATCATAAAAACGAACTTTATTGGGCGAATTCGTATCGCAATTTGGTGAATGTAAAAATCAGACGGTTTTCCGATCTGAGTTCTAGAACTAAAAAGTTATCGTACGCGATAACCCTAAATACAGTACTCATCTAACTGACTGTCGTAATTTATTTTCGGAAACGGATTTCACCGTTAGTTTTAGAATTCAAATTCATGAACTTAGGCGTGCAAAACCATTTTTATTTATTAATTTTATTTTTAGAGACAGTTATAATTTCCGGGGTATTACAGTTTCTCTACAGATGGCAAGTATCTCTCCGGCATCCTCTTTATCTGCTATGTGATTTCAAGAGTAAGATTATATTTGTATAATATATATATATATATATATATATATATATATTATAAATTACAAATTTTAATTGTAGGTGGCTGCTTGGCTCTTGATTATATATATATTGTATATTATCTGCTATGTGATTTCAAGAGTAAGAATTCTAATTGAAACTAAGCAAATTACAAATTTTGTAGGTGGTTGCTTAGCTCTTGGAATTCTTGAAGTTGGTAAGATGTTGGAGCTATTTTCTTTTGAGTAAATTTATTTGTTTCCTGATATGTTGAACATTTGAACTGTTGCTAAATTATTGGAGGCTTGGAGCTTCTTGACTTTTAAATTAATTATTTTTTAGATGTTTAACTATTGGAGCTTCTCGACTTTGTTGGTTAATTATTTTTCAGATGTTGATTAATTATTTTATGGATTACAAGGTGAATGTTTTATTTTTATTTTCGGTATGCCGAACCACAATGCGGTATACCGGAAAAACGGTATGGTAACGGTATATTAAATTATGATACCGAATATTCGGTATACCGAAAAGTTCGGTATGGTAACGGTATGAACTTTCTCTTACCGATATTTTCGATATGGTATATGGTATGACGACAAAAATTCGGTATACCGTACCGATCCACCCATGCTCACAAGGCTGTGAAACAAATTGACTTAAATGTTGTACATCATTAGAAAGATTAGGCCTTGTAAGATTGAGATATAATAGCTGACCAACCAATTTTCTATAAGAATCACTACGCCAAAATCGCTCATGCATAACGCCGCATAGATAACAGATATTTAAATCCGTTATGAAAAAATAGTTATCTCTAATCTTTTGTAACGATTTTGAGTGTTACGTTATCTATGAGTGTTACTTATGCTTATTTTTAATAACGCGTTTTTAATACCGTTATGCTTTGTGTTATGTATGAGCCAATTTAATTACAGTAAATTTTACTGTTATTAATGTATGTTATGTATTAGATTTTAAATTTTGTTTAATTAAAATATATTTGGCTCTTATCACTTAGGATCACCCAAAAGAAAATAAAAAATAGTTCAAACAAATTACACAAATTACACCAGTTCTCCCCGCCTCCTCCCCCATTGATCTCTTCGTCCCCGCCGTCCTCCATAGACGTTTGCTCGCCGTTAATTTTCCCGTCGCCTCTCTCCTCAAACAACCCAACGCATCTCTCTCTCTCTCTAGTCGTCTCTCTTGCTCTTCCCCACCCTCAAATCTAGAACCCTAGGTCGTCGACCAGTTTTTTCTTCTTCTCAAGCGACCTCGTCGGTCTGCCCAGCTCGCCGCTATTACGGTGCTACCTCCGTCTCCCTCCTATGTCTTGTCTTTCTCTTGCATCCACAGGAACACAGCGATGCATCTTCTTCATTCTTATTCCTTCTTCCTTTTTTGACCGACATCATCACTCACTTTATCCAAATTCTTTCTTTATCTCGTCTCTAATTTTCCCAATTCCTACTGGAAAAAAATCCTTCTCTATCTCGTCTCTAATTTTCCCAATTCCCACTGGAAAACAAAAGCCCTAAATTTTCTACAAAAAGCCCCAAATCTTCAGATTCGGTCAACCTCTCCTCCGGTTCCACAGTTCACCGTCGATTTATCGGTGATGCCGCCGATAACCCCTTTCCTAGCCAGCGCCGCAGTAGAGGTATCAACCTCCTGCCGTCCCAAGAAGTTGACGTTGGCGCTAATGTGGGGATGGCCACCTTCGCCACCGTGGTGATGGGCTTGAAGGTGCTGGTTTTCGAGCCCGTTTTTTAGAATCTGCAGAGGATTTGCGATGGGGTTTATTTCAATCAAGTTGGGGATTTGGTCGACTTGTTCGAAGCCACCGCCTCTAATCGCTCCGGCAGCATCACATGCCATAAGGTAGTGTATTTCTATTTTTGTTTTCCTTCCTATGGGTTTATATACAATTTGCTTCTCTCACTAGCTTTATTGCTCTTTTGTTTCAATGGTTTCTGAATTTAGAGAATTAGTGTTTTAGAGTGGCCTAGATTAATGTAATGTAACAGCAAGAATTAACACTATTCTCATAGGGATTTCTTTCATGATATTGAACTCCTGATATATTGAACTTTAGCATACTCGTTCGTAAATGTTATAGGAAATTGGACATGTTTTTTGAAAACAAAACCTATTTGGGTAAGTCTAGCACAATTCATCCGATAATAACTCTATAGATTTCCACCTTATGCCTTTCTTGGATCATGCAGATGCGTAATCCTAAGGAAGTTGAAAAAAAAAACAATATCAAGAATTTTACAAAAAGACATTTAATGAGTTTTTGGACCCACTTGCCTATATGCATTTTACTACAGAGGTACGTAGGCTTAAATCATATGGACCAATAGTAGTTAGCATCATCTTCTTTAATTTGTATGCGATATCTTCTTATGCTGGGTGAGGTGGAATTTAGAAGTGTACTTTATATTCCTGGCATGGCGCCTATGAACAATGAAGAGGTTATAAATCCCAAGACAAAGAATATCTGGTTGTATGTGAAACGAGTCTTCATCTCCGATGATTTTGATAGTGAATTGGTATGAGGCTTTTGCATTCCCTATACGTTCTGATATTATATAGTTATATTGTCACTTGATAGGAGGCTCGAAGCTAATCTTGATCTATTGACTTGTAGTTTCCGAGGTACCTGAGCTTCGTGAAAGGTGTTTTGGACTCCGATGATCTTCCTCTCAATGTTTCAACGGAGATCCTTCAAGAGAGCCGAATTGTAAGGGAATCCTATTACGATCTCAGTCACATAGTATCCAAATTATTATTGCTAGACATTTTAATGCTATTTTGGCTTATAATTTATTTATTCCAGGTGAGGATAATGAGGAAGAGATTGGTGAGAAAAACATTTGATATATTCAGGATCTTGCTGAGAGCGAGAACAAAGAGGTTGGTGGCTGATTGAATCACTAATTTCTCTGTCCAAGTGCTAAATATCACTAATTTTGCTTTAATTTCTCTAGGATTGGGAGAACTTTGGTAAGTTTTTAGTTTACTAATATTAATATCCCATCTCTGGCTTTTGAATCTTTGCTAATATTTTAAGTGAATGTTTGGTATTTCATCCTGATATGTCATATTTTTTGGATCTTTATCCTTTAGGCTGTCAATGCGGATTCCATCCAGGAGCTAAGGAGTGAGCTTGGGAATCAGTTACCTCTTAAAAGCCTCAAAATGAACAAGAGGTTTGTTGTTACTAACTTGAACTCTCTAATTGACTTGCTATACTCTTCTAGTTATGTCTTTTCCGTTTCATGGATTTGTCCTTCCGTTAATTAATTTACTCTTTTTATAAAGCATTAATTAATATTTTTGCTTAGTGGCTATAGTTTTATATGCTATTGGATATTGTTGCTTAGTGACTATAGTTGTTTAGTTGTTTATTTACAGAGTATTTGCATGATTGTGGTTCATAAGAATGCTGAGTTGGTGAGATATTTAGCATTTTTTATGAAAGAGTCTTATGATATGTGATTCCAATTCTATTTTACTTGCCTCCATGCAACTGAACATCTCTCTCAATTTGTCATCAATCGTTTATACATACATATATATAAGAGGTAATAAGTTGGTGAAAGGTGGAAGTTTTGTTGGGAGATTCATTAACAAGACAACAACTATCTAATTAGGTATGAAAGCTTTCAATTTTTTAAAGGCAGTTAAAGTTTTGGCAGCTCTCACGAACTAATCTTGCCTATCCTAGAGATGTGGCTACCTTATTTGAACACCTTGAGTATTTTGAGATATTTTTCTATGTGGCTCACGTTCTCATTTTTCAACCCATCTTATCAATATATGATATTTAAATTAGATTAAATTTCAGCCTTATCAGGTTGGACTAAATACTCATGCAGTGACTTCTACTTTTGTAATACCCAGATCCTTTATTAGACGTTAAGTTCGTCTTAAATGAGTTTATATGCCTTAATTATGTTACCTTGTGTGATAAATATTTTCGAGAAAAGAAATTTTCTCATGAAATTAATAAAATGTCCTTGAATGACTTTACGTGATTTTTATCATTTCGATTATCCGAATCGATTGTGTGATGAATGGATTGAGCATGATTATGTGATGTGAGTTTGAGTTTGAATTTCAGAGAAATCTGAGAAGTTTCATTTTTGTATGAATAGTAACTTTTCTCGAGTAATCACTATTCATCAAACTTTTCTGAACTTCGTCAAATTAGTGTCTTTTAAGTCTATAAATGATTTCGGAAGCTTTTAGATAAGTTTGAGAGTCGTTAGAAATTGTCCGAAAGAAAATTTAGTCAAGGACTAGAAAACCCTAATATGAATAGTGAATTCCGACTTTTTCTTCGTTTCTCGGAATTTTGATTTGACAACTTGATTTCTGGATTTCTTGATTTATTTGGTGAAGTTCGAGACGGAATAGAGAGAATTCCAATGACGAGAAAGAGTCGTGGAGAGTTTCAAATCGTTTGAGAGTTTAATGAGAAATTAGGAATAGATTGCACCGGATAACTTTTTCTTCCGGCGAAATTTATATCGCGTTTTTTATCACCAAGTGCAACTAATTAAATTAAAAACTTATCCTACTCTCATTTCACTCACTCTTTCACACACACTCTCTCTCTCCCTCTCTCTCTCTCTTAAACATCTCTCTCTCTCCAATTCTCTCCCTGAACTCTCTCTCACTACCTCTCTCTCTCTCTCTCTCTCTCTCTCTCTCATCTCTCTCGGCCAAAACACACACAAACACACACACACACACACACACACACACACTAAACTCTATTTATGAACCTTCTTCAAGCTCCAAAGATGAAGATAACTTAGTCTCGGATCATCCACCGACTAATCTAATAAGGTATTCGCAATCTCCTCGTCATGGTGATCGATTTAAGACTAGGTTTCATTCATTTCTTTTCCTCTTAAAAATCGGCAGCTTTGCCTCAAAGATGGAGCTCGACTTTTGATTGTGTGGATCGTAGAATTGCGTGGAATTAAAGCCTTTGATCGATCAAGCCTTTGAGTGTAAGTAAGTTCTTTGATTCTTGTTGAATTCTAGCAAGAAATCCTCTATTTTTCCTTCTCTTTTGTTCGATCAAAATGATCATCCCATCAAGAAAATCGAAGCCTCTTGTTCTAGTTTTGATTTTTGAGTTCTTGAGAGTTTTTATACACAAAAATAAAAGTTAAAAATCGATTCTCCCCTCCCTAGGAAATCTACCGAAAATTTTAGGTATAAGGGTAGAGTTTTGATTTTTCATTTTGAGTGTGATATTCATGATCCTTATGTTTAGATATGTGTGATGATGTTGAAAGAGAAAAAATTGAAATATATATGTATGATGAGAGTACAGAAAATTTTAGGATTTTTTGGTGTTTTGTGTTGATGATTCAAGCACGATTTGAGTGATGAATTTGTGTTCTAGATTAAGATTTAAGAGTTTCTATGTATGTGATTGAATGAGAAAAATGATGAAGTATGTGAGCATGTGTGTACCGAAATATGTATATGTATGAAGACTTGAAGATTTTATGACGTTCTTGATGAAAATATGATGTTCTTGATGATATATGATTAAATGATGTATGAATTGATGAATTAAAGATGATATGATAAGAGAAAATAGAAGAATAAATTTAAAAAAAAAATTCTTGGAAAAATTCAAACCAAATAATGAGGATGAAGTTGATGACTCTTGATGATACATGTTACATTTGATTAATGTGATGAATCGATGATGAAGATGAAGTTAAAACAATTAGAGTCTTTTTTCGAAATTTTTTAATCCGAGTTAATACGAAGAAGTTGTCGAATAATGAAAAATCGAGTTAAAACTAAGAAATGAAAAATTTGTAAAGAAAAATGAAAAATAAGAAAACATTTATCGAGTTAACAAGTAATAAGAAGTAATTAGAATCTTTTTATCGAGTTTAGTAAGTTTCCGAGCGATGACAAGTTTTACGAGAAATGACGAAAAACCTTATTTCATAAAATTAGTTTGTATTATAATTCTGACTCACTAATTAAAGTCTTTAAATTAATATAAGAGAAATAAAATTTAAGTCTTTAAATTAAATAACTTATAATTTCTAAAAAGTTAGAAACTGAGTAAAACCGAGTCTTGAACGAATAATCGAGTCTTGAACGAGTAATCGAGTTTATAATTATGATTAATTAAATTAATATAATTTTCTAGAATTTTTTCTAGAATATTTAATTATATTTGGAAAATTTTTCTTTTTCCGACTATTTATCGAAGTCGATCGTTTACCTATTTGTGAATGTTCGATTGTTGATCTAAAAGTTTGTTTGTGAATGATTTGTGACATTAGAACCCAAGAATTAATCTTGTAATTTTCTGAGATCATTTAACTCGAGAAATCGAGAAAAACGAGATATGTGATGTGAATAAAGATTTTCTGTCTTTTGTGGATTATTTAATTAAAAAAAATATCTGGATGTTTTTTAGTCAAGTATGTGAGTCTGAGAGTCACTTAGTTTAGTAATTGGGTAGAATCGAGAAACCGAGAAAGATCGAGTTAGATAAGTCGAGGTAAGATAAGAAACCCGAGTCGAGTAGAAGTCCTTCAGCCGAGCATTAAAGTTCGTTACGTTTTCCGAGTAAGTAGTATCGCCCTTATAAAATATTATTCTTGAAGGAACGAGCGGGACTGAGAAGTAGTCGGAGAAGAAGAAAGGAACCTACCCCGGCAAACCCTAGCAGTCAGGTGGGCTTTTTAACCGAAACCAAAGTGATGAATGTGATTACTATTATCATATTATGTAAGTTTTGAAATTAATTGACTTGCCATTTTATCTGAGTTTTGGTATGTTTTAATCATCTACTTAAGTTATTATAATTATCCTGTGTGAGACAGGGACACGCGTGTTGTTATTATTTGCTTGATGTGATTGTGAGCCTTGCTTCGGTTCGGCTGATCACAGTGTTAGAGAAGGAGGCCTACTTCTCGACACACGAGAATTATGTGGTAGATTGATTCATACCTGCTATTCAAATTATATACGTTGACTGCGCAGTCGTTTCAAGAAAAGAAAATGATTTTAGCATGTACAAGTTAAATGTTTTAAAACTGTACTAACACTTGTGATGCAGTGGCAAGGCAAGTTCAATTATATAGCTCTATCAAGCAAAGTTTAAAATTATTTTGGCATGTGTTCACTGAGTACGAAGTACTCGGTCCTGCATATATTTCAAGACGTGCAGGTTAGCGAGATGGTGATGGCGGACGGTGCTCGGTGGTGTGATTACTTGAATAAGAGTCGAGTTTTCTTTCGGTTTAAGCTTGCATCTGCATATCTTCATATATGTAGTTGCATGATAAACAAACTTGTTTATTTATTTAAATTTTAGTACTTGACGTTGTGTCGATACAATGAGCTTAATGCTCGAAACTATTCTTGTATTTTCTTGTACTTCTACTTGACTTGGATTATATCGTTTCAATTGCTTTTCGACACTTGAATCATTAATTAATGCTTGTTTATTTGAGTTTTAGAATTGAAATCATGTTCTATTAGTTATCGCTTTCAATCTATATTCCCTTGTTCCCGAGCATGATCCCTTGTCGAGTTATGTTTGTATTCGAGGTTTCACCTTACTGTCCAATGGATTCTAGTCGTTTTCATACACCAGAATTCGGGCTGTGACAACTTTGTCATTCTAACTAAGTTGGCATCAGTTTACATGATCTATGATTATATGTGTAATAGCATTAATTGAAGCCCTATCTTGTTTTTCAGGTTAACAAAAGAGGAAGATGATAAAATGTGTGCCACAACTGCAAACGTTGATGTTCGAGCTGCTAGTAGAGTGGATGATATTACATCAAGATGGAAAATTTTGTTATCTTTCTTTGGACATATGACTGATAGAACATGTGTTTCTGTTAACTCTATTCGGATGGTGATTGTATGAATATTTTGGATGATATATGATATGATTTATGGATGGTTTTTATTATTTTGTGTGTTTTAGAATTAATTTTAATTGCAAATAATAAATATGAGGTAATAACAAAAAACGACTGTTACCTATGAAAACCTTTGATAACGGAGAAAAATAAGTTTTCATAACGAACAAAACGTTATGTATACAGATAAAGATAACGGATAAAAGTCCGTAATGTATATGAAAATTACCGTTATCTATAACGATAAAGATAACGGATATTTATGAACTTTTATAACGGTAAGAAACGTTATGTATTTTGATAAAGATAAAGGATAAATATCCGTTATCTATGAGCACCCACATAGATGTCACCACTATACTTAACGGACATTTTGTACATAGATAAGGGATCCGTTATCTATGAGCATTTTTGGCGTAGTGAATCCGGTTTACTCAATAATGGTGAAGTAATAGTGCCAAGATTTAAACCTTCAGGAGAGGAGTAGGAGCAGACTTACACCCAATCAAACCAACACTGTGAATGAGCTCCAAAATGTACTTTCGTTGATTCAAAAATGTCCCTGCTCCTCCACGAACAATCTCCATACCATGAAAGAATTTTGCCTCCCCAAGATCTTTGATAGTGAAGATATTGTGCAAATATGATTTCAAATCGGCTATAGGGTCCGCAGAAGGACTGGTGATCAAAACATCATCCGCATAAAACAATAGGCAAAGGAAATTCTCACCAGATCCTTTCACAAAGAGGCAATGATCACTGGAGGATTGAGTGAATCCATAAGCAGTGAGTTTCTTGCAAAATTCTGCATTTCATTCCCTTGAAGCTTGCTTTAACCCATACAAACTACGTACTAGCTTGCAAACTTGTCCACATGTTGCCTTCTTGTACCCTTAAGGTTGCTGAATATAGATATTTTCATGCAAAAAGCCATGTAAAAAAGCATTGTTCACATCTATTTGATGTAAAGGCCAACCACAGCTAGTTGCAACTGCAATAAGGAATCTAACAGTTACTAACTTAGCTACTTGAGAGAATACTTCTTGATAATCAATTCTATATTGTTGGTTGTATCCTTTAGCAACCAATCTTGTCTTAAACCTCTCCACACTCCCATTTGCATGCAATTTAACTTTATATACCCACTTAGATCCAATGGCCTTCTTTCCTGGTGGCACAGAAGTAAGCTCCCAAGTATTGTTGTGTTCCAGTGTCTCAAGTTCTTTCATTGCTTGAATCCATTCCTCAGATCTACTAGCTTCCTTATAGGATGCTGGCTCTCGAACAATATCAATATTGACCAAAAAAGTTCTATAAACAGCTGTTAAGGCAAAAGATAAAACATAGGGAAATGTAGGAGGCGTGAGTGATTTAGAATCATGTGGAATTTCATGAGATAAACTAACATTCCCCACATAATCATGTAGCCATGTTGAAGGTCTCCTGCAACGTGTACCTCTTCTCAAATCTGGAAGTTGAACAACAGCTGAATCTTGCAATGATGCTTGACCCATATCCTCCTAATGAGATAAAGCATCAGACATCTCCACATCTGGATTCTCCTCAAGAATTTCATCAAGTTCAGCTGGTGTTGAAGAATCTTCCATCTACTCATGAGTTACTTCCTTGGGAAAAGAATCCTTCAACTCAGAAGGAGAAGTCTCAAGCATGTCAGATTTGGAATATGTTGAGCAATGAGGTAAAAATCTTACATCTCTTGAAGTAAACAACACTTCATTCTATATGTCATACAATAAATAACCTTTCTGACAAATGGCATTTCCAAGATATATACACTTCACACTTCTTGCATCAAATTTTAATCGGTGTGGCGAAAGATTCACGACATAAGCCAAACAACCAAACGGTTGTATATTTGAGTGAGTAGGTTCCTTCTTTAGCAGCAGAAAATATGGGCAAACCCAACCAAAAACCTTGCTAGGAAGTCTGTTTAAAAGCCAAGTTGCAAGAATGGACTGTGGCCAAAATTTGGTAGGAACAGAATGCTGCAACATCAATGATCTAGCTACTTGTAATAGAGTCCTATGCCTTCTCTCTACTATACCATTTTGTTGAGGACTATAGACACAAGATCTTTGATGTACAATCCCATGATCCAAACAGAAAGATGACAAAGAGTTATTGACAAATTTTGTCCCATTATCAATTCTCAATCCTTTTACCATCAATCCAAATTGATTTTTCACCATTTTTATAAATCCAGTAAGCAGAGAAAACACTTAACTCTTACTCTTTTCATCAAATATATCCAAATACTCCTAGTATGATCCTCAATTATAGTCAAAATAAATATGGTTTGTAATATTTTCACAGCTATAAGGGCCCCAGACATCCGCATGTATCAACTCAAAAAGAGAATCAGACCTCTTGTTTAGCAAAGGAAAAAGGATTTCTTGATTGCTTAGATTGAATACATACCTCACAAGCTAGAATAGCTTCTTCTTCCTTCACTGTCATCTTCCTCTAAAGTATCTGCATATGCTTCATGGTTCAAAGGCTTGGATGGCCAAGCTTATAATGCCAACTCACATAGTCACTTTCAGTTCCCAGTTCCACATGATGCACATGCTGTGTTTCAAGTGACTCCACAACATAAAGGCCATCAATCATTTTTTCCCATTTCTAAGACCTGCTCATTTTTTACTTTTTGAATTGTACAATGTGTGTCCAAAAAAAGACATCTCACATCAGATTCCTTATTCATCTTTGCGACTGAAATCAAGTTATGTGTAAACTCTGGTGCATATAGCACATTCTTTAGAGTAATATGTGGTGATAACTTCACTTCTCCCACAAAGTATACTGGTTTTGGTGTACCATTAGGTAGAAAAATCTCTGAGGGTATATGCAGCCTCTGCAATTCAGACAACAGACTAAAGATTCTGCATAAATGAGTACTTGCTCCTATATCCATAATCCATGCATTAGGCTTGAGTTTATTGACTATGCTGAAAGCAAAGTATATATCCTTCAGCATTTTCCTGAAGTGTGCTTCCTCCTTGGACTAGATTTACATCAGCATGAGATGACTGTGAACTTCCTTGTTTCTGGAGAAGATTTCCCATACATTTAGCCACTTCACTCTGTATCATTCTTCCAATATCTCCACTCATATCATTCTTCTCATTGTGAGTTCCTGATTCTTCAAAATCAAATGGAGTCTCTATGTGGTTCACCTTTCCTTTAACCTTCACATTCTTCAATTTCTTATACCAATCAGGATACCCATGCAATCTGAAACAATCTGATTCCTCATGCCCTAGCTCCTCACAATATGAACATTTGAGCCTTCTCTTCTCTTCTTTACTAAGCCTTTTCCTTTTGAATCCATTCCCTTTCATCGATTGAGAACTTCCACTCTTAAAATCTCCAGATTTAGTTCCAGCTTGAGTTCCACTACTCATATTCATTGCTACAGGATGGTGAATCTCAGTGAAAGTATCACTCATCGATTTCTTTGCAGAATCATAGAGTAGGCTTTGTTTACAGAAGGTAAAGTTTCCAGTATCAAAATCTGACTTATAGTATTTTCAAAATGATCATTCAACCCATGCAAAAATTTCATCAGTTTCCTCTCTTCCTCTCTCTGATTCGTGAGAAATAAACTGCCACAAGTGCAGTCCAATGGTGGTAAAATCATATCTAATTCATTCCATAATGCATTAAAGTTATTAAAGTAGATCATAACAGTCTGATTTCCTTGAGTATAGGACGAGATTTCTCTTTCCAACCTATAGACCTTAGGTCCATTGCTTCGTCCAAATCTATGACCTAATGCTACCCAAAGGTCTCTACTGTTATCTATATGTATGAATGCATTAACAATCTCCTTGGAAATCGAATTTATAATCCAACAATGAACAAGGTGATCAGCCTTCAGCTAAACTCTATAATGAGGTGAGTTTTCAGGAGGTTCTAACATAGATCCATCGATAAATTCCAACTTGCTTCTAGCTCCTAGAGCTCTACGAATGCATTCACTCCAGTTTAGAAAGTTATTACAAGTTAATTGCATCGTCACCAATTGAATTCCTGGATGATCTGATGTGTGAATCGCTAGAATCTCCTTCAGATGTGCTTGATCTACTTCATGCACATTTGATCCGCGATCTGCTTGTCGCCTTTGATCTGTTTCTCCTTCGTCTTCCTGTGGTTCTGCATCTCGAGCTTCCTCCTCTTGTAGCAAAGTGCTCCATTGCACTCTCTTGTTTCTCCCCATACCTGATTTCACTGGATTGATAACTAAGCTCTTGATACCATGTTGAAACTAGACTTAATGGAAAATGAAAATTTCATATATTGAGCTAAGTGTTTACGACAGTTCATAAAATTGTAAAGTGAAAATCAATACAACAGTAACCCAATTCCTATTTATAGAGCTAGCTCGTAACTACTCTTATTAGGCGTGCTAATCACGTACGCTAATGATTCAATATACGTGGCAGCATAGCCACCAAGAGATAGCACGTATTGTGCTTTTAGCCAACGATCACGATCTCACGATGTCGCTGAGCTAGCATCCTTCTTTTCATGCACCGAGCTGGTGTCTTTCACTTCCTCATGCACGTGCATACGCTTATACTTTAACTTCATAAACTAATAAATAGAACATGAGCAAATTAAATTATTATTGTTAGTAATTAACGAAATATAGCTTGTTTTAACTAATTGACCTTATTTTTTTGAACTACGCAACATTAACGTAGGTCACGCCCAAAGCCGAAGAAAAATCTCTAGGTTCGGGAATCAACGTTAAGACCTTCAGCAGCGGCGAGCGCAGCGAGCTCGCTCGCTTGCCTATTTGGTGGGCCCAGTGCGCGCGCTTAAAATGGGCAGCAGTGGCGAGCTCGCCAAGCTCGCCAATTTCTATTTTTTTTTTTAAATTCAAAAAATATGTAATTAAAAAAAATTCTCTTCATTAAAATTAAAATACTACATTACACTAAAAATTAAAATACTACATTACAATAAAATTAAAATACTACATTAAACAAAAGCTTAAAAAAAACTACTCATCATCAACGGGCCACCCATATTTTATTTTAAGCTCCGTGACCCATTTCTCGTGGAACTCTTTCTGGGCCGGCTCCATACCGACGGTGCTCCTCGTGATGATATGATAGTCTTGTTTCCTCGTAAATATTTCCATTTGTTGCGACATTTTCGTGGCCACTTGAACAAATTCTTCTCGTATACTTCCCGATGCTGAACCGCTTCCCGAGCTCGATCCGACCTTCCCCTTCCCTCTTGCCGCCGCCTTTGCCTTGTCTCTACCCATCGGGCGTTCCATCTGACTAGAGTGCTCCAACCCAAATTCGCTGCCGGAAAATGGAGTGGAGGATCGCGGTGTGCTCCCGCTCGGATTGCTCCCTACCGCCGAATCCTGCGCCGAAGTGGTGTAGCTCCCATCTTCGCTCGTCTTCGTTCTCTTTGTCGCATGGTATTTTACGGAGTAGACCATGGCGAACTTCGGCGTATCTTTTACTACCTGCCACGTCGGGTAGTGCTTGAAAGCTGATTTGTGCACGGCTTGCCATGCATTGAGAGCGTTGGTCAAAATGTCTTCATTGCTCTCACAGCTTCGACTTGCTTGCTGGCACTCCTTGTAAACTTGTTGGAATTCCATTAAGACCGTCTTCACTCGATTCCAATGGTTGCGGAGCTTGTTAGAATTCCTCCTCGATGTGTTTTTGGGACGGAGCTCGCGGTAACGTTGTAAAATACGCCGCCAATACGAATCGAACCGTTGGCCATTGGTGACGATGGGGTCGTGGGAGATGTCGATCCAACACCGAGCCAAGACCTCGGTCTCGGCCTCGGTGTATCCAGTCAGCCCGTCCTCGCCTTCGGAAGACGAATCCACCAACTCGACCGCAGCCGCCCTACCGCCTCCACGACGCCCACCACGGCGTCCGCGACGTCCGCTGCCAGAGGCCTCCTTCCCCTTCCCCTTCCTCTTTACCAGTGAAGTGACTTGGACCTTGTCGCCGTCGTCCAAATTGACCGTCGAGTTGAAATCGTCGGGCGACGGTGCGGGGTGCATGGGGTAGCCGGTGCTCATTGGCGGCATTGAGGGGTGGCATTGGCGGCATTGGCGGCTCCGAAGCCTTGAAACGGTGCAAAGGCACCCGCGGGAAAGTGAGGAACGTAGGCTCCCGCAGTGGGAATCTATGGAGCGAAGGCCGAGGGAGGCGACGAGAATAAATCTCGTTGGGGTATTTGAGAGAACAAATTTTTTAGAGGGGATGAACGAGATGGATTGGAGCTCGGCGAATCTTCGGCGAATGGCCAATTGGAGTTGAAATTAGCGTTTGGATCCATTTTTTTTTTCGGTTGGAGGTGATCGCCGGAGGGCTTGGCCGGAGAAGGTGACCGCCGGTAAAGAGATCAAATTTGAGAGAAAATAGGTTGGAGAAGAGAGAATAGAGAGTGTAGTGTGTGATTTGTGGGTGGGGAGGGAATATATATAGTGTTTAATTAGAATAAAAAAAAATTGAATGGTGACCGTTGGCGATCGCAACGGCTATGCCGGCGACCAACCAGCGGTCACCACGTGGCATCAGAGCGTGGGAGAGCGCAGCTCGCTCTATCGAGCTTGAGCTCGCGAGCGCCGAGCTTGACAGTGGTGTGCGAGCGTGAGCAGCGAGCTCGCTAGGGCAGCGAGCGCGCTCGCAAGCGCGCCGCTGCCCATAGTCTAACTATTAACACGTACACACCACACTCAATCAAGATAAAACTTTGCCCGTGATACGCACAGCCCAAGTAGTGGCCCCGGCCTGTGGCCCCGGCCTAATTACTGCTCCACCCATATGTGAAGTCCAAATGCATCACCAATCAGCCCATTAGATTTAAGAAATGCATAGTTGATAGCTAAGTAGCTATAGGCTATAAATATTTATCATTTCTGTTTTCTACAACTATCAATGAAATAAATTAAAGCTAAAAAAATATACTCCCTTCGTCCTAAAAGGAACCATACTAAATTGAGACGACTTTAAAAGAAAAGTAATCATACTAACCCGAAACAGAAGGAGTATTATTTTGTGGAGTTTGAGCTTACTCGAGAAGCTCTACCAATTGATACAATCATATCAGCCCGTTTGCTAAACGACATCTTTGATTGTTGTCTAATTTGAAGGATGCACAATGCTTATACATGTCGTTATTTAATGGACTTTGTTTTTTTTTTCCTGTTCAACACAGCCATAAAATAAATAATACGTACGAAAGCTCAATCTAACACAAACTACTTGTTCAAGTAAAACTTGATTTGCCGACGGTAGCTCATAAAGACAACATACAAAATTATGGAGGATAAGAAATTGATCTAGTAGAGGATGATTCGAAGGCTAGCTAGTATGAAGGAGAATAATGAGAAAGCAACTACGATCTTCAAGCTCTATCGACAAATCCTTTCTCTTCAATAAGTTTGAATTAGTGTGAATTCAGAGAGAAAAATATATAAGCAATCGCTAAAAGGTCTGAATATATGAACATTATACATTTCAACAACATTTAAGTAAGTATTTGAATTATACTGTATCTCTATTTTGCCTATTTATAGCTAAGAGCATCCACAATCCTTGAGGCTTTAAGGATCATGATAGGGTTGTGGTCCCCGGCCACCATTGATGTTGCTGCTAGGGATGGCAACGGGACGGGTTTGGGGTGGGGATTGCTTTTCCATCCCCATACCCGATTCAAAAAATCATCCCCATACCCCCATACCTCCATACCTGTTTAAATTGGGGCGGGTTTAATGCGAGATTACCCGGCAGGGAAAGAGTATCCATCGGGTACCCATTTAGAAGTATATAATTTTCTAAATTTAAAATTTTTGGTACAATTCAAAAGTTATTATCTCCTAAAAATCAAGGAAAAATAGTAAAAGTTGATGAACTCAAAGTTATTGGAAACAATCTTATTTATAAGTTTACTCCCCTTTTTATCTTCTTCTCATTTTCAATATGAGACAAAAAAATAGTGAGAGTAAAGGATAATGAAGAGAAGCAAATTAAATTATCCCACATTGAAAATGGATGGAAGAAAAAATGGAGGGTTGGATTAGATAAAGGATGAGAAGAAGTAATGTACACGTGTCTACCTAATGTGGTGGATTTTCAATTCTCATTAATTTGAATTTTCATATTTAATTAATTTCCTTAATTATTATTATTATATTAGTATTAATTAGTATTAATTAAAAAAAATTAATACAAAATTATTCGGGGTGGATTCGTGGTGGAGATCTATATCCCCGTCCCCGCCCCGAATACAACTTGGGTATAGAAGTCGTACCCATCCCCGCCCCATTACCCGAATATTGATTCCTATCCCCGCCTCACTAGGGACGGGTACTCGCGGGTTCGGGTTCCAACGGATATAATTGTCATCCCTAGTTGTTGCACGGTATGGCGTGATAGAAGCAATGACAAGCATCCAAAGGGGTTGGGATCCTCTGTCCCAAAAATCTTGTCCCACCATGTCCCACCCCCACAAAACGCTACGTTTTTGCCTTAAACTTCCCTCGTGTTTCTCTCTCCCAAGATTGGCCCGGCTCAGCCGAATTTGTTCAGTATTATCCATCATTTTCAATTCTTCCATCTCCTTTCTCTTTCTTCTCCTTTGAGGAAATACACCTCTGATGAATTTTTATTCTTCGAATTGTTTCCTTACACAATAGAAAGAATCAGAACAAAATCGTTTCCAACTACAGAAGTCTCCATCTTCTTTCTCCAACAGCAAAATGAAGATATTGATGGAGGTCTTTTCTCCAACTAGCTTGATCTTTAGAACCTAGTAAAGAGAAAAAATGAAACGAATGAATCAGGATTCAAATATAAAATTCACTGAACCAAGTCAAAAAATCTTTCGTCGATACCGTCCATGAATTGTGCAAACGAAAAAAATCTAAAGCAAGTTTTTTTATGCAGATGGAAATTTTCTTCTAATTGTTTCCCGAAAAGATTTGCATAGATTTCCTAATTTCTGGTAAGGAAAGATTACAAGAAATGAAATGATGTTTATCGGCGGCTGAGCCCAACCAATATTATGAGAGAGATTTTTAAGGCCAAAATGGTGGCGTTTTGATAGGTGAGACATGGTGGGACAGAGATTCTGGGACTGAAAATCCCAACCCCATCCAAAGGACCTAGACGAATCTTATCGAGATTTAGGATATTTATTGTATTATCGAGATCTAAAACTCCAAATAATCATACTTAAAAAAAATAAAAAAATAATAATGAATCACTTACTTGCCTACTTTCAAGCATATATTCTCTGATTGATGATTTCGTAGATTTTAAATGATTTTTAAGAGATTTTGTCAACTGTTATGTTTAGTTGAATAACGACTTTAATTTCAAAATACTAAACATATCAATGTCCCATTAATAAATTTTGAAATCCTTGAACCGGCCGGTTTAATATAATGGATCCTTATATTCTTCGATATGCTCATATACATACTGCCTTACAAATTTTAATTACTCTCCCTCTGTCAATCATAATGTGCTCCATTGTGTGCTTGGCACGTGTTTTAAGAAAAACTGATAAAGTTGTGAATGAGATAAAAGTAGAGGTCCATTGTGTGATTGACAGGAGTTCTAAGAAAAGCTAATAAAGTTGTTGTGAATGGAATAAAAATAAAGTTGAAGGGTGGTGGAGTAAAGTTATTATGAGTGAGATAAAGTTAAAATTTGATAGATAATAAAAAAAAATTAAGGGTATAATAGTACATAAAGTGGGGTAGACATATTTTCATTGACAAAAAAAAGGAGGGATGTAGGACACATATTCGTGGAGGGTGGAGTATTAAAATTTGATTTGGCCCAAATATGCATGATTAACCCTAGCTATTTACATTTTTCCACACTACAATCAAAACTTTCCATGGATGACGATTTCTATGACGACGGCGGCGGGTATTGGCTGGAGGAAGTAGCGGCTGGCAGCGATCCCGCCGCCACCGGCCGCTACAAAATCCTAAAAGAAGAAGACATCAAACACCTCCAAGAGAACGATACCTCCACAGTTTGCGGCGTTCTCTCCGTTTCCAGAGGCGTCGCCTGCGCCCTCCTCTGCCAAAACAATTGGATCCTCTCCTCCGCCTACGATGAATGGTTCGCCACCGCCGAAGGAGAGAGAAACCCTGATCCCGCCGTGAAGCCGCCGCATGGATCAATCGAACAGCTCTGCAGCATTTGCTACGAAACAACCCCGCCCGAAAAGCTTGCTTCCGCCTCCTGCAGCCATCTCTTCTGCACAGACTGCTGGAAAGTTTACATCGCGGCGGCGGTGAGCAACGGCGACGCCTGTCTGAGGCTGCGCTGCCCGGACCTCGGGTGCAGAGCAGCCGTCACCTTGGACATGGTTGAGAAGCTTGCATCGGAAGATGACATCTACAGATATGATGAATATCTCCGTCGATCCTACGTGGAATGGAGTCGAAACAGAAAGTGGTGCCCTGCCGCCGGATGCGATCGAGCAGTGGAGTTCGACTTGGACGCGGAGACCGAAAGCTACGACGTTGAGTGCGACTGCTCGCACAAGTTCTGCTGGAGATGCGGGGTGGAGTGGCACAGCCCCGTGGATTGCAAGGCGGCGGCGGAGTGGGTGGAGAAGAATAGATCGGAGGCGGAGAGTACGATGTGGATCCTCAACAACACGAAGCCGTGTCCCAAGTGTGGCCGTCCGATTGAGGAAAGGAGTGATGGTTGCTATATTAATTACATGAAGTGCAATGCTCCGTGCAGCTTTGAATTCTGTTGGAAGTGCTCGAAACCGTGAGAGGCATAGGCAAGGTCGACTGCAGCGGTTGTTTTGGCGGCTGCGAGAAAGTAGAGGAGGCGAGGAGAAACAAGGCAAAGAGGTTCTCGGAGAGATACATTCATTGCTACGAGAGGTGGGATTTCAACGACAAGTTGAGGAAGAGGGGTATGAAGGATTTGGAGCGGGTGAGGAAGAGGTACGGCGAAATCGAGGAGATGCAATTTGTGGTGGAAGCGTGTGAGAAGATTGTGGAGTTTGTGCGTGTGCTGAAATGGAGCTATGTGCATGGGTATTACTTGTCGTCGGAGGAGGGAAAGAAGACGACATTCTTCGAGTTCTTACAGGGGCAAGCGGAGGACGAGTTGGAGAGGCTGCTGCATCATTGTGTGGACAAGGAGATTGGATGTGATATTAGTGTTGATTCTGAATTTCGTGGCAAACTTTTGTGTTTAATCTCGGTTACGAGAAAATATTTTGGAAATTTGGTGAGGGCGTTGGAGAATGATTTAGCTGAAGTTGAGAATAATGTGGGGATGGCTGAAGATGAGAATATGGGTGCGGCGATGGGGAAATTTGATTTAGCTCATGATGAAGTTGAAAGCTCTGCTCCCAACTCAGAGAAAGACAAGGAGATCAAACAGAAGAGCAATGATATTTTCTTCTTTGGAGTTAATTAGGGTCAATTATGGATGGAGGATTGTGATTCTTACAAGGAGAATACAAGATAAATTACAATGCTATTAGGGTTTATTTTATTTTGTTGAGAAGTGGTATCTGCGTTACTTTCTTTTTCTAATGCTATTTTTCTTAATTTCTTGAGTTTCATCAATTTGTCTTTCTTATTATCAAATTGGATTGTTGATCTGTGCGCTTCGGTTGTTCATATAATTATTAATTTTTTATAACTTTATTTGAATATAATTTGTGTGTTATTATGTATTTTGTGTAGGGATTGAAGAAGTCGTGAGCATAGTATTTTTGGACAAGAAAAATCGAGAATAAAAGTTTTTATGCAATTTTGGACCATAATGAAAGACATGGCATATTTTATAATTCGTAGACTATATCTTTTACATACTTTTATTTTAGGAATTTTATTTATATTTAATTATTATTAATTCAGATTAGGCGGCTAGTTAAGGACTTCTATTCTACTCCTATTTATATGACTTAGCCGCCAAGTTATATTATAGAATATATATTCATTCCACACTTTTATTTTTCACGTAGATATAGATTAGAGAGAGACACGAAGAGCAAGAAAGTTTGAGGATCAGTTTTATTTTCAGTTTCACGGTTTCGACTTTGTATCATATTTGGAGATTGATTTCTGGGGACACTTTCTTTACTTCTGTTTCTATTTAATAGATTAGTATATTGGAGTATTATGTTTTCTTATTCTTATTATTTCAGTGTTTTTAATCCATTTAATATGATTAGTTAATTTTTTGATTCGGTAAAAATATTGAAGCACTGGTCTAATAAATCTGTGAAACCTAATTTTTCGTATAATTATGATTGGATTTCGATTTATTCCTAGTGTTTAAAGTTAATTATGATTTTGTTTAAGCCTGATCACCTTAAATTTAATTGAATTAAAGTCAATTAGTTCCCCCAATATGTAATTGTTGGAATAGGGCTAATTAGTGTTAAAGCTACTATGTTCGTAGTAGGAATAAATTGGCAAACGAATTATTACTAGCGTTCTTGGGTAATTCGTCTAAATCGGATTCCTTCAAAACCAAAAGTTACAAGAGCATTAAATCTAGGTCTGATGTTTCCAATTAAGTTATGTTTTAATAAGAGAAATAGTTAGGTCAGACGTCTACAACTAACTATCGATAAAGTACGTAGGAATTGAGGTATGTCCGCTGCATTTACGGTGCCCTATAACTGGTTGGTCCTAGGAAATTAATTTATCTTTGCTTCGATGATCAGAACCCTAAACTAGTGTGGATTTATTCGAAGGCAGAGTAATTAAAAATCTAAATTTAAGGCATGGTAGCTGCACCAAAATTGATTCATAAGAAATATAAGTGATTTTTCCGTTTTCTATGGTTCGACCCTGTTTATTACTATCATTTTGATTTTGAGAAGGATTTGCAGGAATTATTTGGTGGTACACGACACTCACCAATTGTCTATTATATCATTGTGCAATATTTCGTATTCAGTCATCTGGTAGATGTTACGCCTTGCTTTGTCTATACCTGTTTTCTAACTTTTCTTGTCGATTTTATGAATTTGTTTTAGAACGACATTACTTATTCAAAGATGATGAAAACGTGGTATACGTTTAATGGTCACAATTTTTTTTATTTTTTATTTTGTGGAATTTTTAATCATACTTAATTACAATATATGAACAAAAGCAGCAATTCCAGGCATTATATTTAGCTTTGACAAGGACGAATAGAAATGCAATGCAAAGTTGTAAAATACGTGGCAGTAACTTTCAATTAATCTACCTTTTCTTTTCTTAGATTTCATGGATGATGTGTGTAATTATCTACTAGTCACTTTGTCGCGTTCATATCTTAGACTGTCTGCAGTGGCTGTTTCTATGGGTGTCTTGAGACACTCAATCCATAGAGACAGCCCAGTGCAGCATTTACTGTTTCGAGACTGTCTCGTTCTCGAAACAGTGATATATTGACAAAATTAATATTCAAAATGAATAAACTAATTAGATGGAGATATCCCATAGAAACAGTCTCACTGCAGCTGACTGTCTCTATCTCCATCACACCCCATAGAGACACCTCATAGAGACACTACCACTGCGGATAGTCTTAACACCCTCCTTTTCAATTTATTTGGATCAATATACTAGCTCCAATGTAGATTTTTGATATAGAAAAACATTTTATCTTTTTTGATAAAACATAATTACTTTATTATTATTGAAAAGATAAAAAAAAATTACAATTTTGCAACATATCAAATCACCTTCTGAAACTCTAATAATAATAATAATAATAATAATAATAATAATAATAATAATAATAATAATAATAATAATAATAATAATAATAGAGACAAATTTTGAAATAGCCATAATGAGCATTAAAACATAAAATTTTTGTCACTATTTTTAATTTGGGGCAAAAATACCCTTAATGAAGAGCACGAGGTTAGATCAGGGTCAGGGCAGGACGCGGGCGGATCGGATCGGTTCGGGGCGGGTATCAGACATCTAGTACTATTGGTACATCTGATACAAATTTAGCCTTAAGTGCTCCAGATTTAGTACAATTGGTACAAGCATGATCTAATTAGTTCCAATTGTACCAAAATTATTGATGTGGTACAATTGAGACGAATATTCTAATTATTTGTTCCAATTGTTCCAAATTATGACTTGATTCACTATGGTATAATTGAGACGAACGATCAAATTAGTTCCAAAGTGTTGGTGTTATTTTTGGCCCAACGATTTTTAATAATTAATTAGTTAATTAGTATGTATTTTGTTTTGTCTTTCTTTTATTTACTTTGTGCTAAAATTGTGGAATGTGGGTAAATGGATAAATTTGAAGACCTAGTCAAGTGTTTTATAAAGAGAATGGAAGGAAAGCGTGTTGATGACCAAGTTCAAGGGATGAGTCAACAAGGTTGTTATCACTGGGAGCAGCAACTATTTTCGTGGGAGTGCAAGTTGGAGTTTGGTGAGATAAATCAGGGAAGTGGTTCATGAAGTCGTGGGCACTGCTGATGGAAATCATGGGCTGAGATCATGGATCATGCAAACTATAAAGAGTGCAGCCCAAGTTTGTGATCCTCTATAAATAGAGATCAAATGTAACAAGAAAAGTAATGCCTCCAAGATGTAGACTACATGCATAGATTAGAAATATTTCCGTAGTATTTTTGTAGAGTTTTTACCTTCGAGGATTGTGTTCTTTTTATCCAAGAAAAGCGATGCCTCCAAATGTAACAAGAAAAGTGATGCCTCCAAAATTTCGTGAAAATTTATCCATTGTGTTCTTTTTAATTTCCGCTGCATTCTGTACAAAGTTTTGAGCACCTCACTCACGACTTTGGTGACCACTGTGGGTGTGAATCTGGTACCATCACAAAGTACTGACGAACAAAATCCATTTGTCTCATTCTCACCGTATACTATATATCACGAACAAACCATAATTCTATCAATTTTGTAAAGTAAATTGCTGCAACAACCAATCTGAAATCTAACAATGATTTTCTCAATATATCACAACAATGATGAGTGATTCAATTCGAACACCGAAAATCAATCAGAGAAAAGGAAAAACAAAAGAAAATATTCAAATCTGAAATTGGGGAGAAACTTGGCAATCAAAGAATTCTAGTTTGAAATTAGAGATTGAAATCCAACAGAGCCCAAACTGTTCTTGAAGCTATTCTCCCACGAATCGACCAAATCTTTCTTCCCCCATATTCGAGCGCCGTCCCCTTCAATTGGGAATCTGCATAATCCGATAGATCTGAATATGAAATCCCCATATTCAAGCGTCGTCCGCTTCAATTGGGAATCTGCAGAATCCGACAGATCTGAATATGAAATCTGCAAAAGACTTTATTCACGCTTCTCTCCAAGAAGAAAAGCTTCTCCGTCCTTATCTTCCACCACAATCACGCCGATGAACTCGAGTGGCGCCAACGATGATTTCACCAAGGCAATCGTCATCTATAGCAGCGAAACGCCACCGCCTCCAGCTGCGGCAAAGTCGGCAGTGGATCTGAATTGATCGGCAATGTTCGAGGATTCGACGGTGGCGGCGCCGGCGACGATGATGATGATAAGTATCCAGATCTGAGGCACTAGCTGTTTGAGGAGGAGGAGAAGGAACATGAGCTGGCGGATTTGCTTGACAATCCAAATTCGTCGATTTCGGCCATAGATATGGCGAAGAATTTGAAGGAGAGCAGAGAGCAATGTACAGGGGAGAAAGGCACAATAAGGATAACAAATCTGTCCGGCGGCAGAGCCACGGTGGTGGTCGATAATAATAATAATAATAATAATAATAATAATAATAATAATAATAATAATAATAATAATAATAATAATAATAAAGAAAGAAAGAAAGAAAAATATTTGAAACTAATCTTGATCGATAACTTGGGGCTAAAGATAACAAGATTTCAATTCGTATACGATAACATTCTATTTATAGTTCTAGATAATATCAAACTTTTTAATTTTCGTTGAACCTAAATTGATATGTCGTTATTTATGAGATATTATATATATATATATATATATATATATATATATATATATATATATATATCTTTTCTTGTATATATACCTCGTAAAAATTTAAAATAAAAAATAAAAAAATGCTATTCGGGTATCCTAGGTAACTTTTGAGAATAAGAAACGAATTTCCATGGATTCCGAAGAAGAGAATTTCTGTCACGACGTTGCCGGCCGCCAAAAACACTACAAAATCCTTAAAGAAGAAGACATCAAACATCTCCAAGAAAACGATATCGCCACAGTTTCCGGCGTTCTCTCCGTTTCCAGAAGCGTCGCCTGCGCCCTCCTCTGTCAGAACAACTGGTGCCTCGCCACCGTATACGATACATGGTTCGCCGCCGCCGACGTCGGAGAGAGAAACCCCGGCCCCGCCGTGAAGCCGGCGGAGCAAGGATCAACCAAACAGTTGTGCAACATTTGCTACTCGAAGATCAGGCCGAAAAAAATGGTTTCCGCCGCCTGCGGCCATCTCTTCTGCACACGCTGCTGGAAAACCTACATCAAGACCGCGGTCAATGACGGCGCCGCCTGCCTGTCGCTGCTCTGCCCCGAGCCCGGCTGCAGAGCGGGCGTGACCTTCGACATGGTGGAGAGTCTTGCCTCAAAATTTACAATCGACAAGTATCATCGATATCTCCTCCGATCCTACGTTGAATCGAATCGAAGCAGAAAGTGGTGCCCTAGTGCCGGATGCGATCGGGCAGTCGAGTTCGAAGACGTTGGGAGCGAAGAAGGCTACGACGTCGTTTGCGATTGCTCGCATACATTCTGCTGGAGGTGCACGGAGGAGCGGCACCGCCCCGTGGGGTGTGAGTCGGTGGCGGAGTGGAAGAATAAGAATAAGTCGGAGGCGGAGAACACCAAGTGGATTCTGGCTTTCACGAAGCCATGTCCCAAGTGGATTGTTACATATGCATGTTTTTTGTGATATCTTGAGGTACTTAATTTGGGTTTAATTCTTATTATTATTAGGTTGAATTCTCTTATGTCAACTGATTGTCATGTGTTGAGGTAATATACCAAATATGAATTTCATTTTAATTTTGTGACATTTAATTTATGGAGCGTTGTTTGGAGATTATGAGAGAATGCATTATTTGGAGTATTATATCTAGTTTATACTGATATATAGTAAAGGCGAAATTTATCATACGAATATAAATACACAATTAATGATTCTTATCTAAAGATATATACATTGTATTATTGTCGTTAGAAGTTAATAGAATTACACATTCATTCTGCTTAACCTTTACAAGTTTCCAGATTGCAAAATTAGGTATATATAAAAGAAAATAGAAAACAATTTATTTTGAACCTTTTGTTATAACCTGACCCCCTTGTTCATCAACTTCAGCTTCAATAACATTTGGTGTTCTTATTTTAAACCTCTCAGCTCTAAATTCATTTACTCCATAGTCTTGTTGAATTCCTCTTTGTGTGAAGGCTTTCATACTCATGCTCCTCTTCATGATCCCACTCTTCTTCATGCTCTTCTTCTTCTTCAGCACGTGTCCGATCTTCCTGAACACTTCGTCATGATCTCCGTGGAAGATCTTGTTGAAGAACTCATGCTGTTCAACATAGATCTCCCCGAACACTTCTAGCGTGTCAAGAAGCCTCGGCTCGAGCCTTTTACCGGAGTTCCACCGAATCAGGTGGGACGTTTTCGTGTGATCTTGGTAGCTTGAAAAATCAAAGTCCGGGTAGAAAGATGAAGACGCGCCATTGTTTGCCGACTCCAAATCGTATGGAGGGAGATAACCTGTGTAAGGATTCATGGGATTTTGTTCAAGAAATTTATTGGAAAATATGGCGTTTAATTAGTTTATTTGAAAACCGTTGGTTGGAAGAAACAATATTTTGTGGTGTAAATTGTAATTGAAACAATAGATATATATATACACGCGCGCGTGTGTGTATAATCGTGTATATGTGTGTTGATACCTAAGCAGCAAGTTCCATGCATTAACTAATTAGATTGACCCGGTCGAATCTAGTCTTAGCTGTTGAAAACTTGGCGATGACTTGGATTACAATAGTTGACCTTTTATTTCTAGATTCCATGGTCAAAATTTTGAGGTGATGTGTTTAATTGTCTACTGCTTATTTTTATTTTATTTGTGAAGCTAGAATTAGTCGATAGTTTAATTCTTCCCGGTGCATTTTAGGTACCTTTTGTTGGTACATTCTAGATAGTTTGGTATGAAAAATAATTTTTTTGTATATTAAGTAGTTCGATCTAAAATAAGTATTCGAACACATGGCTTTTCAATCACAAAATTACTTGCTCCACTAGCAAGGTGCGTGATCCCATCGCATGTAAACAAATTGCATATTTTAATTTAAAATATATAGCTTTAGATAAACTGTTGCTTCTTCACCTTCTTCTAAGAGGGGTGGGGGAGAATATGAGATAATTGGAACCTGATGTGGTTTTATGAATGATGCTGAGTCCATTCAATTAATTAAGGAAAGATTTTATATATTTATATCAAATTTGTTTGCTTGCACGTTATTTGTGTTGTTGAGTTGTTGTGTTATATGGATAATGTTTGCGTTTACAGTTTCAAATATGAGACTTTATCTCCCACGTGTATACTCCACTAATTAGATGAGATCAACATTATGCTATAAAGTTGTTCTTAAGAGCATTCACTACAGTCATTTTTCGGACCCCGGGTATGTTGTCAGGAAGTATAATTTTAGTGGGGTCTTAATGATTGGATAGACTCCAGTAAATTTTTTGAAATGAGGTTGATATATAGACCTCGAGTCTATAATCATTGGCAATGATTGAATGAATTTTATTTTGTTATTTTTTTGTATTTGTAATAAATAATAATAAAATACTTAAGTAAATAGAAAAATTTAAAAATGATAATTTTATTGAATTAAAATAAAAAACATACAATAATTAAGGAAAAAAGAGGTACAATAATTAAGAAATTAAAAAAATTCAAAAACTATTAGTTGAGTGGACCGAAACGTGTCCAAAGTCGATATCATTTTGATGTTGCTCCTCGTCCTCATCGAAATTGAAAAACGAACCCGGCCAACTCATTTTTTTTTTGTGGAAGAAAAGAGTAAAATTTTTGGAGGTGTAGAATGAATTTTGGTGTGAATGATGAATGAATTGAAGAAGTATTTATAGGAGAAGGAAAAAAAAATAACCGTTTCATTTTTTTTTTTAATTTTTGAAATAAAATAAAATAAAATCAGACCAATCATACGCTGCCATGTGTCATAGAGGTGTGAGAGAATGAGGTCGAGAGCGGTGTTGATAAATCGACACCACTCTCGACTCCGCCCTTCAACACCAGGGGGTCGAGCGTCGCACTGTGGGCTCGACACCAGAATTCAACAAATCCCGGTGATGGACCCCCCCCCCCCCCCCCACCGCGCGCATGCTGTAAAGATACGTTACTTGAAGATATTTTTGGTATTTAAAATATTGCAATTGGCTGGTAAAATACAATCTGTAATTCATCAATTATCAAACATAATAGTAGTACTAGTACATGTTATGGACTACCTAAATTCATTCAATGAAGATTCTAATAACTTATTGCACCAAAATCATAAAGTAAGTGGTAAAAAGTTCTCAAGATCCGGCCAGTCCCCAAAGCTTTTAAACGGGTAATTCTAAACATAACCTCCATTTTACTCTTTATAGCTCATTTAGTAAAAAAATAATTAAATATTAAATTTACACTTTTACCCTATAACTCCCAAAATTATAATAAGTTAATAACTACAAAAAACCCTAAGATCTAATAATTGATCGGTAGCTTCCTGACGAATTTAAGCTTCTTGTTAAATGTTGAAATTAATGAAATTGACGGATACAGAACTAAGTTTCTGCTTCATATGCATGACATCATCGATTTTTCTTTCCCTCTCTCTCTCTCTCTCTCTCTATTATATATATATATATATATATAGGGGTTGGTCACGTACAAAAAACTTTTTCCGTAAAAAATAAAAATACTGCATTTTATACATTAAAATAACACATTTTGTGTATCCTCATAAAATGCATTTTTGGAATATTACAATGCATTGTTATGATAATGCATTTCGTGTTCAATTATAATGCATCGATCAATCTCAACCGTAGATCTACAAAGATCAATGGTCCAGATCACTTCTCATTTCTTACGGGAAAATAGATGTACATATGATCTCCTCCCTATATATATATATACATACATACATACATTAATATATATATATATATATATATATATATATTATATCAAGAACAGATTTGATAATAAAAAGTTTCCTCCATGAGAGCCGACACAAGGTTCACATATTCGAGTTCTTCATTTGTAGAATTGCTATTTAAAATTGCAAAAGTGACATTTTCTTCTTTTTCTAGCGTAGAAATAGTCTGACGGTTATCAGCCATGAATCATATGAAGCAACATTCAGAATAAACAAATTATTTTTCATGCCGGTAATTAAATTATGAGGAAAGATACACTACCAAAAATGTAGAAAGTCAATTAAAATTAAGGGAAGAAGAAGCAGATCTATGTGTTAATCTAAGATTTATTAGGATTTGGGGGCTAAATCGATTTGATTATTATTTTAAATTTTATTTATTTATTAGTGTTATAATAATTTTTGGAGACTAAGGATAAAAGAGTAAAATTAATATAATTTTTAATTATTATTTTTATTTGAAGGGTTATAAAAAGTAAATTAGGGGCTATGTTTAGAATTTGCCTTTAGGATGAAAATCCCTTTTAAGCCCAAACTCTTAGGATCGGCCCGTTTTAAATCAGTAAGGTACTACAGTATGGACTTGCTTATTTGAGGTAATGTTTAGGCCCATCTACGACCACCTAACATTTTGGGATCTTTATTGTGACGCTGATATAAGATTTAAAGTATTAGACATAAATTAAAATTACTAAAAAAAAAAAAACGTATGTCAATATTTTGCCGTCTTGTACAGTGGACCGTACTAACTGTTTGTTTGGTGTGGTTCATCAAATTTTTAATTTATTATTGTATTTAATATAGGCTAATTATTAGTTTTAAATTAATTAATGATTAACTTATTTTAATTAAAATTACTCCCCTCGTGACTAGCCAAACTATTAGGATTAAATATAAAAAAAACAAAAGCAAAATTGAATGTTACACGTGTTACATATTTGTCTGTTATATCACGATTACGACTTACGAGTCACCAAAATTGTATAGTACATATATGTTTCCATATTTCTGTGTAATATGACGAAGTCATAATTCAAGTATTCAACTTTCAATCAAGTGCATCTTCGGCCGTCAACTTGTTTGACCCTTTATACTTTCTACAACTTATACGTTTGCTTCATACATATGTGAGAGAGAGAGAGAGAGAGAGATTAGAGAGCGAAAGACCTAGAGAAAGAAGTTGCCTCAAACTTTCACTTTAATTTCGTCCAAAATTGCGTGGAAAGTGGAAATGGTGAGACAGACACAATACGATACGGCCCTGTCCCTAATTTACGTTGTTCTTGACTTATATTACGACTTCAATTTTTATGATTTTGTGTGTGTACTTATTTGTTTAGTAATTATTTAAAGTAGCACCAATTATGCTGGTATTAATCATACAAGTTGTCCTATTGCGCTCAATTACGTGCTCTAGAAATTATTTGCTCCCACAAGAAATGTACGTAGAAAATTTTACTATATATAGTAAAATAATCTATGGATATAATATTTATTAAATAATTAAATTATAATAATATCCGGTCAACTTGACCACAAAATACTACAAACATATAACATCGACTATCGCGACTTTTTCTAAGACTCCCTTAGATTTGAAAACGAAATACAAAAAAAAAAAAATTAAAACTAAAACTGACGACACACTCATTGCCAACTCTAATTTCTATTAGAACTATTCCAATGATTTTGTAATGAGAGCGTAAATCATTTGCTGATTTCATTATATTCAAACAGGTTTTGGTATTCCGCAAGAAAAAAGTCGAAACACTGGATTTCTTGTTCAATTAACTACTAGACTATAATACTATTCTGCTTCCTCTATTTGTAGCCATAAATACATTCCACCACATATTCCCGATATTATTACTATATATTTTAAGTTACTATTGAAATATTTATTATTTAATAACGTATTTAGTAATTAATATATATATATATATATATATATATATATATGAAAAAATAATAACACTATTTAGATAGTCTCGTGCCCTTTTCTTGTATAAATCTTTTCACATGCGGCGATTATCATTAAATAGCGGATTTGCTTCAAACTCTGTAAAGTGCTTAGGAATATACCTCGATTTTTTATGGCAAAGATTCAATTCAAAGTCTTTAGTGCACCGTAAAAGAAGCATGCACTTCAATTTCCTCCTTTTCTCCATCAGATTCAACTACAAGACCAAAACCCAACTACTATAAAAGCACACACAACACACACTAATCCCATCCACCGACACAATTCCCATTCCACGGTTTCCACCAAAAACAAGTTCAAAAATCCATATTAGACACACAAAAAAAGCCCTAATCTAATATCCAACCAACACAAAAATGTCCAACAACACCTACAACTTCCACACAAGAAACCTTAACTTCAACGATCAAACGTTGGAACAGAAGATGAAACACTTCCCGCGGCGCATCATACTGGTGCGCCACGGCGAGAGCGAAGTGAACGAAGACGAAGCAGTTCTCGAATACGTCCCCAACTACAAGATCAAACTGATCAAGAAGGGCATCCATCAAGCTCAGACAACGGGCCGTAAAATCAAGGAGATCGTGTCCGAATGTGATGAGAAATGGAAGGTCTTGTTCTACGTTTCGCCTTCAAGTAGAACTAGGGAAACCATGGAAGAGATCATATGTCGAGGAGGAACGTTCGAGAAAGATCGAATCATGGGAGTTCGCGAAGAGTGCAGATTAAGGGAACAGCACTTCGGAAATTTTCAGGATGTGGAAGAGAGGAGGAAGATAAAGAGGAGTAGGAATAGGTATGGAAAGTTCTTTTACAGAGTTCCTAATGGTGAATCAAGTGCCGATGTTTACGACAGGGTTTCTAGTAAGTTCTCTTTCTCTATATTTAGGTAGTTCGATTTTTCTTTTTTTTTTTTTTTTTTTTTCCATACGAGATTCTCCATTTTAAACTGTCTTTATTATGTGTTTCGGTTACAGTAGTTTCATTTGATAAATAGTTAGTTATAAGACTATTTTAACCTATAATCTAAATTAAATCTAGTTTCAAATTTCGACTAAAATATTTCGAATTTTTAAAAAATTCTCCAATTGCTGTTAAGATAGCTTTCTATTTCAAAATAAATGCAACTCTATCATCAATTAATCAATTTAATAGTACAATAATAATGTAGCAGCATTTCTAACAAAAAAAAAAAAATCTACGTATTTTTTCAGCTTTTATTGAGGGGCTATGGAGGGACATGGAGTCCAACAAATTTAGCAACGAAGTGAACTTGATAATAGTCTCCCATGGACTGACTATTCTTCTTGTCCTCATGAAATTGTTCAATTGGAGCGTTGATGAGTTTGAGGACCTAACTAATCCAACTAATTGCGAATTCCGAGTCCTGGAGCTCGGCCCTGATGGCGAATATAGCCTCGCTCTGCACCACCAACTAGACCACCTCAAAAAGTGGGGATTATCTGATCAGATGATCGAGGATCAAATTATTCGAGCTCGCGGCCTCCGACATTTTCTCAATCACAAGTGTCTCGTACCATCATCCGATGATTCAGCATCGTCGGACGATTATGTCGACGACAAATGAGTTATATATTTATAAGTGCTTGGGAATTAATTGGTCTAATATTGATGTTGCTCTCATTCGTTAATAATTGGTCTTAATTATATTAATTCGTCCATTCTTAGGTTTATTTATTGGCGGGTGTATGTTTGTTTTATCAGCATTTTTTTGTTCTGTTATATTTATTCTATTCTACGTGAAATTAATTGTACTAGCAGATTTTCTTGTATGCATTCTGTCATCAATAATGAAAAAATTTCATTTATTCTTTATGATCGATGCGCTTTACTCATTCAAGTTAGTACTTTTGCATGGAGGGGATTTAATTTTTTTCCCCATATACATATAATTAATTTAAATTATGTGAAATTTTAAATCGTGAATTTGTAGGAGGTGCTGATAATTATGGTTTAATTTGGTGAACCATTGTACTCAGTTTTGATGATATTCTTGGAAAAAGAGTTAAGCAATCTAACTATAAATACATGTCAAATATTTATAGACACACAATATTATGAGTCCACCTTTTCTGTTGCAAAAAGAAAGATTTAATTTGGTTATTTTGAAGCAATATTATTATGAACTTTATCGTAGATAAGTAGTTTATGAATTCACTCTCAATCACCCATATAGTAAGTAGTATTATCTTGTTTGATGCGTGGCTTCCGAGGGAAGGTAAAATAGATTTTTTTTTTTAAATTAAAAGAAACATTTTATTTTCTTAATGTAAGATAATTCATATTCTTCTGACCAGTCGTAGCTGATTGGGTTTTTTCAGAGTAACCAACACTTGAATGTGTCCCAGCAACAAACTTGCCCAATTTTCAAGCAACATGTTCATAAAAATACTAGTATATATTAACTTTTTTAACTTCAACTCTCAAAGCGATTTTACTTCACTATACCATATACCATATTAAGATATCGTTATTTACTGCATTAGGATTTAGGCGCGTGCTATGAATGATACTAATACTATTCATTAGACACTATAGTATACACGTGACGCGAGGACTGATATTAAAATACTATATTATAATTAGTTAATAGCTAGTAGAAAGTTGATAAAACACAATCTATTAACAAAATGTGATTAAAGACCATAGTATGTATACAGTTTGTTTAATAATAAATAAAATAGGAACAAGTGGGCATACCACATAATATGATTAAAGCAAAAGCAATATATAAAGTGGATGAATCATAACGTGCTGAAGAAATATGCAAAGAGCTCAATTATCAATATATATAGGGATTGAGAAACTACACATGTTTGTTCATATATAGAAACACATACATAAGCTATAGAGAATGATGAGTACTATTGCAAGTATAGGGAGCAACGGCCGGCCGTCCACTGACGATGGCGACGAATGCGAGGCTACGAAGACCGCAATTTCGTCGTATCTAGAGAAAGAAGAAGAGATAGAGAGGAAGAAGATGGAAGTGAAAGAGGGTGGAGTCTCAACTCAGCCGTGCCGAGGAGGAAACCAGACGATTGGCACAAGTTTGGGAAGTAAGCTTTCTTTTTTTTTTCTTTGTTTTATATAAAGATATTCGAGTATGGAATAAAATAGATAAATATATGGTTGATCTAGGGTTATACAGTATGTGGTTAAGAGATGATATACATAAAGATATGTATTCATAATAATCATATATCTTATATTTAACATAGTATATAGTAATTTCAAAAAAACAATATTTAACATATACTCCAATAGTAAAAAAATTATATTATATATATATATTTTTTGACATAGGGAAGGGGAGCGGTGGGGTTCGAACCCGAAACCTCATTGCGTACAATCTTTGGAACAGTAAAAATTATGTTATATGATTATGCTAAAGAGTTTTGTGTGCGACTAAAACATTCATCACCATATATATTATAGTAGTAGTAATGTAGTATGCATGTGTAATTGTGCATTTATTCCAACATTCTAATAATTTTGTCATTTTGACTATTGTTGTATTATAAAATGTATCGATTAGGAATTGGAAGTGCTGACTGATCCAATGAGAAAGGAAGTTGCAGCTGTGCGTAAGAAAATTGACTTGGCCAACCGCGACCTCAAATCTCTCGCCCAAATCTGCCACAAGAAAGTAACAATCTCTCTCTAGATCTCTCTCTCTCTCCCCAAATCTTTACAAACACCTTCTATTCTATTTCTGGCGTAGGTTATGATTTATGAACTACTACATGCAAAATAGAGTTCTACAACAATAGATAGTAAGAGCAAATTTCCTTCCAATCCAACGTTATTCTTTAATACCCCCTGTCAACTTGTCTCGCTTTCCTTTCTGGGTGTCCTATTCAACTTGGCTCGTTTCCTTTTTTGGCAAAGATTAGACATTATTTAGTATTTAAGTACTATGTGTACAATAGTCTATTTTTATATATAAACAGTGAAAATACACTCATAACCACTTCATCATCAACAATTAAATATTTTATACAAAATAAACTAAACATACCATGTACATTTAATCCTCTTATTCTTAATCTCCGTAACGAAAAGAAATGAGCTAAATTCAACACATAGATTAGGGGTGGAAATTCGGTTTCGGTTAACCGAAAACCGCATATTACGGTTATCGGTAATGAAATTAGTGAAAACGTGGTAACCGAACGGTTAAATCGATAATAACCGAATTCTTAATTCATATATTAAATACAATATTATTACTAATATATTACAAGTAGTACTCTCATCTTATATCTTAATATTACTACTAATATATTTTATGTAGTACTCTACTTTCATAGCATAATATTGTTATTATTTACTAATACTAATTTTATGTTTTAACATATATACTATAATGCAATGCAATTAATTAGGTATCATGTATTTCAGCAATAATACAATTTTGGATAAAATCTATTACATCCTATATATTTATTTATAATGGACAATATTCTTATAAAATTAAGTGTGTGTTGTGTACTAACAAATTCTTAGAAAATTCGAATTCATGTTTATTTTGAGCAGACTTTTATGCCTTATTTTGATATGTATAACTTTTGAATTATGATTCGTAGTTGGTTGTCGGATTCGTTGGATTTATATTTTGTGGCTTGCATAACAATTTTATGTTTTATTCTTTATTTTTACTTTCCATAATTATATTCGGTTAAAAAAGTTTAATTGAAAACCGAACCGTAATAACCGCAGCGCTTATTGGTTAACCGAAAATAATTACGGTTCGATTATCGGTACGAAAAAAACGCGTTAAAAGGTTATCAGTTATTTCGGTTATCGCTTGCGGTTAACACGTAACCGAACCGATTTCCACCCCTAATATAGATAGATAACAACAAACTGGGCCACATTACAAAAATATTGGGCCACTTTATACCTGTAATTTAAGTTCCGGCCCGTTGTTATCTGACTGCATGAATGAGGCCGCAGGCCCGAGCTTTATTTAAAACTGCAGCAATATAAAATATAAAATTATTTGTAAATTAGACTTTATTAAATTATAAATTCATAAAGTGGTAGAACGTTTGACGCATAGTTCGTTCTGGGTGATTTAACATCATAAGAAAAGGACTAACTTAAACTAAAGGAAATATCATATCTTGTGTAATCATATCAAAATAAAGATAGTTTTGAAGTTAATTCTCTTACCGTAATCTAATGGAGTATATTGCATTTGTCCATCTTGAAATCTTTGCACAGGAGAAAGAATACAAAGAAGCAATGGATGCTTTTCAAGAAAAAAACAATGAAAAAGCTCAATTGACCAATAACCTTGTGGAGGTGACATTCTTTCCAATTCCTTTCTTAAAGTTAAAGGATACAACATATATTCTTTTTTATTTTCTCTTACTTTAATACGGTAAGTTTATGTGTAGAGTTGTCAAAAATAGTTTGATTTCAGATCAAATTGGCCATGGATTTTCGACCCTACATATTTTGGGCAAGGTCGCTCGATCAATTCGGCCTGAAATCCAGCCTAGTGTAGTTTTTGTGCATAAAATTGTTTGTTTGGCTGGAGTCAGCGGGTAGAATTGCAGCCCAAAAAATATTTGGGTAAAGCCCATCCAATTTGAATGCTCTAATAATTAGTATAGACAAATGTAAATTACTACTAGTATTTGCAATTTTGCATAGCATCAAACTTACCAGTTACCTATGATATAGTATTATTTTCTGGTGAGTCATTTCAGTTATTTTGCAATTTCCTGCAGTTGGTGACTCAAAGTGAGAAATTCAGAATGAGGAAGTTAGAAGAACTCAGCAAGATTGTCAACTCAAACCCCTGAAAAATTACTTCCGATTTCTGAATGTAAATCAATGGCAAAATTTGACTATTTTTTCTTTTCTTTACTTGAAAAAAAATATTTCAGTTTTTCTTTTTCTTTTTCTATTTTTCAAATGGTTGTATTGCAAGAGATCTGTAACTGGATTTGATATGCTTTAACTCTTAAACTAATGTAGCTTGCAAGTTGCAACAGAGTGTACAACAACTCAACTCAAAACACTTTTATTTCCAATCAAATAGCATTCATCCTTACAATTTTTCCTCCATGAAATGTTAATGCAAAGAAACAAACAATTTAATTCTAATCATATACATCAAAACACCCACACACTACATCCTTCATCCTTATCTTCCAAACAAGCTATCTCCTCTGGAAGTTCAAGACCTTGATGCCATACACAAAGACGCCGAAGAACAGCAGCGCCCATCCGACATGAGCCAATGCAACATATCCCAGAAAATCTGAGTCGTAACCTAGGAACACTTTAAGGTAGTCCTTAATAGGCATGTCACCATGGTCAGGAACATGAACGTTGTCCATATTGTCTCCAATCTGCGATGTAACGAGCCCGTAGATTGTCCACGCCACTGGAGAGCCCCAGTAGTACCACCTCCACCACACAGGGATCAACTGCACAATTCACATTTAAAAAATAAATAGAAATTATACTCTAGTCATAGAATTAGTCCAAGAACTGAGCATCCTTTTATAGAAATATTCGTGTTTCTTTACCATTCTCGGAATGAGGAAGCCGGAGAAGAGATTCCAGAAGCTGAGGAAGAAGGACATGAGAATTGCAGCTATTTGGTAGCTCGGGGTGAGGGCTACAAGCATCATGCCGTAGAATGTGAAATATACGAAACACATGAATACGTAGTAGTAGAACCACAAGAACTTGGTTGCTCCCCACTCAAAGCCAATCATTGAGTAGAGAAGAAGACTGTACAAGAATGTTTGGACCGCGATATAGATGGTTTCAACGGATACCTGCCAAGAATAGAAAGATTCAGACATGATTAAGGTAGATGTAAGAAGAAAATCATTCAAGAAAAAAGTGCAGTTTTAGGTAATTATTGCACCTGAGCAAATGCATAAGGCAATGCCGAGAACATCCCTGCTGCTCGTTCACGGTAAAAGACCGTTCTTTCTATTGCAACAACAGACTGAACTGCAGAGGTATTTGTTCCTCCTAGGAATAGGACAGCTGCATACATTGCTCCAAGAAGATTCAACAGATCTTGTTGTTTATGCCTAGAAAAACACGAGCTTGTTGAAGACGAAAATCACATTTGGAAACATAATCTTAGATGTAAACTCTAGTACTTACATTGTTCTTCCTTTGTTCCAAAAGATTACTCCAAAAATCAGGCCAATGACTGTTGTCATGAAGAATCTGATCACATTATACTGTGGATTCCTCCAATAAGACCAGTATTGTTTCCAGAAACATGCGATGAATTGGACTACGAGAGGCTGTGAGTATTTGGTGGGGAAGAATAGGTCTTGTGATTCTGCTTCTGGATTGCTCAGCTTCTGAATGAGTTCTAGATTCTTCCTGAAGTTGCGAGAGACGAAGAGAGGGATTAGCGTGTATCTTATAAGACTAACGAATGGATTAGAACGATTAGTAGTAATTCAATACCTATTAAGATCAGAGTTGGAGAAAATTTCTGCAAAGTCCATATCAAGTTGAGATTCAACAGCTGAAGAGCTAACTTCTAGCATCCATGTAGCAGGATTGTAGCCCTCTTTGTTTCGAGGCACTCCAGAAATAGACTGTAATACAATAAAAAAAAAAAAAAAAAAAAAAAAAAAAAAAAAACGCATAAACACACACTATATGTGGAGAAAACCATGAAAATATTTGTAGAAATTTGAAAAATAAAATAAACATGGAGATCAAAAATACTAACCTCAAAGTATTCTACCAGAAGCTGAGAGTTGCTGCCTAGAGCTCCTGCGTATATTACTTGTCCGCCTCTCTTCATCAAAAATAGCTGCGGAAAAGCAGAATTAGCCCAAAAAAGTGGATTAGGACAAGATGACTTTGTTGGGAAAACAAATACCTCGTCAAATGATTCAAAGATATCTATGCTTGGCTGATGGATTGTGCAGACGACAGTTCTGCCTGTGTCGACTGTGTTTCTGACAGCGCGCATGACAATGGCTGCAGCTCGAGCATCTAAACCTGAAGTTGGCTCATCCATGAAAATAATTGAGGGGTTTGCAACTAGCTCAACAGCAATGGTGAGCCTTTTCCTTTGTTCTGTTGATAAGCCATCGACTCCAGGAAGCCCGACTAGGGAGTTTCTCAATGAGTTCAACTCGACTAAGTCCATCACTTCCTCCACAAACATCTGAAAAAAAAAAAAACAGTTGGCCTATCATCAATTCATCATCAGGAGAAAAATACAAATAATAAATTCCAAAATTATTGTGCGTAGATAGAAGAACTTGCCTGTCGAGTTGTCTTATTTACATCAGTTGGGAGACGAAGCCAAGCTGAGTAGAGGAGGGATTCATACACTGTAACATGGGGTGAATGGATGTCGTTTTGCTCACAGTAGCCACTCACACGAGCAAACGTCTCTTGATTCTTTGTATAGCCCGAAACTTTGATGTCTCCTTCGATGTATCCACCGGTTTTTCTTCCAGCTAGAACATCCATCAACGTGGTTTTCCCAGCACCACTTACTCCCATCAACGCTGTTAAAACACCGGGCCTAAAAGCACCACTTACGTCCCTCAACAGTTGCAGACGCGTCTCCTCAACCCCTTGACCTTTCATTTCCTGTTAAGTTACAACTGTCGCTCTTCATGCCATTTTTTAACTTTCTCTATCCTCAACAGAAGAGTATGATGATGAAAAATAACAAGTATACGAGTTTTTACTTACTGCTGGCATATCGACATAGTAATTTACATGATCAAAGGAAAGTGACAACGGCTTGAATGGAAGCACCATTCCGCGTTTATTATCTTGCTCTCGAGCATTTCTCCCTGCAAAATCAGTAGGAATCAGTCATTACATGAAAGATTAGGACAGTAATACATAGTCAGAAACTAAAAGTCTAGTTTCAAACCTTCATTTGTTTGGTAATTAGAAATTGGCCTTTTGTTGCTCTTCATTTCGTCCTCCAAGATTGAACTAGATTTTGAATCTCCCAATGCTGCTAACAGATATAAATGAAGTTAATATACCAGATTCTGACAGTTTCCATATTACTAATGATGAAAAAGAAACTTCCCAACTCACGTTTCAAGTATGTCAGTGCAGCGACAAAACAGAGGTTGAAGAAGAGAGAGAATCCAAAGAGTGCCATAACACAAATCCAATACCAATGTATTTCTGTAAACATCCCCCTTCCAGCTAAAAGCTCTTCTCCAACAGTTCGTCCAGCAAATCTTAGATCGTCATTTATCTAACAAATTGGGTTTCTAGCATAAGAAAAACTCATAGCAAATATAGGTAATAAAGTATGATCTACAGAGAGAAATGTTTTCTGCAGCTATATATATCTGTTAGCTTACCGCAGACCATCTAGGATCGAGAAATTCTACTATAACAATCGCGTTTTGGCCATAGGACATTGGTGAAAGATAGTAAGCCCATCTCATCCATGGTTGGAGATCATCTGCAGCAAAAGACATGGGACTTTAGACTATAAATCTGAATGGCCTAATATTAGTACAATCAAAACTCATAACAGAAACTTCAGTTGCTGCTAACCTTTTGCAATAATGAATCCACCGAGTACAAACACCAGCAACAATGTGAAGGTTCCAAGAGTGTTTGCAACGACCTGCGTTCTTCCGAGAGCTGCTATGAAACGAAAGAGGCCTAAAGCCATCTGATGGATTCCCACAAACGCCAAGAACTGCATGAAGAACCTGTTGTTTTTCTTGCTTACTTAGAATCTTGAAGCATATACTTGACTTAGTTGCAATACACTAGCGAAAAATACAAGCATCTAAACTTATTACCGACTAGCAGAAGGGGCATATCCCACAGTGTAATAAGTGAGGATGATCCAAATCCCGGACTCCATGACTGAGATGGGAAGCCTTAAGAGCCAAATTGGGAGAGCAAAAGCCCAAGCCGGGTAAAACAACGCGTCCCGTTGTTTGAAGAACACAGGAAGTCTGAAAATGGTCATTGCAAGCTCGGCCATCCCATTGAACATGACATTGATAAGGCTGAAGAACAAGGCACCGTAAAATTTGCCTCCATCATCGATGTGGCCATGCTTCATCTGTGTTCTGAAGAACACAGTGAAGGTGAAGAGAGCCATAATGGTGATCTGCGTCGTCTTGAAAATGTATACGAAAGAATTGCGCTTCATCAACAACCACTCCCTAGACAAACATGCCTTGAACAGCTCTTTGTTAGAGATACCGTACTTTTCCTTCACCAATGCAGCTGGATGAACTCTACTCTTGTCGTACGGCACCCCCAATTCACCAAAGATCTTGTGCCCGACGTGGAAGGACTGAAAATGATAGGCGAAATCAGAATCCGATACATATCTGTAAGGCACATTCTTCCTTGACCAGTACTGTTCTTGATCCTTCTTGGAGGTGACTTCTTGCAGAAAATCGGCTACTCCTTTCCTCTCGGGGCATTTGAACCCTACACTCTCGAAGAAACCAAGAACGTGCTCACGTGGACCTTGATACACAATCTGCCCTTCTGAGAGCAAGATTATGTCATCAAAAAGCTCAAACGTTTCAGGGGCCGGTTGGAGAAGGGAGATGATCATAGTTATATCCATAATGTGAACCATTTGCCTCATATATTTGATGATTTGATATGTTGTGGAACTGTCGAGACCAGTTGAGATTTCATCCATCAAGAAAACTTTTGCAGGGCCAACCAACATTTCTCCTACAATATTTATGTATATATTAATAACAGTTATCAGAGAGAAATCATCATTTTCTGGTTGCAAATTAGTCGATGAAATGTAGAGAAGATCATTCTTTTTGACATACCAGTCGTCACACGCTTCTTCTGCCCTCCAGAAATACCCCTTCTCATCTCATCACCAACCATTGTATCAGCACAAATATCTATTCCAAGAACCTGTTAATAAAATAACAAGATTAGTTTTTCGAACATGCTATTAATTCAATCATGGGTTGACCAAATTTGAGAAAATGAGTAACCTTAAGCACAGAATCTGTGACCAAACTAGTCTTCTGCCCAGCTACAGCAATGGCCTTCATGAAGGCATCTATTTGAGGATCTGGTTTGATGCCGGCATCTCTCTCCCTTCTAGAAAGTTCTGCTAGCAGTTCATATCTTGCTCCAACACCAAAGCAACGGCTCGAGAAATCCAAGGTCTCCCTCACTGTCATCTCCCCATGGTGAAGATCATGCTGGCTTATGTAAGCACAAGTTCTCTGAGGAACGAATTCCCTCAGCTCATGGCCACAGTAAGTGATCTTCCCACTCTCCTGGTATAAGAAGTCGAGACGTGGATCAGTAAAAGAAACATATGCTGTAAGCAACATTTAAGTAAAACTAGAAAATTTAATAGTTTGAAGTTGTTCATACCCTCAGATCTTGCTCTAGCTTTCCTGCAAGCGCCTTCAACAACGTTGTCTTCCCTGAGCTGGGAGGGCCTAAAAGAAGTGTCAACCTGAAGAGACAACACTTGCTATATCATAATTGTGAAAAAAGCTTCAAACTTTTAATACTGAATTTACTAATGATGTAACCTCAAGAATCATTTATTGAATTTACTAAATTCCTCCGTATGCATACCGTGACGGTCTCACTAATCCAGATATATCGGTTAGTATCCTGACAGTCTTCTTTTTCGACGGGAAAAGCCTCAAGAAACCAAGAATTCCCTATTCATGACCAAAAAATTTCATTCCCAACTGATAATTGCAAGAAAATTATATCAGAAGTTATTTCCAAGGAAAATTACCTCAACGGCATTTATAGTCGAATTCAACAGAGTAGGGAGAGCTCGGCTTCCAGCAAATGCATCTCCTTCAACTGATAAATGCTCAAATCTGACTTCACATTTTGGAACATTGATCCCAACCCTATTCAAGAAATGAACCAACAACCATAAATAACTTCACTTTTGCTCTCTCAAAACAGTCCAAAGTTGGCAAAAGCACTAAGTTTACCTATCGATTCTCTCCCTAAGCCGCAGAAGCAAACTCTCATTATCATCTTCCAAAGCTTTCAACATGCTGTCCATGATCTGCTTCTTGTTCTGCACTCCGAGGTTAGCAAAATCAATTTCTTCATGAATCACATTACCATTGTCCAAAACTTGCTTCAAAATCCCTTTTCTCATCCGATCATAAGTAGGGAGCCTCTCAATGGCAGCCCACTTGAGATCTTCTTCGTCATCTCGTCTCTCACTTTTCTGGAAAACGTCCCCTCCCTGAGCTCCAAACGCCTCTCGGATGCTAGCAGATGCCCAACCTTTCGTGCTGGACGATGCAAAGCTTGCCTTACGGCTCATGGACCGTGTCAAGTCGTCTCGTGCCACTGCATTAGCGGCCATTTTTAGCCTGCTACAAAGCTTTGTAACAGCTAAAATGATTTTGCCTTAGGCAAATCAGAAAGAATTAGTCAAAAAAAAAATTGGTAATTACACTGTGTTAGAACTTAGAATGTTCTTTTGAAGATGCTTGGGTTTGAATGCATTTGGAGTTGGTATATATATAGGAAATGACAAAAAGGAGAGATGAAGATTATTTCCAAAAATTGGTATAAGAGTAATATTTTAGGTAACAATATTATACTATGGCTTGTCATTTTACGGCAATAACAATGCACTACATATTTTTCTGAAATATTCATGCTTTTGTCTTTACATTGTTTTTACAAGTTCACCATCTTTAAGCTTAAATTTAATGATTGTTTCTGTATGTATGCGCTCGATCTGATTGTTTTTGAAATATTCATGCTTTTTTTTTTAACAATCTCAACATTTGTTATTCTCGTTTGTTTTTAGCTCTTGCTCTAGTAGTGCTCTAGTAGTGTTTCACTTTCCACTACACTAGACACACGCACACACTCGATATGATTGGTACAATTAATTATAATGAAATAATTTAAAGCAAAGATAGGGCTCCGACTCCCCAACCCACGTTTCTTTATAAGATTAAGATCCGAAAACAGCCAGAATCGGCGACGCAAAAACAAATCCCAAAGTTGAAATGGCCGCCAAAATCCCAGCTCCGCCGCCGCCTCCCCTTTCTTACGAGGAAGAGCTGTTGGGATTTGAAAGTAAGCCAAATGTTGAGAGAAAATGCAGTGCCGCAAAACGTCCTGCTGAAGATACGGCTACGGAGGGTGCTGAGAGGTCGAAGAAAAGCTACAATTTCCAGAGGATTTGGAGCGAGGAGGATGAAATCGTCATCTTGAATGGGTTGATCGATTATAGGTCTAAATATAAAAGGAAATCGGGGGACTGCAATGGCTTTTATGATTTTATCAAGAACAAATTGCATAGGGATGCTACTAGGGGTCAGTTGACGAGCAAGGTTGGGAAGATGAGGGTCAAGTATGAGAATAATAAAGGCAGAAAGAGGAAGTTTTCCCAATCCAAATCCCATGATCAGAAAGCTTATGATTTGTCGGAATTGATATGGGGAAATGGAAGTGGTAGGGGTGAAAAAGTGTTGCGGGGAAGGGCAAGTAATAAGGTGAATACAGTGGTGGAAGGTGTGAAGAAGATTGCGGCGGTGAAGGGTGAAGAGGTGAAGAATGCGGCGGCGCCGGTGGTAGAGAAGTTGATGTTGGCAGGGGCGAAGAGTATGGAGGAGAGGATGTTGACAGCTGGCAGAGACATGTATGAATTGGGGGTAGAGAGAGAAGAGGAGTGGCAGAAGCTAAGAGTGGAGGAGTTGGAGCTTTACCAGAAAGAGATGGAAGTCAAAGCTGCAAAGATGAAGGTCAGAATTGAACAGACCAAGCTTGTTTTGGATGGTATCAAAGGAGGGAGGGGAAACCTACCTTCATTTTAATTAATAAACAACTGTTGCTGTTGCTGTTGTTGTTGAAGGTTATTAATTTTGTCTCCATATTCTGCCCTTGGTATTAGGGTCCATAGTTGACCAACTGCTACTGCTACTGCTACTTAACTAATGTTTTGCTATCCAACTAATGATGATGATGATGACTCTTCTACTTCAGTATCTCTCTGTAACCATGATATCTGCATCTCTTACCTTTTTATAACCATTGTTGGAGGTAATTTGCAGTGTTGCTGGTCGGCAGGTTGCCCTGGGCTTCCCAAATCCTAGTACTATAAACTTGAACTGTGTCGAGTCGAGCACTGTCAGTCTTGAGCTCGGCTCGATATATAACTAATTAACTATGGTTTTGTTTGAGTCCGGCTCGTAACGAAAATAACATAGTCTTAGAATTTTGTATATGCTTAAATAACTAATTTTGTATGCTAGATTCAAAATATTTACGTTCTTTGCTTAAAATTTTGTATGCTTGAAGTCCATCATTTGATGCTTAAACTGCATTGCTTTTTATTCATTTATAACATCATTCTATGCAATGTTATTACTCTACATGATTTCCCTTTATCTTATATCAAATATGTGATTTGATTTCCCTTCAAATTCGAATAAAACTCAAAAGCAATAATATTTCAATTGTAGTTTAGATTTGAAATTTTACTTTGAATAATTGAGTTGTTGTGGTTTAACTACCATCGTTTCATGCTTAGACTATTAGCATTCCATGATTTGTATTCATTTAAAACAAGCTTTTATTTTTATTTTTATTTTGAGGGAAAACAAGCTTTTATTCAATGTTATTACTCCACATGAATTTCGTTCCAATTCTTTTGTATGTTTTTCCTATTAGCATGTCATGCTTACTATTCGTTTCAAATATGCTTTGACAAATATTATGCATGGTTTTGTTGTAATTTTTACTATACATGCTAATAAAATTAACATATCATATTTTATATTCATTTCGTACAAAGCTTTGTAACAACTACAACGATTTTGCTTTAGCAAATCAGATGAAATAATTAATCAAACAATGTTGGTAATTACACTGTGTTAAAGTATTCTTTTGAAGGTGGTTGAGTTTAAATGCGTTGGAGTTGGTATAGGAAATGACAAAAAGGAGAAGAAATGAAAGATCATATCCAAAAATTGGTATAAGAGATGTATTTTAGGTAACAATATTATAATAATAGTATATGATATGGTAAGAACCCATAATTGTTGCTTTCATTCTGTAGTAGGTAAATTCTCGTTATTGTGCAATAGCATGGAGTTCTATAATTTGTAAATTTACAGCAATAAGCACACCATTTTTTGTGAAATATTCATGCTTTGTCTTTACTCCGTTTTTACTTGCCATCTTTAAGCTTAAATAGTTGTTTCTATATTTTCTTTGAATAACATTACAGGGAAATTCAAATACTGTATGACGGTGGACTCGAATTCGTGACCTTTGGTCCGGGCATTAATCACATTAGGCTAACATGCACGCACAAAGTTTCTGTATTTTCATCGACATATATATTCCCTTGCTGGATGCAACAAGGGCAAGAAAGAAACATGGATCATGTGTTAAGTATACAAGGCACATTGAGCAATCACTCTACAAATCGATTGCTCGAAAATCGAGAGGTGAATCGAGAGCGGAGTGTAAACACAAAATATGTATTTATTCAATAAATATAAATATGAATACAAATATACGAATTTCGAATATATGCGAGTTCAATCTCTATTTGATCCTCCGATTCTTCTCTTCGCTTTGACCCTCGAACGGTCTTCAAGCAGCCTTTGAGATTTTTTGTAGAAGTATGCCTCTTAGATCTCCTTGGACTTGATCTTCAAGCTTTGTAACATTGATACAGATGACTTTTGTCTTGCTTCCGAAGTAAACGTTGAGTTTTGATCTTTGTGCTTGATGATGTTGACTTGGTCTTTGAGGCTGATGGCGTTGACTTGAGTTTCGAGGTTAATGGCGTTGACTTGAGCTTTGGGGTTGATGGTGTTGATGCGGAGGACGTTCTCCTTGTTTCCGAAGTAAACGTTGAGAGTCGAGCTTTATAACGTTGACGTGGAGGACTTCCGCCTTGTTTTCGGATCAAACACCACTTGATATGATTTCGCCGAAGAACGCGTTGATTCCTACGAAGAACGCCTTAAATCTCGCTGGGACACCTTGAGTATTGAGAGAGAAATCTTGGAGAATTTCTCTCTTCAATTCTTGAGCTCTTGAAGATGATTTTTAGGTGTGATTTAAAGTTGTGTAGAGACCCCTATTTATAGTTGTAGGAAGAGAGAAGTTGAGTGGGTTTTGGACTCCATCATGGGCTCTAAGGGCTTAGGTGGTGCGATATCATTGGCTCTTGAATATTGATGTATATTCCTTTACTTGTTGCCAAAGAAATAGATATTTATCACCATATAAAGGCATACTTATCAATTAAATAACTTATATTAATATGGATATGATAAGATTCCATAATAAAATAAGATAAAATCAATAAAATATATCATTAAATTTTGATATCTATAAATGCCCCCTCGAGACTTGTTCATGGACGACTTGTCGTGAAAATGAATGAGTCTCGATAACTTTAAATTTGTTAGATAGTTTATACTCATACCAAGGAGTACTTGAACTTCAACTTATGAAAGTTTATACTCATATTCAAGAGTTCTTGAATTTGCTGGAAAGTTTAAACTCATTTCAAGGAGTTCTTTGAATTTGAAAGAAAGTTTATACTCGTTTCAAGGAATTCTTGGATTTGCTAGAAAGTTTATACTCATTTCAATGAGTTTTCACTTGATTTGAATTTGTTGACGTTTTATACTCGTGTTAATGAGTCTTCACTTGATTTGAATTTGTAGATATTTTACACTCATGTCAAGGAGTCTTGGACTTTTTTCAAAGAATTTGATTATGGTTTTAAGGAGGGTGCCGTACACAGTTTATACTCATGCGGGCCAGGAGTAACATGCAGTTTAGGCTCATGCGTCATGGGGCGTTGTATACAGTTTAGACTCTTATCAAGGAGCGTTTGAAGTTATTTTGTTTCAAAAGTTTAGACGGTTTTTACTCGCATCTAGGAGCATTTTAGACAGTTTAAGCTCTTATCAAGTAGCATTTGAAGTTATTTGTTAAAAAGTTTAGATGGTTTTTGCTCGCATCTAGGAGCTATGTAGATAGTTTAAGCTCTTGTCAAGGAGCGACTTGACTTCATGGATTCCACCAAGTATTTGAAGATTGACTCGTAGCATCTTCTTCGTCTTCACTTGGAGCTGCTTCATCACTTGAAATTTCTTTAGGAGATTTGCCCCCATAGGTTGCTTCTTGATTTTCTTCAAAATTGTGACCCTCTTCAATCAAAAGATCTTCAACTCCATTTTGCAATCATGCTTAACTCATGTCATGAGCTCTTGTAGCCAGTTCTTCGAAGGTCTTTGGCTGAATTCCTTTAAGGATGTATCGAAGACTCCAATTCATGACTTGGATGCACATCTCAATTGCTAAAGTTTCAGACAATCGATCTTTGCAATTTAAGCTTAAGTTCCTCCAACGATTGATGTAGTCGATAACGGGCTCGTCTTTCCATTGACTTGATTTTGTAAGCTCCACCATGCTCACCGTCCTTCGAGTGTTATAGAAGCGATTGAGGAATTCTTGCTCCAATTGCCCCCAACTATCAATTGAATTTGGCTGCAAGTCAGCATACCAATCAAAGGCATTGTCCTTCAAGGATGCACGAACTGTTTCACAATGTGATCTCCATATGTTCCAGCGTCGTTGCAAGTCTCCACGAAGTGGGTTATATGTTGCTTTGGATTTCCTTTGCCATCAAATTGTTGAAACTTTGGTGGTTGATATCCAACCCGCATTTTCAAGCTTTCAATCCTTGAAGTATATGGCTTGCAATAAGTCCATGAGGATTAGAGGTCTCTTCGAACTTGTCCTTGATTGCCTTCTTGATGAATGCTTTAATTGATTGGCATGCATCGGTCCATAGGAAGAGACTTCGAGCTCCTTAGTCGAAGATTTGTCTCCAGCTTTTGACTCCATGAAAAGCTCGGCTTCTTGATCGTCCTTTGCTTGTTGACTTCTTGTATCCAATGTATTTGCCTTTTCCAGCTTTGCGAGTCGAACTTCTCATTCTTCTAAACGTTTGACAAGTCCTTCAACAAGCTTTGTTAACTTTACGATTTGCTCCTCAAAAGTTGTAGACATCTTCTTTGGATTTGGTGAAGAGAAGAGATGAGAGGTAGAGATTGTCCCACTGGGCGTGCCAAAATCTGTAAACACAAAATATGTATTTATTCAATAAATATAAATATGAATACAAATATACAAATTTCGAATATATGCGAGTTCAATCTCTATTTGATCCTCCGATTCTTCTCTTCGTTTTGACCCTCGAACGGTCTTCAAGCAGCCTTTGAGATTTTTTGTAGAAGTATGCCTCCTAGATCTCCTTGGACTTGATCTTCAAGCTTTGTAACGTTGATACGGATGACTTTCGTCTTGCTTCCGAAGTAAACGTTGAGCTTTGATCTTTGTGCTTGATGATGTTGACTTGATCTTTGAGGTTGATGGCGTTGACTTGAGTTTCGGGGTTAATGGCGTTCACTTGAGCTTTGGGGTTGATGGTGTTGATGCGGAGGACGTTCGCCTTGTCTCCGAAGTAAACGTTGAGAGTCGAGCTTTATAACGTTGACGTGGAGGACTTCCGCCTTGTTTCCGGATCAAACACCACTTGATATGATTCCGCCGAAGAACGCGTTGATTCCTACGAAGAACGTCTTGAATCTCGCTGGGACACCTTGAGTATTGAGAGAGAAATCTTGGAGAATTTCTCTCTTCAATTCTTGAGCTCTTGAAGATGATTTTTAGGTGTGATTTAAAGTTGTGTAGAGACCCCTATTTATAGTTGTAGGAAGAGAGAAGTTGAGTGGGCTTTGAACTCCGTCATGGGCTCTAAGGGCTTAGGTGGCTGGCGCGATATCATTGGCTCTTGAATATTGATGTATATCCCTTTACTTATTGCCAAAAAAATAGATATTTATCACCATATAAAGGCATACTTATCAATTAAATAACTTATATTAATATGGATATAATAAAATTTCATAATAAAATAAAATATTAAAATCAATAAAATATATCATTTAATTTCTATATGTACACGGAGTTTGCAAAGAGCAGCAAAGAATGCAATTGAGCTTCTTAGCCCCATGTTACTAAGTTGTTTCTGCACTTACTCTCAAGTATTACCGTCAGAAGTTTCATTTAATTGTTTTAGAGTTCGATTTCTCTAAAAAAAATTGTGTTTAGAGTTCGTGTTTCACTTTCCACACAACACACACATGTAAATTTAGTTCACATGACACCAGTTTTAATTTAAAAATATAGAACTCCGCTCAAGTGCTACACTTTATATTAATTGATCGATTATGTCACGTCTGTAATAATAGTGTTTGAATTATATTAGTTTAGACTGTAGTCTGTTAGAGGTAGTTTTGGAAGTCTACTCATTTTAAGTAACTACTTTAAGATTTTTTTTGAACGTATATTAGTTTTTTTTTTTCAATTTTAAAAAAATTATTCTTCTAACCAACAAGAAGACTACACAATTGAGCACAACTATATTTTCGTTTTTTTATTTCAGCGGAAATTAATCCGAAAAATAATTTTTTGAACTCAAGTTCGCTGTCTCGGCCGAGTGGAGTGGCCGAGTAAAACACAACAACTTCAATAAATCCTTAATCAAAGAAGAAATTAGTGTGTAACCCATAAAAAAGTGACATGAAATTATAGTTAATAAAATTAATAAAAGTATTAGATGATAATATAGGGTAGATTAAGAAAAATATTACTTGTTAATTGTTTTAGGGTTCAATCAATTATGCAATTTACTATACTCGTTTAATATTTATATGTACTTGAATATATTTCAAATTCAATTAAAAAGTTATTTTACCATATGTTTACATCTCAAACCCATATAGTATTTCTATTAAAAATTCAAATCCAATCTACCTTTATTTCTTTCTATAGTTTTCAAAGCTCTATCGATGTGGGCCAAAAACATATTTGGCTCTCAAAGTACTAGTCCCATGTCGATTTTGTATGAAAATTGAGATAGATCTTTCTAATTGCAAATATTTCTTCTCCCACATTGATTAAGAAAAGAAAAATGATTTTGAAGATTGTCTATAAGAATGAAAGTGAGTCTAAATACTCTACATTATGAGTTTAACATAAAATTAAAGGAAAAAGGTGTTAGAACACTACTTCGCCATCATCTCGTCTACCCACATGATCCAGAACCGACTTGTTAACTACAATACTGATTTTGTAGAGAATAATAGTACTTCCGTTGTCCACGAAATGGTTGTCATTCTTGCCATTTAAGTCCGTCCACACAATGACTGCCACTTTCATTTATAGTAGTAGGACCTACATAATACATTATATTTAATCTTACATTTCTCACTATGTCACTCACATTTATTGTGAGACCCTTACTTCACTCACAACAATACTCACTATTATTCACTACTATCTACCATTTCCTTAAACCCCATGTCGTCCACAATGTGACAACTATTTCGTGGACGGAGGGAGTAAAAGGCAAAAAAAAAAATTAAATTTCAACTATAAGTTTGAATTACTCATTAAAAATTTAAATCTAATTCACACTCATTTTTATAGATAATTTTCAAAGTCTTTTTATTATCAAAACTGATGTGGGACAAAAACTATTTACTTCTCAAAAAGATTGTCTTGTGTTGTTTTTTTACGAGAATTGAGATGGTTTTTTTATAGCAAAAATCTATTTGTCGAATTGGCTCATTAACGAATTCTTAGTAATTTTTCTGCCGATTTTTCTACACATTCGAAGTTTTCCAATGGAATTAATCAAAAACTTCGAGACAATGTGTTTAGGATCATTTAAACATGTTTGAAATTTATATACCCATGTTTGTTTCAAACCCGATTAAAAATTAGTAATCTGTGTTCCTTTCTAAAAAAACCCGCATAGCAATACATCAGTTGGGAATTGGCTTGTCTACCGCCATGATTTCGGGTCGGAGTTGCCCCGTTGACCACGACTCTGATTTATAAGTGCGTAATTTATGAAACTCGTTTAAAATTGATATAGATCAAAATTTATTAAAAAAATTGATTGTATAATTCGTTCTCGTCCGTAATCGTATAATAATATTCGCTAATTGCAATTATAGATTATGCAAAGTTGGAAACTCAACTACAACTAACGTAAAAATTAACTCATTGATGACGATTCTAAATTTAAAAAATACATGAAAAAAGAGTAGAGCGTTTTTTAAGGACTGTAACTTTTACCGTTTTTCAATTATAGGCCAAAATTTTTTGGGCTTTCAATTTTAGGACAATTTCTTAAAAATTAATCATATTCAGGATAAATTTGAGCCCGATCGGGCTAAGTCACACATGAGCTCAAAAACTCGGCCCGTTTCCTGCTTGACGTTTTTACAAACAGTTGGCTTACAAAAATCGGTAAATCAATTTTTTGCAGGTTCATTTTTCTCTTTTGGGCGTTTCACCAAAGGGCGTATCTATGTTGATAATATGCAGTTAGGAAAATTAGTAAGATGCTTCTGAAGAAGAAAAACATTTTAGAGCCATATCTGGAGTGTGCATATGAAATTCTGCTTCAAAAATTTTCGTGACATTATCTAACAACAGCTTCGCTTCTCTTTCATTGGATGCTGCGAAGCTTATATTGATTTCAGACCATTGCCTCAGATATTGACAGAACGATATTTTGAGGGATTGAAAGAAGATTAGATTAGTTTAAGGTTGCACACGTGTTCTACTCTCTCAACAACTCTTCAAGGGCAAGACCACCAAATTCATTAAAAAGCAATTCCAATCTCTAAACTTGTTTCGACAACACATTCATGCCATTTGGTGACTGAGAACTTGTCTCATTTCCTTACAAACAACTTTATTCTGAATTTTTCCAATGAATTGATTTACAGATTTTTATACGCCAAGTGTTTGTAAAAACATCAAGTAGGCACCGGGCCGAATTTTTGAGCTCATGTGCGACTTAGCCCGATCGGGCTCAAATTTGTCCTAAATATGATCACTATTTTAGTTATTGTCCTAAAATTGAAAGCCCGCAAAATTATTTAAAGCCAAATCTAGTACACTATTAATTAATGCAGGATAGAAGACGCCAATTAAGAAAAGCGATAAACCAATGGATTGCCTATACCTACAGCTGCTCTTGCTTCTGCTCCGATGCCTATAACTAAAGCGGCTCCTATACCACACTTTAGCAGTGAGTTAATGAGCTAACTCATTTAATGCATTAATATGGGATTGAATGGATTCGAAGGCTAGCTTCAATAATTGCTTTTGCTTTGGAGCCGAGCAGTTGTTATAGGTATAGTCATTGGAGCAGTGATGGTATATGAGCCGCTTTAGTTATAGGCATCGGAGCAGAAGCAAGAGCAGCTGTAGGTATAGGCAATCCATTGGTTTATCGCTTTTCTTAATTGGCACTGCACTTCCACTTGACGCCTATCATAATGATAAACGGCTCGTCTCGCTATTTTTAAACCGACCCATTTACTATCTATTATTTGATTGACCTTTATTTCAGTTCGGGGTTTCTCGTCTCTTTTGAAAAAAAGGGGGGTGGGGAGAAATGACAAGAAGATATTGGAACATCAACTTGGAAGAGATGCTGGAGGCGGGACAATTTTGATTCGTTTTAATCTGAACAATAATTCAATAGATTGGATTCTAACAAATATGAAACCTCTAACCCTACTGTTCTAATTCTTTTTATTTGGTTATAACTTTGATGACCAAGAAAATTCTGGAGAAGAAGCAAGCTTCAACGCTCCCCAAGACAACAGAGCCATCATTGTGGGGAGGGTAAAGAGCATCCAACGCAAAGCGGTTCCTTAACCTGGCAAGTCTTTGTGAAATAACTCCGATGAGAAGAAAAAAGAAGGCGTTAAGAGACCCTCCTGGCCCAACCCTAGACAGTCTAAGATCACATTAGAGTAATTTGTTCCAACCCGAGACATAAACAAAGACAAGGATAAAGGAATAATCAGATTGACTAAAGGACTCGGTGTACAAATAAAGGTTGAAGGGATATCTATCTAATCCGATCGGTTGCGTAAAGCTAGAGGGGAATTACTTGTTGTGCATCACGTTTCGGATCGATATTTCAAAGAGGTAAAATACTTCATTTCTTCCTTCTTTCGTACATCTTAGGAGCTAGATTGCTTCCTTTGTTGCCAATGTTAAGACCAATCTGGAAGTAAAAAGAAGGAGTTAGTTTTCTTTGCTGTCCTTCCAGAGTTATTGGAGCTCTTCGTTAAGACCAATTTCGTACTAACAAGACAGAAATAGGAGTGGTTTTCTTCCTAGTTATGAGCCGAAATGTACCAGAAATCAAAAAGCTGGTATCACCAACGTTTGGCCTATAATTGAAAAACAATAAAAGTTACGGTCCTAAAAAAACGCTCTACTCCATGAAAAAATGCATAAATGAAAATTTTCTCTAGTTGATGCACCCACCGGTTGGGAGAGAGAGACAGACAGAGACGAATTAGAGAATATTTGGTGTTCAAATCTATATATTATTAAAACCGATATGGATTCAAGGCCTCTCCTTAAATTTAGGTCCTACGTGGCGCAACCACAATTAGATATTCCTATTTATCTTAAATTCTTATTTTATGCCTTTTTAATTCATTTATTTATATTTATTCTATTATTATATGTAATTTAATATGAATACATGGTTTTCATAAATTAATAAGGAAAAGATAAAGCAAACTTCGAAAATTAATAAAGATTTGATATCTGTTACTCCTATTATAAATTAAGTAAGACAATATAATATATGAACATTTAATATTCTATTATTATATTGTTTAATATAAATTCATGGTAAAAAGAAAGCCGTCTACAATATTAATTATTCATTGCCATAAAGAAATTTGATCCATATATAACCCATACTATTTTTTATATTATTGCAGAATTTGGCCATATCCCATATAGGAGTACAATTTATGGGAAAGATATTTGAGATACAAAATTATCTATTTCCTTCTTTTCATAGACCATATCGGTTTAAATTGGGATGATATATATTATTTATTTTGTATGATATTTTGGTTCAATTATATATTTATATTATATTTAATGGTTGTCTTCTTCTATATAAGTATCGTGCTCCTTCAAGAAGGGAGTTTGCCCGGAGGTATGTATGTACGTGTAATGTTGTTTTTGCTCTATAAAGTGTATCACCTTTGTAATTGCATGATGAATGAAATGAATATGTTGGTTGTTTCTTTATTTTTTCTTGAGTGTAATATTAATAAAATAATACTTTTCGAGCAATCGACGATCTTTTTTCTTTTTTTGAAAAGTTACAAATTCGTGTAGTTGTCGAGGAAAAAAGTTCGTTTTCATCATTCTTTCCTCATTCATGGAGGATATGCGTTAAGATTGTAGGAACGATGTAAATTTCACAATTTATTTATATTATGTGAGTTTAATTAGATTCTCCATATGCATTGAAGGCGTAAGTATGACAATTTGTCTTATTTGTTGCGTCTTAATAATGAGTTATTTGTACTCTTTGATTGATTATTGATTATTGCTAAGATTTTAATTCTGGCAACATAGTTGTATTTAGAATTAATATGCCACTTTTCGGATAATTGATCTGTCTCGTGATCTTGAGTGAGCCATAATCTTAACCGTGTTCGTAGATTTACAAAAAAAAAAAGTTGGTTGGGATCTTATATGGAATTTTCATCAACGAGAATAATTTCTTATCTAATAATTTGATCAAATAATAATTGATTTATGTCGAATAAAGAAATTTTGTTTATAATTTTCTCATTTGTCTTACGTATGCAAATTTTGTAGAGAATTATCTTATTTAATATTTAATATTTTAAAAAACTTTCCTAATTAATTAAATATGAAATGAGAATAGGAATGACAATTTGTCTTATTTGTTGCGTCTTAATAATGATTTGTGTGTACTCTTTGATTGATTATTGATTCTATAGATTTTAATTCTGGCAACATAGTTGTATTTGGAATTAATATGCCAGTTTTTGGATAATTTATCTGTCTCGTAATCTTGAGTGAGCCATAATCTTAATCGTGTTCGTAGATTTAAAAAAAAATATAGTTGATTGGGATCTTATATGGAATTTTCATCAACAAGAATAATTTCTTATCTAATAATTTGATCAAATAATAATTTATTTATGTCAAATAAAAAAAAATTATTTATAATTTTCTCATTTGTCTTACATATGCAAATTTTGTGGAGAAGTGTCTTATTTAATATTTAATATTTTAAAAAACTTCCCTAATTAATTAAATTTGGAATGAGAATATACTCAAAAATATAGAAAACTTGCCCAATAACTAAATGACTTTCAAATGGGATAAAATAAGATTTAGGATTGTATTGATGGAATAAAAAAAAAGTTACTCAATACACACTATTTGAATTAAATATATCTTTCTCTCAAAAATATGAATTTATATTGTTTATGTATGTATATCAGTTGCATTCATGATATATCATTTATTTGTATGATAGTGATTTTATTTTTAAAAATATTAGAGAAATTTAAATAAGTAAAAATTATTTTTTTCTATCCCTCATTGAAAATTTTTCATCTCACATCGCTTTTCAATAAAATAAGATTCAGGTCTTGAACAATCTATATCAATATTCAAAACCAATGTGCATTTTACATCTTGCAATTATTTTGCAAAATTGATTCAATTTGACCAATTAATTAATTTGTCAAATAAATAATAATTTTATTTTTATTGATTTTTTCATTTAATGAAAGACATTAAATATTTTACAGGATTATACGTATGACTCAACAGATAATCAGAAGTGGTTCAATGTATATTATTTTAGAGAAAAATCAAAGAATACATACACTATCCGGAAATCATAGAGAAGATAACAGATGATATATATCTTGAATCTTAGAGAATTTTAAAATTAATATTGTAAAAATATAATTTTTTTATGTTTATCTAAATTTTTTATTCCACATTAATTTTCAATGAGAGTCAATTTAGAGAATCTATTTAAATACACTCTAAATCAATGTGTAGCTTAAGAGAATCACAAAATTTTAATTTGTGACGAGATGATGAGACGCACACGACAATTAATAATTTTAATTTGTAACGAGATAATAAGACGTACGCAACAATTAACATTGTATACAAATGGACGTATACAATAATTAACAATTTTAGTTTGTGACGATATGATCAGACGTGCATATGAAATCTTTGACAAACGACGAGGGAACTACAAAATTAATTTTCATAATAATAATCTTAGTGAAACATGTGGATTATATTGAAGTAAAAGGATCAAAAATAGTAAATGAAGACGGGAAAATTGAGAAAAAATTTCTTGAATTTAGTTAAAAAAATAGATTTTAACTTTCAAAATAAATTTATATAACTATCAAGAAAATTACGTCAAATAATGTCCCGTCAATTTTCGACGGATTGCATACTAATCATTATATTACTAAAAGGAAAACAATTCTTGATTTGAAAAAATCCTATGTGGCACCTCCCAAATTTCTCCATTCCTATTTATCTAAATTTTTAAATTTTTGAATTTTTAATGATAAAATAATAGATTTTAAATATCTACTAAAATCTTGTATGCACATCGGTTTTAGATAAAACTTCACCTATTGAAAAGTCTATAAATACCTAGAACAATATGTATTTTCTCATCTTTTGCACAACTAGTTTTGTTTGACCAATTTATTTATTAGTCGGCCGAATAAATAACTATTTATTTTTATGGTTTAATTTAATTTAATTTAGTCAATTTATTAGTTGGCCAAATAAGTAATTATAATTTCTTTTTGAGAAGTATTAATTTTATTGAAGCTGCGAAATGGATTGGATTTTGAAAATTTTAATCTAATTCACATGTTACCTTGATTAGTTACTATTAATTTTTTTGGAATGAATTTGAAAATCTATGAATTCACAAAAAAATTACGTCTTGATTTAATTTAAATAATAACTTAATGAGATAACCAATTAATAATTTATAGTCAACCTAAATCTATCTATAAACAAAGAAAATAAATAATATAAGGAAAACAATTCTTTCTTTGAAAAAGTCTTACGTGAGACCGCCTCCCAAATCTCTCCATTCTTATTTATATAAATTCTCAAATTTTGAATTTTAAAGATAGAATAATAGTAGATTTTAAATATCTAGTAAAATCTTGTGTCCCACATCGGTGAAACTTCTCCTATTGAAAAGTCTATAAATACCTATAACAATATATTTTCTCATCTTTTGCACTATCAACTTAATTTGATCAATTTATTAATTGGTCGAATAAGTAATTATAATTACTTTTTGTGAATTATTAATTTTATTGAAGCTACGAAATAGATTTGATTTTAAAAATCTTAATCTATAATTCACATGTTTCTAGAATTAAGTAACTAGTATTAATTTTGAAAATCTATGAATTAAAAAAAAAACAACGTCTTGATTTAACTTAAATAATAACTTAATAACATAACTAATTAATATTTTATAATCCTGAAATCTATCTATAAAACGAAGAAAATAAATAATATAATAAGATGTGTTGATTTGTTACGTCTTGAATTAACTTAAATAATAACTTAATGAGATAAATAATTAATAATTTATAGTCAACCTAATCTATCTACAAAACGAAAAAAATAAATAATATAAGGAAAATGATATATTAATATATATTAATTTGGTATGTTTTTTTTTTGGAATTACTATATATATATATAGAAAGAGGATCATGTGACAATGCTTTCTTATGTGAGAAATGAAAATAAATCTCGGCCCTTAATCTTTGTTGATCAATGGTTTAACGATGCATTATGTTGTTGTAATTTATGCATTACAATGTTAATGAATTAACTTATTGTAGTTTATGCATTAGAATGAGCATGCATTACATTTCTACAATATATGCATTACCGATGTGATAAAAATGCATTAAAATATATCGTTCTCACATTCTCATATAAGATCTATTCTTATTGGATCCCTACCCTATATAGGAAGAGGATCCCTACCCTATATATATATATATTACTATCTAATAAATCACTACATCACCATACAATGTGAGACTATTGTACCCATATATAAGGTAGAAAATCTACACTGCACACATGCAAGATTGAACCCAAAACTTCTTGCTAAACAGAGTCATGGATAGCCCATGCATGGAGTGACATTGAAAAAGAAAGCTATATGAATATATGATATTCATTGAAGGATATTAAATTTATAATTGATTAAGACCCATAATCAAAGGGTAGGCGGATCGATCCAGTACCGACGGTTCAACGAAAAAGAAAATTTTAACTTTTTAAACATCAACTATATCAATTCTTAAAAAAATCGTCTATATTTTCATTTCTTTACAAGTTAATTAATTATATATTCATGTAATTGTCTTGATCAGATAATTAAAAAATACGGTTAATTAAAATATTAGTGAAGAAAAAGTATATGTTTTTGTTACTTTCAAAATAATGCTCTTACAATTTCTTTTTACAAAAAAATTATCATGGATGATTATATAGTTTTCTCTTTTCAATTTTGTAAGTGTGTAGTCAACGGGTCAGTTTAGGGTCGGAACCGTGTGGTAGACGAGATGATTGTGAAGTGGTGTCAACTTATTTTTTTTATTTAATCTTCTGTCGAATTCATAACGTAGGGTATTTTGGGTCACTTTCATTCTTATAGATAATCTTCAAAATTATTTTCATTCCTCTAGATCAATGTGGAATAAGGAGTATTTGCAATAAAAATGATTCATCTCAATTTTCATACAAAATTGATGTGAGATAATATTTTTGAGAGCCAAATATGTTTTTTCTCACATCATATTATCTTACAATCAAATTAAATTATTTAAAAAATATATCAAATTCTTAATCAATTCATCACATATATATTAATTTACGCCTTGTGTGTATATAGAAGCAAAATTAGTTCTTACAAAATCATCAAAAATATTTTCTTAGTTAATTTCTAATTCAATTTAACAGAATAAATATGTTTATCAAAAAAATAATCAATTCCTAACTAACAGTTCAATTGATTTTTTTAGTAGATGGGCCGATTCCGATGAAAACCGTGGTGACTCATACTTGAAATTTATTTATTTTATCTTTTAAATTACGGGGTGGTTCTGACTTAGAACCGTCAGGTAGACGGCCCGACTCTGATCAAAATCGTGGGATAAACAGGCCGATTCCGATGAAAATTGTGGTGAACGGGTGTCGGGTGTCAGTTCTGACACAGAACCATGGAGTTAGACGGGTCAATTCCTAACCGATATTTCAAGTAATTCTTTTTAATTTTATATTGAATTCATAATATAGGATTTGGGCCACCTTGACATTCTTTAAAACTACTTTTCGTCTCTAAATCAATGTGAGATAGAGGATACTTTCTATCAAAACGATCTATCTCATTATCCTACAACGATTTTGAAAAGAATTTATGGAATAGTGATTTTCGATCGATTTTCGACGGATTATACGCTAGTTGTTAAAGGGGTTGACAGCTGGCAGAGACATGTATGAATTGGGGGTAGAGAGAGAAGAGGAGTGGCAGAAGCTGAGAGTGGAGGAGTTGGAGCTTTACCAGAAAGAGATGGAAGTCAAAGCTGCAAAGATGAAGGTCAGAATTAAACAGACCAAGCTTGTTTTGGATGGTATCAGAGGAGGGGAAAAGCTTACTACTTTATTTCAATGAACAACTACTGTTGCTGTCATTGTTGAAGTTATAAATTTGTGTTCATTTTCTGGAATTAGATTGGCTCTGTAGTTGATGTTTTGCTATCCAACTAATGACTTGACGGCTCTTCTCCTTCAGTATGTCTATGTAAACCATGATTGTGAATCAATCTAATCATCTTTTTGTAACGAGGCTAACCATTCATTCTTAGAGGTAGTTGGCCGTCCGTTCTGTAAGCGAACCGAATCGAGCATTGTCACGCCCGAGCTCGGCTCGTTGCGGAATCTGTGAGCTTAGCTCGTCTCCAGGCTTTTCCTTTGGGCTCGACCTATTACTAGTTTACTACTGAGTATCGATTAGATTCGAGCTTGGCAAGTAAATAACTGGGTAACATAGTATATGAACTTGATTACGGTTCTTCAAAAGTTTGAATTCAGGACGTAAATATTCAACATTCAACAATATGTTAATGAGCTTGAGCTTGAGCTTCACCTATCTAATGTTGTTTTTAACTTAAAATTTATTAATTTATACTACCTCCGACCAACTCATATTGTTATTCTTTTCTTATTTAGGGGTCTCACTTGTATTATCATCTTTTAAATAATAAAAACATTAACCCTTTAAAATCCTTGAAAAGTAATGAGATCTATCCACTTTTTATCTTTCTACATTTATTTTTAATTTCCGTTGTGAACAATAACATGACAATATTAATAGGTCGGAGGGAGTACTTATTAATAAGTAATTTACAATATAAAAGCATTTATAAATTCATTTAGGAGGCTTGTGAACTGGTTTGAGAGCATGTTTGATTGATCTCAAACTTGTTCACGAACCTCTCAAATCGAGCACAATCAAACCCGCAAACATGCTTGAACAATAAATCGATCTTAATATACAAATATGTTTAGAAATCATATTTTATATTTTATTAGTAATAAATAAACCAATGCACTAAATTATAGATTCTCACATCAAATTATTTCTCTCGCATATTTTTTCTTGTGCAATTTACTTCTTTCGTGTAGACTTTAACTTGTATGTTATTAAACAAAATCCATACTAAGTATTAAGGAAAAGAGAATAGGATAAAAATTGTGTTTGGTGGAGTTATTATTAAATATTTTATTGTAATAGTTTAAAAAAGTTGTTTTGCTTTTTGAATGAGAGTGTGATAGTATAATACTAGTGAAATAAAAAAAATTGTTTCACCCAAAAAAACTTATGCAAGACGTTCTGAAAAGAAATACTAGCCTTAAATGGGACGACGAGAGTAATAGATATACTTCTTAAATATTATTTCTAGGAGTGAAGAAAAAAATAAGATTAAAAGAGAATATTTTATTGTGCAGGTGTGAAAAAATAGGTAGGAAACTATTTGAAGACCGTAAAAAAAAAAAATTATTTACGGACTAGAGGTAATATCAATTTATGTCTTTTGAAGAAAGAGAAAAGATAAAATTTAAAATTAAAAAGAGCTTGATATTGGCCGCATAATTTGATTGCATTTCTCCCCCTCTCTAAGTCACATGGGTTGTTGTATATTGGCAGCAAAATCATGTGGATATATGGGGCGAGTATTTTTCATGAAAAATAAGAGGCTACGATCTTCCAAAAAAAAGAAAAAAAAGCTACGAAATTTTGAACGTGTTTTTCACGTCTCTTTTCCTAACCCAACCCGAATACCCGATAAATAGATTTGTAGACACAAGATTTTTGTACTCGTATCTTTAAAATTTACAAGTATATTATGATGGAAAAATAGCCTTAAATGAAATGAAAAAATTACTCATTTACAGAAAAAAAAAATTACATGCTCTCCAAAAACATTAAATTTCGCTGCCATGTGCCATCATCCGTGGACTAAGGGGTGTTTATTAAGTGGGATAGAGATTGACTATTCTTATTATCATTCTAAGGATTCTTTGAATCCCACCCTATTGGGTGGGATACATATCAATGCAATAGTCCCAAATATGAGCAATAATCACAGGTTATGAGATTTCCTTCGAGTCTAATCTCTAAAAGTAAATATTAGATTAACCTATATTATTTTTATCTATCCAGACTTATCATACTTAGTAAACACCCTCTAAATGGATTAGTCCCTTATCCAAGATACATATTTTTTTAACCTATCATTTCTCTTCACATAATTAATCAAGAAATTTTTCCATAAGTGGAATTATTTCATAAAAAATAATAATCAAGAAAATGATGCAAACCAATAATATCAAAGACCCGTGGACAAAAAACAAACACAAGAATGTTCATAATTGTCCACTTCTAACGATTAATCTACTGTAGTTTTTTAGACAGAAAAAAGAACGGAAATTATTAGAAAAAAACACTACACACAGTATTGCTGCAGTTTGCAAGAACAAGAATCCCCTGATTTCTCTCTTCGCATCTGAAAGCACCCAATTCGTTACGACCCACGAGATTCTTGCTGTCATTATCCGGTAGTTTCTTGCTTCTCCCTGTGTTGGATTATATCTTCTGCATTTTGTTAATTATTTTCTTGATTAAGAGTGTGTTGTACTATGAATTATCAAATTTTGCTAGTTGTGTGCTGAATAATCGATCTTGCGTCGGATTCTAAAGTAAGGGAAAGGGGTTTTAGAATCTTTTGGGGGAAATTGGGGGAAATGACTGTTCTGATTATACAGCACCGGGGAGATTCATCTTCGTTTATTGTTGATTTCCTAATGTTGGGTGAGTTTGTGAAATAAAGCTTGGACTAATTTTATGTTTCAAAAAAACAAAATTATTTGTTGATCATCTGGGAGTTGTTTAGTGATCTAGTTAATGTGGATATGAGATATCAGAAAGCTGATTAAAAGAATATTACTGGAGTTTTCCTTTTATCCTTGCTTTTGCTTTTTCTTTTTTAAAGGTGGCGTTTAGTTTGATTGATTAGGCTTGACTAGTAAAATTATCTAACCTAATCAAATGTTTGGGTTGAATGATTTGGCCAGTGCTGGATAACTAAGCCCTTGATCATATTGAGTGATAATTTATCTTTCCAAATTTGGGGTGATTATTAATCAACTATGTAATCCTATCATATCCTATCACATGTTATCACTCTCATCCTCCAAACCAAACGCCACTTTGAGTATTGTGTTCCAACTCCAAGTGTTTAAACTTCTGATGGTTCGATTTGTTACTAATTCTGATTTTGTGTGCTTTTACATTGTGCTGGGATTAGTTTTTCAAATTTATTAGGTCCAGGAAGCCTTTGTGTACACTTGGTTCCAGTGATGAGGGTTTCAAGAATACCTTTTTGATGGGCGTACATACAGTCAAAACACTAGTTGGCAATCTTGATGCTTTCTGAATTGGTGTTTGATTTCTTTCACTTATCAATTAAACGGGTAATGGTTTTTCCATACATGCTTAACAATGTTGCTTAACACCTTTTTCTGCTTCGCTAGGCGTAGTTTCTGGAGACTGGAGGTGGATTTATTGGTTGACTTTGCAAAAGGCGTTCGGTGTTAATGGCTACCGCTCAAACAGTATTACAAGTTTGTGGAGGGGATATATCTTGCCTTTTTAGCTCCAAAGCCCATCTCAGCAGATCTTTGTCAGGGTTTCTTTCTAGGCCTTTCGTAAATTTTAAAAGAAGAAAGGTTGCAGCATGTTTCGAAGTCATCAACAACTTCAATGCTTCTCAGTTTCCTTGTTCAGGTCATGCCAATGTTCCCTCCAACCACATTGGGCTTATAAGATGCAAATGTGAGCGAGCTGAGAGTGTTAGAGGATTAACATCTGATGCAAAGGAGTACAGTTCTAATGGTAATAGGCCTACTGTAGAATTTTCTAAAATCAAAGAGGCCATCTCAAAAAATGCAGCTTTTTCATCCAACGGTGGCATGCATAGTAATGGAACTATACAGGATACGTTGCATGATGATATCACGGATTCTATCGAGGATGAAGCATGGGATTTACTTAGGGAATCTATTGTGTACTATTGCAATAGCCCTGTTGGTACAATCGCTGCAAAGGACCCCTCTGAATCCACCAATGTTCTCAACTATGACCATGTTTTTATCCGTGATTTCATACCATCTGGCATCGCTTTCCTGCTGAAGGGGGAGTACGATATTGTTCGTAATTTTATTCTTCACACTCTTCAGCTGCAGGTGAATCCATTCTTCTTATTATACGTTATAACCTGTCAAAACTTTTGGTATTATTATTTTACACCTTGACTTCTAGCTACATGTCTCATGATGTTTTCCAGTCCCGGTGGATATCTGTCGTTATCTTAGTTTCAAATAATGAAATGGATAATCTTCTTGATCTTTCCTAGTAGGGTTCATATCCGTAAGAGAAGAATATTTCCTGTTGTCCCTAGCATAACTGGGATTCTAGCATGTGCACTTCTTTTTCATTACAACAACTAGAAGCATCTTTAGGTTTTCATGATGGAGTCTTTCCTACCCCTTCATCCTTTCTTTCTGTATTTAGAACATGTGAAGAAAAATCTTTGATTGTCTCCTGCAGCTTCCGAAATTCGTGAGTGTCTAAATCTTTTGATATTTGCAGAGCTGGGAGAAAACCATGGACTGCCACAGCCCTGGTCAAGGGTTGATGCCTGCTAGTTTTAAGGTACGGACAGTTCCTCTAGAGGGGGATGACACTGCAATGGAAGAAATACTGGACCCTGACTTTGGGGAAGCAGCAATCGGACGTGTAGCTCCAGTCGACTCTGGTACGTGCTGAAACATCTCTTCTAGTTTGACTTTTAGAATGTGAGCTTTCTGCATCATGAATTACCAACATGATTGTCATTGTTTTGTGCGATTCCAGGACTCTGGTGGATTATTTTGTTACGGGCGTATGGAAAATGCTCAGGGGATTTATCTGTTCAGGATAGAATAGATGTCCAGACTGGAATTAAGATGATCCTTAGGCTATGTCTTGCCGATGGTTTTGATATGTTTCCTACATTATTAGTGACTGATGGTTCTTGCATGATTGATCGCCGCATGGGAATACATGGTCACCCCTTGGAGATTCAGGTACATAACATTTTCAAGTGAGAGATTTTGTCGTAGAACTCCATGCACAAGTTTATATATATATTTCCTATGCTCGAGTTTGTTGAATATTCTTTTTTTCTTGGAAAGCTCCACTTGTTATATCCTTCAACCTGATTTATGTTCTAACTGAAGCTTTCTGGAGAAGAAGCATCTAAATTTAGATCGTTGTACTGCATGCAATGGAATTGGAAATTAGTCGTTTAATATGTAAAGTTAATGTGATTGCAGGCATTATTCTACTCCGCATTACTATGTGCACGTGAAATGCTTGCTCCGGAGGATGCATCAGCTGACCTTCTCCGGGCACTAAACAACCGTCTCGTTGCATTGTCATTTCATATTAGAGAATATTATTGGATCGATATGAAGAAACTTAATGAGATATACCGATACAAGACTGAGGAATACTCATATGACGCTGTCAACAAATTTAATATCTACCCTGATCAAATTTCTCCTTGGCTAGTAGAATGGATGCCTCAAAGAGGAGGTTATCTAATTGGAAACTTGCAGCCTGCTCACATGGACTTTCGGTTCTTCTCTCTGGGAAATTTGTGGTCTATTGTCAGTAATCTTGCAACATTGGAACAATCGCATGCCATATTAGATCTTATTGATGCCAAATGGTCAGATTTGGTTGCCAACATGCCGTTAAAAATATGTTATCCTGCTCTTGAAGACAAGGAGTGGCAGATCATAACCGGAAGTGATCCCAAGAACACGTGCGTACTTATTAAGAGACACCCATTTTTCCCATTGAGCCGTTTATCCACATTTTGTTTTTTCTTCTAGTCGTAATATTTTTGTTGATTATTTGCAGGCCTTGGTCCTATCACAATGGTGGTTCCTGGCCAACTCTTCTCTGGCAGGTAAAGTGCCTTCTTTAGCTCTTAATGATTCATCTCTTTAGTTTTTGAATATTCTTAGTCAAAGCTACACTTTTCAGTTTCATAACAAGGCTCCAATCTACTTTGAGTTTACGGAGATAATAATGAATGTTGAAAATTACTGGTTGTTGAACTGCACTACTTTCAGTTGTTGATGGCGGTAGTTTACATGTGCTGCATATAGTCAAATCTTGTTGAATATAAATATGGATTTTGTTATACTACTGAACTTCCTCAGACTGCTAATCATTGGGATTTTCGACTCCCCTCCTATCCTCCTGCTCCATTCAAAGTAGTACTTGTGGTTATTCCATTCAAGCTATTCCTCTTTATTTTATAAAGTAATTCAAGGTAATTGTGTTTACTTTTGGTGATAGCTTAGATGAATATTAAATCAAATGATAGTATGATACAGTCTATCCACCACATACTGGAGCTTGTTTCATTGTCTAATCCTTCAAATACTCAACATATGTATTGTCAATCTAATCTATCACTCAAAGTAAACGCCCCCTAAATCGAACAGTTTGGTAGCCCTCTATAGATTTCTAACTTTACGAGGCTGCATCTCTTACTTTAGAGTCGTCTAGAGATGATAACGTCATATTCTGACCTACTGATGACCATAATGTTGCAGCTCACTGTTGCTTGCATCAAAATGGGCCGTCCGGAAATTGCTGAAAGAGCCATCAAGATTGCAGAGAAACGCATTTCAAAGGACAAGTGGCCTGAATATTATGACACGAAGAAAGGAAGGTTTATAGGGAAGCAAGCGCGGCTATTCCAGACATGGTCTATTGCTGGATATCTTGTCTCAAAACTTCTTCTCTCCAACCCCGATGCGGCCAAAATGTTGACTACCGAAGAGGATCCTGAGCTCGTTAATGCCTTCTCGTGCGCCATCAGCAGCTCCAGTCCAAGAAGAAAACGCGGTCCAAAGAGTTCCCAGAATAGTTATATTATATGAGGCATCGCATATGCAGCCACTATTTGAACAGGTCAGCACAATTTCTCTGTTGCTGCTTGTTTCTGCAAATGCTTATAATAGTTTAATTCTTTCCAAAGAAAGTGTGATTATTTGTTAGTTGCATAGTATCTCTATTTCTGATTATTTAGCATATTTAGGCAGGGAGCTGAAAATTCAACTAATGTTTTCAGTGTATACACATGTAAAGATTTTATTGTTAAAGTAAGATACTAAAAAAAACATAATGTCACTATCTCAGTCTTGTGGTATTTTTCTCCATAGTTTGTGTTGCGGATGATTGGTGTATAAATTTTCAGTACTAGATAAATTAAATGTAGCATTAGATGTAGAATTTGGATTTATTTAATATAGTTCTGACATAATAGGCAAAGCAAAATTCTACTAATATTTAAGATATAGTTGTAATGGAGAATCATGAGTTTAAATTCTACCAACATCACTTCGTCGATTTCTTGTGTGTGCGCCTACAATATCTTCAGCTTACTGAAATTTGAGGTCAACATACATTCTAAACCATAAATAGATCGATTCGATAGTATGAGAGGTTCGTAAAAATTGCAAAACGGTGTAAAAATAGTGTTATATTCAATAAATTAATTTTTTATATGAAGAAAGCATTTCTAAGAGATGCAGCAATAGACAAAAGAGTTTAGAATATCAATTACGAAATATTATCTATAAAAAAACAAAATGCAACCAATTAATCGTCTAGGACGAAGTTGCTGAAAGTTGAGTCTCCAAATCTGTTACCAAAGTCTGAAAATACGTCTTAGTAATCCCAGTTAGAGTAGCGAGTTTCTCCCTAAACTCAAGGAAGTCCTCGGACGAACGGCCGGCCTTGACAAACTCAGTCGTCTCCTTCTCGGCGCAGTGGTGCAGCTTCTCCAGCCACTTTTCGGCGGATGTTTGCGAGTACTCAAAAATATCCATCTTCTTGGTCTCCTTGACGTAGTAGCCATACGCGTAACTCCACTTGAGCACGCGCCTGCACTCGATGATCTGATCCCACGCGTCCAGCACGAACTCCAGCTGCGTCTCCGGCAGGTTCTGCGCAGTGGAGAGCTCCGGCAGGCGCTCGTTCCTGGCCCGAACGAGGTCTGCCTGAGCAATCTCCCTCGACTTGTGATTCGAGAACCATCTCTCGTAGTAATGGGAGTATCTCGCGAGTTCATCCCTCGTCTCGATCAAGGAGCAGTCCATGTCTTCTTGCATATCTCTGTAATATCTGTTGCAGACGTGGCTGTTATCCGCCTCCCACTTCTGCAGGCAGAACCAGCAGAATTCGTGGGCGCACGTGCATGTCATGTGGTTGCACCCTCGATTTTTCTCGATTTTTTTGCCGCAACCAGGGCAGGGTTTGGTGTAGGCCAGAATCCAAATGGTGTTATCCTCCTCGGATTTGTTCTTCTCCGCCCACTTCGCCACCGTCTCGCACCCGACGGGCCGGTGCTGCTCCTCCGTGCACCGCCAGCAGAACTTGTACCCGCACTCGCACGTCACGTCGTAGGTTTCCGCCCCGCCGCCGCCGTCCAACTCCACCGCCAACTCGCATCCCGGCCCGGGGCACCACTTCCGGTTCCGGTTGGATTCGACGTACGATCGGTATAAATAGTGATGAAATCGACGTTGATCTTCGGCCGTCGCCACCGTCTCCACCATGTCGAGGCCGACTGTGGCGGCGCACTTGGGCTCCGGGCAGCGCAGCCTCAGGCATCCGGGGCCGTCGTTGATCGAAACGGCGACGTATTTGGTCCAGCAATCGGAGCAGAAGTGATGGCCGCAGACAGCAGGCAACGTGCGGCTGAATTCGACCGATTCCATGCAGATCTTGCAGTACAAGTATGGCTCGAGTTTCTGTCGTTTATGGTACGTCGATAATCCGACGGCAGCGCGAACTTTGTCTTCGTCGGCGAACCATTCTTCGAGGACGGCGGAGACGCTCCAGTTGTGGCGGAGCAAGAGGGTGCAGGCGATCGCTCCTTCGACGGCAAGGACGTTAGAAACTTCTGAAATATCGTTTTGTTGGAGCTGTTTCATCGTTTCTTCTTTGAGGACCGTGTATTTTTTCTTGGAAATGACAACGTCGTCCATGCCGTCGTCGTCGCCGCCGCCGTCAGATGAATATTTGGCGTCGTCCTCCTCCGGATCGTCGCCGCTGTTGTAGTAGAAATCTTCATCTTCATCGGAAGCCATGGAATTGGGGTGGAGAAGGAGAAGGTTAGTGTGAATTGGGGATATACATACACAAATTAATACATATCAATATTCTAAACAAGTTTAAAATCCGGTTTGAAAATTTGGTTTAGGATGTGGAGTTAGTCTTATGACCTAGATAGATTAGCACCTGCCGTCGAAGAGATATATAGTAGTATAAAGAATAAGGTTCGTTCACTCTATGATTTTCCTAAATAATACTAGTATCAATTTCTTTTTAGGGGATCAATTTTTTAGATAATAGAGAAAATAACTTACAACTTAATACGGACACCTAAATTATTCACTATTTAACTACTCGATAATTACACAATAAATTATCCAAATAAATTATTTACTATCTAAAAAATAGAGCTTCTAAAAACAACTCACTTTAATTGTATTCCGAAAAATTCATAATAATTAATCAGAAACCACTCCGCTCCACCACCACCACCCACCTTCTTAATATATCCTATCATTGCTAATTGGAATCGAATCGAACCACAAATCTACTAGGCTACTACTACCTCACTCTCATCGTCACACAAACTGAATTATACCCCGAATAAAAAACCCATGTACAAAAAGACAAGTCAAATAAAGGCTATTTAATATCATTATATCAATGTACGAAAATAAAATATATAGGCAGGACAAATTTTTTTGAGTTTAAAATAGGATCAAATATTTTCAGGCGGCATCTCATCTATCCTCGCATGCATCAAGTTTTGCTACCTGCTCCTGTATCGCTGTAAATGAAATCAAGCTCAGAGAGAGGCTTCTAACACTTGAAGAAGATCCACCAAGACTATGTATCATGTTATTAATCAACAGAATACAATCTCCTCCTTGAGTCTTTGCATGCCACCAACAACTTTAACCTATATATCTATGATGGTACTTCCGACGTGCCGAGAGCGGGTTGACTCAAAGTCTTAATCTTCTTCTCCATCCTCATCTCCATCCTCAGTTGTTTTAATCTGTCACTATATATATTATCACACGAATCATCATTAGTTTCCGTTGTTATTTTACAGTTTTTATACACTGTAAGTTATTCCCATGATGCTTTATAATAAAGATCACTTTAAATTACCTCAAAAAAAAAAAAAAGATCACTTTAAATTGATTGTAAAGTACATACAATATTGTGTCAACCCTGATAACTTAAAACTTGGGTATAGCCGTATAGGTATCAATCACAAATCCTTTCTAGCGTGCTTTGTCCTTATTCACACGCTTCCCAAAAAAAACTTCCCAAGAAATCTTTTCTAGCGTTCTTTGTCTTCACTCACACGCTTTCCAAGAAAACTTTTCTGGAGGTCACCCATCCTAGTACTACGTCCAAGTCAAGCACGCTAACTTTGGTGTTCTTACAGGATAGATACCAAAAAATAAGATGCATCTTGATGGTATGAGTAGACTTATCAATTCCTTTGAGCTCTTCTTGAATATGTCGTCCCATTCCGATATATTCTCGGAATCCCTCTCGTTCGGGTGTGTTTCGATTCATCCCTGCCCCCTCAACTTGGAAGTCTCATCGGAGCCGCTCCTTGTCCGTGCCTTGTGCACCGGCAATCACTCCGTACTTTGGCTCCGGGTGTCACAATATCAGTATGGGTATCAAATTGATATACTTGATATATATACTTGATATGCTAATTTTCAATATTTTCATATACCAATTTTTGCTAGTATATCTCTACTTTCCTTCTTACTTGATATTAATCGATATCTTCAACATATCAAACATGAATATCAAATATCAATCTCTGATACCCATACCTGATATCTGATATACTGGTATATGAATACCAAACGGGCCCTAAAAGAAAAACATACTCATCCTCCGAGTCACAATCTATCTCAATAATTACTCGTTCGCCTTCTTCACAACTCAAATGTAGCCAATTTTGCTCGAGGACTCTTTTCCTAATATCACCAATATCACCCACGAGCTTCTCACCCCAAAATTGTAAGTATTGCTTCTTTCCAATACCTAATCTATCTATACTAATATAAAAAGAGCATTGTTTTATAAAATTTGTTTTACCTAAAATATCATTAATATAAATTAAAATTAAGGGCAACACCTTAATATATATAATATGACATTATAAATAAGAATTTACCTTATAATTTACTATATGAATTTATTACTATTAAATCAAAACTTACCATATTAAATAATGTATGAACTCCCTTATCTTCTAATAGGACCATGATATGAGAACAAATTTAACAAATTTCTTTCCTTCTTTAATAATTAAGTATGTCTATACATGCTAAGTGAATATTATTAAATATTATTAAAATTATAAATGAAGTTTAATCTTAAGCTATTTTTTTTTCAATTTTATTATGAATTATTATTTTTAATAAAATTTATTTGAAAGCATGTGAAATTATGTAAATTTATTTTTGTATAAATTGTGAGATGTTAGACGTAAAGTACACGTGTATAAATATATATTGTTTAGTTCTTTTGAAAGTTGAAGTAATTATCTTTTTCTCCTTTAATTTCAAAACTACATTTTAGCTCGAGGAACTAAAAAAGATAGAATTTTACACAAGCTTTTCAATGTCACATTGATGATGACCCTACTCAATTCTCAGGCTTTGTAAAACTTATTTCGGAATAGATTTGTTTAGAATATTGTAATTGATTAAAGAAAAAAAAATAGTGATATTATTTTGAGATAGAAAGTAGTGGAGCTTACATTTTTTGTGAAAGAAGGGGACTTTCATATTGATATTAGATTTGAAACAATCAAAATAAAATATGAAATATCTATTGTGGGACAAAAGAGTAATACCTATTACTATACAAGAAAAGAAATAAGAACGCTCTTAAGAATAAAATATTTTGTCATTATTTTCTTTTTAATGATCATATCTAAAATTTTGAGAAATTGAAAAATAAAATAATAAAAAAACATAAAAAAGAATTACAATAATACGTTAAAATAAAATAAAATAAAATAATCTACTCATTAAAATTTATTAAATGTCATTTTTTGTCATAATTATTTAGGAAAATTTTGATTTAAATGATAAAGAGATAAAAAGTGGTGGAGCTTACATTTTTATGAGAAAAAATGACTTCCATATTGGGTATTAGATATTGGGACAATCCAAATAAAATATGAATATTTATTGTGGGACGAAAAGAGTGATACTCTATTACTATACAAGAAAAAGAAGAAGAGCATTTTAACAATTAAACATTTTGTCTTTATTTTCTTTTTGATCATATTTAAAACTTGAGAAATTGGAAAAAAAAAAAAAATCAAACACACAAACAAAATATTATACTACTTTACAATAAAATAAAATATAAAATCTACTCAATAAAATTTGTATGTTAGAATCATTATGTCAACGTGCATTCGTACGTTACTCATGCTAGTCCATTGAAAATAACTCATACTTGAATTTTATTCTAACGAGAAAAACACTCAAATACAAACGGAAAACGATAAGTAAAACCTCAGGTGTACATAACTTATATTTACCTTGGGTTCCTTTAAGTCGAATATGTTTAGATCCACTTGCATTGCCCGTGAACCAGTTTTTCATCCGATCCACCATCTCGTCTGAGATGCCGAATTGTCGTGGAGCAAACACACCTCATTCTTGAACATCGAAAAAATTACTAAAGACATTTCCATATTTCTTTTGTGTTATCATATGTTGGCCAACAACCCAATGACCAGCCCACTATCTTAGGCAGCCCATATTCCTCTTCCCCTTGTCTACCTAACGACACAATTTCTAATTGTGTGATTTGATTTCAGCGGTGATCTCTTTCCTTTCTAGTTTTTCTTTCCTTCGACAGAAAATCTAACGGGATCCTTAAATCAACCACTGCCTTTATCGTTAGAAAGTGTGCGAAATCTAGAGTTTGTACTCGTTGTTCTTATCCTTTATGGAGAGTTACCAGATTGTGGAGAGGGTTTGAGGGTTGTTGCTGCTGCTGGCAAGATAGTCAACTTCGTGGAACCTTTGTGGTTGTGTGTGCAAGTGATCGAGAGGACCCGCCCTGAGCCGAGATTGAAAACTCTCTTTTCTTTGCCTTTGAATTATCTTTTGTTTTGTTTTTTCTTTTTCTTCTATCTATTTTTGTCTGTTGCCTCTACTTTGTGTATGCACAGGAGTATAATAAGAGTGGTGCTTGCTGCTGCTCGTTACAGAGATTGCTCCCCAACGAGGTCAAGCACCTGCTGCCGAAGAAAGGCAAATCGACGGCGAGGCGATATCACAACAGTAGTATCAGAGCCTCGTTACTCTCGCTGTCGTGCCCTTCGCGTCATTAGCCCCATCGCCAAAATAAATCAGCGATCCAAATGATGGTGTCTCGATCTTAGACATCGCTCTGGTAAATTGGCTAAAATCTCTCCAAGATGTTCCAAGTTGTTGCTTCCGCTGCTATTCTGATTGTTATTAATTTTTTTTTGGGAACGTTTGCTTTGTGCATATCCTGCTGCGTGATTCTATGGGCTCTTTGTCGAGCTATGGTTTGTCCCCTTTTGATGGAAAAACGGATTTTGGTTTCTGGCAACAGAAAATGGAGTGTATTTTGGTGCAGCAAAATGTGTTTCAAGCTATTGATGGTTCTTATGATGAAAAAGAAACTGAACAAAGCAAAGCTAAAATGAATCGTCTTGCTTTATCTTCGATTATCCTAAATTTGTCTGAGTATGTGCTTAGAAAGGTAGGGCGGATGACATCTGCTAAAGAGTTATGGAAGAAATTGGAGAATATGTTTACTGAAACTTCGTTGCCCAATAGAATGTTTTTGCTTGAAAAATTCTTTCGATTTCAACTTGATATGACAAAAGATATTGATGAGAATATGGATATGTTCACTAAATTGATTGCTGATATAAAGTTGTCTGGTGATGAACATATTGATGATTATACCTCAAATGCTCTTTTAAATGCTATACCTGATTCTTACGGTGATGTCAAATCTGCTATTAAGTATGGTAGAGATAGTGTGGACGTCAACACTATTGTGAGTAGTTTAAAAAGCAAGGAACTCGAAATGAAACATAAAAGGGTGGAAAATCTTTTGGTGAGATAATGCATGTGAGAGGAAGAGCGCATGATAGGCCTCAAAATCAAAAGCATGCTAAAAATAATGAATCAGGGGGAATGAAGAACTATCGTGGTAAAAGTAGGTCTAAGTCTAGACCTAAGACAAGAAAGTGCTATAATTATGGTGAAGCTGGTCATTATATAAAATATTGCACCCGTCCTAAGAAAAACGAACAAAATGATCATGCCAATATTGTGACCAGTGGTGATAACAACGGAGATTTGTTTATGGTGTCTTCTCTGAATTATGTACTTTCAATCACTCTGTGTGATAATGACTGGATTGTGGATTCAGGTTGCACATTTCATGTATCTCCTTTCAAAAGCATGTTTTCTAATTATAGTATTGTCAATGATGGTTCTGTGTCCTTAGCTGATAATAAGAAATGTCCAGTAGTTGGTATGGGTGATATTTGCCTTAAATTTGATGCTGGTCATTCCTATACCCTGAAAAATGTGCGTCATGTGCCTGATCTAGGTTATAATTTGATCTCCTGCACTTCCTTGGAAAAAGAGGGGTTCGAAGGTAGATGGGGAGGGGGTCAAATGAAAATTTTCAAAGGTTCCTTGGTTCTGTTTAAAGCTAAAACTCGCAATGATTTGTACGTTTGTCGTGCTAATGCTGTTATTGAAGATGCAAACTTTGTGAATGTTGTCCAAGAGGACAAAACTGTGTTGTGGCATAAACGTTTGGGGCATATGAGCAGTAAAGGTCTTGAAATTTTGCATAAAAATGGTGCATTTGGTGATGATAAATTGTCAAGCATGCCTTTTTGTGAGTCATGTGTGTTGGGTAAGCAACATAGAGTCTCTTTTTCTGTGTCTTCTTTTCCATACAAGACTAAGTCTAATGATATTCTTGAATATGTTCATGCTGATGTGTGGGGTCGTGCTCCTGTGGCCACTCATGGTGGAAATGAGTGGTTCTTATCTTTAATTGATGATTATTCAAGAAAAGTATGGGTTATTTTGTTGAAAAACAAATCTGATGTTTGTGACAAGTTTATGAATTGGAAAATTCAAATAGAAAACCAAACTGGAAAGAAGATTAAAGTGTTAAGAACTAATAATGGTCTTGAATTTTGCAATACTCCTCTTGATGATTTGTGTTCCTCATCTGGAATTAAGAGACATAAAACTGTTCCTTATACGCCTCAACAGAATGGGGTAGCCGAACGCATGAATAGAACCCTATTAGACAAGGTAAGAAGCATGTTACTTTCTTCCGGACTTCCTAAAAACTTTTGGGGAGAAGCTATGCATACTGCAGTATACTTGATTAATAGATCTCGTTCAGTGCCATTGCAAGGTAAGTGCCCCGAGTCTGTGTTTTATAATAAACCTCTTGATGTGTCCAACCTAAGAGTCTTTGGTTGTGCAGCTTTCATGCATAAAAAAGGTGATAAACTGGAACCAAGATCTAAAAAATGCATTTTTTTAGGATATCCTGAAGGTGTTAAAGGATATAGGTTATGGGATAGAAATCAGCCTGGTTTTAAATCGGTTGTTAGTAGGGATGCGATTTTTAATGAATCTGAATTTCCTTGCTTACGTGCTCAGCCTGTTTATGATCCTGTTTCTGATACGACTCGAAGTGAGGTGGAGAAATCTGCTTCGTCAAGCCATCCTGATGGTTCTAATTGTTTGCCTGTTAAAGAAAAGCATGCTCATATTGATAATGTGCCTGAATTGCATGAAAACCAAATTGATAATGTGCCTGATAATAATTCTCATGATTTGTGTGATTATCAATTGGCTAGAGATAGAGAAAGGCGTGTTACTAAACCACCTGAAAAGTATAATGACTATGAAATGGCTTTGCTTGCTTTTAGCTTGTTTGAAGCTTTGGATAGTGATGATCCTAAAACTTATGCAGAAGCTATTAAGTCTTTGAATTCTATAAAGTGGACAAATGCTATGAAAAGAGAGATGGATTCCCTGCTTGCTAATAAAACCTGGATTCTTGTGCCTGAACCTGAAAATTGCTCTATTGTTGATTGCAAATGGCTGTTTAAGGTCAAGGATGAAATTGATGGCCTTCGATTTAAGGCCAGATTAGTGGTTAATACTCAAAAGGAAGGGGTATATTATAATAAAATCTTTGCTCTTGTTATTAAATTTGTTACTGTTAGAATCATGCTTGCTTTAGTTGCTCATTTTGATTGGGAATTGAAACAAATGGATGTAACTACTGCTTTTCTTCATGGTGATTTAGATAAGCCTATTTACATGAGACAGCCCGAGGGCTTCGTTGATCCTACTAAACCTAAGCATGTGTGTCTGCTTAAGAAGAGTTTATATGGCTTAAAACAGTCTCCAAGGCAATGGAACATAAAATTTGATCAATGCATGCAGTCTTTGAAGTTTAGTAGAAGTCAGTTTGATCATTGTCTTTATTTCAAAGAAAGTGAAGGTGTGCCTATGTTCTTACTCATATATGTTGATGATATGTTACTTATCAGTCCTTGCATCAAGTCTATCACATGTGCAAAATCGTCTAAGTAAGAACTTTGACATGAAAGACTTGGGAGATGCTAAAAAGATTCTTGGAATGAATATTATTAGAAATAGGGAAAAGAATACTCTTGTTTTAAATCAGATTTCATATGTTGAAAAGATTTTGAGTAAATTCTCTATGTCTAATGCCAAAAGTGTCAATGTGCCTCTTGCTTCTCATTTTGTGTTAAGTAAGGATCAGTCTCCTAAGAATCCAACTGAAATAAGTAACATGAAAAAAGGTGCCTTATTCTAATGCTATAGGATCTGTTATGTATCTTATGATTAGTACCAGGCCAGACATTGCTTACACAGTAAGTTGTTTGAGCCGCTATATGTCTAATCCTGGTATGCCGCATTGGGAAGCTCTGAAATGGTTGCTCAGGTACTTGAAATCTTCTATGAACCACGGTTTAACTTTCTCTAAGTGCTCTGAAGGTACTAAACTTGTTGGTTATGTGGACTCTAATTATGCAAATGATCGAGACAATAGGAAATCCACTACTTCTTATGTTTTCACTTTGTGTGGTTCATGCATTAGTTGGAAATCTCAGTTACAACCTATTGTTGCTCTTTCTACAACTGAAGCAGAGTATGTTGATGCCACTGAAGCCTTGAAAGAAGCTATATGGTTAAAAGGTCTTATATCTGAAATTGGTTTTTTTGATAAAGATGTTGTGCTTCTTTCTGATAGTCAATCTGCTATTCAATTGTGCAAGAACCCTGTGTTTCGTGATAGAACTAAGCATATTGATGTGAGATTTCACTTTATACGTGATATCATAGATAAAGGCTTGATTAAACTTGAAAAAGTTCACACTGATCTTAATGCTGCTGACATGGGTACTAAGTGTTTGCAGGTTGATAAACTTCAATCATGTCAAAGGATTTTGAAGTTTGATCTTGGTTAGTTGGCCCCGTAGATCTTTGTGATCTGTACAACATGATTGTACAAACCGTTCCCTTGCTAAAGTCTGTTGGGATTTTACAAGGGGGCAAAAATCGTCTCGTGATCAATCTGTGTGATTGTAACTAGAGGCAAACATGTTTCCCTGACTAGTCTTTATGACTATTCGGGGGACTCGGCGATGACGATAAATGTAGAACTCCTCTTCGATGCACACAACACCATGATTGGGCCAAAGGTGGAGATTGTTATCATATGTTGGCCCAACAACCCAATGCCCAGCCCACTATCTTAGGCAGCCCATGTTCCTCTTCCCCTTGTCTACCTAACGACACAATTTCTAATTGTGTGATTTGATTTCAGCGGTGATCTCTTTCCTTTCTAGTTTTTCTTTCCTTCGACAGAAAACCTAATGGGATCCTTAAATCAGCCACTGCCTTCATCGTTAGAAAGTGTGCGAAACAAACCCACCTCCAAATCTAGAGTTTGTACTCGTTTTCTTATCCTTTGTGGAGAGTTACCAAATTGTGGAGAGGGTTTGAGGGTTGTTGTTGCTGCTGGCAAGATAGTCAACTTCGTGGAACCTTTGTTGTTGTGTGTGCAACTTGAGCCAGGATTTAAAACTCTCTTTTCTTTGCCTTTGAATTATCTCATGTTTTGTCTTTTCTTTTTCTTCTATCTATTTTTGTCTGTTGCCTCTACTTTGTGTATGCACAGGAGTATAATAAGAGTGGTGCTTGCTGCTGCTCGTTACAGAGATTGCTCCCCAACGAGATCAAGCACCTGCTGCCGGAGAAAGGCAAATCGACGGCGAGGCGATATCACAACATTTTGTAAATGGCTGGTACTTGTTCCAAGTCGAGATAAGGACGCCAAGTAATATTTTATCCTTCATGGAAAATATGTACTCCCTCCGTTCGGGTTTTAAAGTCCCATTTTAAATGGACACGATGATTAAGAAAATTGATACAATGTTTTTGAGTATGGTAAAAGTTAGAAAGTAAAGGTGGTGAATAATGACAAAAAAATAGTAGTAATGATAAAAAAGAGGTGGTATTGACCAAAAAGAAAGAATAAAATTGTTGGAATGATAAAAAAAGTAGAATTAAAATTGATGTGAGGTGGGGTCTCAAATGACAAAGGGTAGTAATTCTAAAAAGTAAGAAGGGTATAATGGTCTAAAAATGAGAGTAGGACTTTTAAACTCGAACATTTGAAATGGGTGAAATGAGACTTTAAAACCCGAACGGAGGGAGTACTATTTGTTTTTCCATCTTATTTAATAAAAATAATGCTAAAAGTACTAGCTTGGTCGACTTACAACAACAATACAAGTACTCATGATTTCATGAATAACGCCGAGATTGGGATTCGAACTAGAATTTCTAATAGTCTTGTGTATCGCATTTGACCAATATAGCGGCCGTAGATGTTTAACATGAAGCAATGTACAAATCTAAAAGAAACAAAATTAAATATGATCAAACAACTAAAATAAACACAAAATATTTAACAATTGACACCACTTGAGACAACTTACAGTTAAAGTAAACATTGATCCGCCGATTCCCGCAGATCTTCCCGTTATCCCATCTCAGTCTTTTCCTTGTATTTGATTATGGCGTCGTGGAGTCCCACCAACATAACCTCACCCCATGCGTATGTCTTAATCTTCAAGAAATATTCCATAAAATGCTTTGACAAAGACAGTTCCTGGCACAACCACACTTCCTAAAATATACAAGACGGTTGCCCTAACCCTATCTTCTAGTCAATTTTCATTGTTTTTCTTGCAATCTCTTTAAGGACATGCAACTTAAAGCCTCTAGTCTTTTCAAAAACATTGAAAGCTGGAAATAAGTCTGTCACTAATTAATTTGGAGGCCGTGACATTCGCTGGCCAGTGATCGATCGACAATCCCCAGATATTGAAAATGTCTTCTAAGCTAATGTCCAATTTAATTAATGCCATCGGGCAAATCAACCATGTAATGGACTAAGCCCATGCATTGGTTGAGTTTTGGTACCTCTGCTATACCTATGCATATTCCACAAGTGCTCGTAGGCAGTAGAAGGCCCCATTTACGGGCAAGGTACGTGGTTTCAAGAAAGAATTGATATATCTGCAAATTGCCAACACTTTCTGGTTTATCAATGAAGACATTTGGTTCGTTCAAGGTTCAACCACATTTGCCGTTCATAAGAATCTATAATGTAATAACAAAACTATAAATAAAATGAAAATAGCACGGGTGGTTTCAAGACAAAATAACTACATGATTATTTTAAAAACTTTGACTGATTTAATAGAACAAGATTTGATTTTTTATACATATGCATTAGCCTATATACTCAAGTGTACAACTTTCTTCTATAATATCTAGCCTATATTTAAAACAACCTTTCCTTTATGCAAGATACTAGTATTTTTATTTTCTAAAAAGAGGAGTAATGTGCTACACACCTTCGGTGAGCACATTTTTTTAGTGTCATATCTCGCGATTTGTTTACATTAACATGATTTTGTTTGATATTTGATATTGTGTTTTATCGTAATACCTTAAACATTGTTATTAAAATCTTACAAATTAATAAAATTGAAAAATTAATTTGTTTTTTTCCTTTCAACTTCAAATTAAGACATGAATAAACTGAACAAATTGAACTTCGATTTTTATTGATTTGTAAATTTAACAATTTTAATAATAATTTCTAAGGTATTAGAATAAAACATAATATCAAAAATCAAACAAAATCATGTTAATTTAGATAAATCGAGAATGATACTTATGAATAGTGCTCATAAAAGGTGTGTAGCACATCACCTCTCATATATACATATTTTTAAACTTATGATGAGAATCATGAGATGAAATGACCTTAATTTATGTACAATTTCAGTCATTAATTTTGCTTAAGTAAATCACAATCACAGTAAAGTGAAATAAAATAAAATAATAATATTGATATGTGACTTTAGATTGGTTGGTTGGTTGGGTTGCCGCTTTCTCAAAACAACTAAACAAGACAAGACTTGAGATTCTTGAAATGTTTAAGATTTTACTGAAGAAAATCAAACTCAATCAGTACAATTATACTAAATAATAATAATAATAAAAAAAAATAAAAAAAAATTAACAAAGTCTTATACCGCGTTAGATAATGATATAAATTATAAAATTACTTTTTATGAGAGTTTGATCGTCAGTATACACTTTAATAAATGCGTTAATACTTTTTCGAAAACCTATAACACGAATTGACCAAGAAAATTGGATGATGCAATTTAACAGATAAAATTATATCGTCGACATACTAAAACCGTATGTAAAGAAAATATTAATATATACTCTGTTAGTATATATTTATTGCATGCTTACAATCTTAGAAGCTTTATTTCTTTTTTGAAGCTTATAAAATAAATTGATGAAGTATATAAATGAAATAAAAAGGATATGTTTTTATGATGACAGTAGCATAATGTTTTACAAAAAAGAAATTTGGATACCGGTGACATTTTTGTAAATATGTTGATCTTCTCATTAAATTTGAATAGTCCCTTTAATTAAGCGACGTTGTGTTTGTCTAATATACCCTTCCCGCTTAAATAGATGATAATCTTCAAAATGAATTCAAATTACGGATTTTAAAATTCAAAATTTAAATTTCATTTTATTTTAAGAAATAAAATGTAATTGAGTTTTATCCATGATTAAAAAATTATTTTGGTTCCATTAATATACCTAATTTCCATCAATTTAGGGATTCTCCTAAAACTAATCTAAATTTCAAATTTGGTATTTTAAAATTCGAATTCATTTTATTAATTCACTAATTTAGAAACTAATTCGTAGGAGGGAAAAAATTACAATTTTGGAAGGGAAATATAATCCTAATATAATCCCACCAATTTAGAAACTAATTTGTGGTAGTGCAAAAATGATATTTTGGGAGGGAAATATAATCCTAATGCAATACCACTAATTTTAGGAACTAATTCGTGAGAGGAAAAAAGGGATTGGGTCGGAGAAATTTCAATACTATTCCTGCCAAAATTTGTTTAATTTTAATTTTTTATTCGATTATAATATTTTAGATATAACTATGTAGATTTATATAATAAATCTAGAATTAAATTTAGATTGTTTTTAATTTTTTATTATCTTATAGCAGTGGCAATAGTATGAAATTACAATTTAATACCTAATTATTGAGCATGTAAGGAAAAAAGGAAAATGTCCTGAACTATCAATAATTATAATAAAAATACCCAAACTATTTACTAGCTAAAGAAAAACCCCAAAAAATAACTCGCTCTAAATTTATCCCAAAAAATAATAATTAATCAGAAACACTTCATCCCCACCACTACCACCCTCCTTAATTAAGTCATAGGAATGCCTGTGGAATTGAACCACAAATCTACAAAAGTGACTACTACCTCACTGAATTAACTAAGCAAAAAACCATGTTTCAAAGACAAGTCAAATAAAGCTAGCTACATTAACATCATCACTCACTCACTCATGCCTATTTAATTATAATAATATGTATCTATTGCATTTTTACCTTACAAGGCAAAGCATCACTATTAATCCTCTCAGGCTCAGCTTCACAAAGGTCACTCTCAAACGCCCCAACCAAACCCTCAAAGAATTTCCTAGTCGCACTAGTTAGAGAGTTCAGCTTCCAACGAAACTCCAAAAAATCACCCAAACCATCCTCACATTCAATATATTTCCTCATCTCATTCTCCGCAAAATAGTGCAGCTTCTCCAAAGCTGTCTCCGCCCCCTCCTTCAGGCACTCGAAAAACGTCTTCTTCTCCTCCTCCCCGGCCTCATCAATGTAGAATCCGTACGCGTACATCCACTTGAGCACGCGTCTGCATTCCACAATCTGCTCCCAGGCCTCAACCACAAACTGCAGGTCCAGGTTGAGGCCTGCCTGCAGCTTCCCCTTCAGGATGGGGACGTGCTCGTCCCTCGCCCGTGCCAGATCACCCGCAGCAATGCCTCTCGATCTGTGGTTGGAGTTCCATCTCTCGAAGTAATGCGAGTATCTCTTCAGCTCTGCTCTGCTCGCGCTTTTCTTGGCATCAACAACGTACTTGTTGCATGTGGATACATGCTTGTAGCTCGTCCACTTGGCGAGGCAGAGCCAGCAGAACTCGTACCCGCAGGGCAACGAGCAAGTCATGCGTTGGCAGCCGTGGTTTTTCTCTATATTTCTCTTGCATTTGGGGCAGGGCTTCGTGTATGCCATGATCCAAGTAGTGCTATCTGCCTCCGACGTGTTCTTCTTCACCCATTTGGCCACCGTGGCGCAGGCCACGGGCCGATGAGCCTCCTCCCCGCAGTTCCAGCAGAATGTGTGCGAGCAGTCGCAGCTCACGTCGTAGCTGCCGCTCCCACCATTGAACTCGACTGCGGAGTCGCAGCCCGGGGCAGGGCACCACTTTCTCTTCTTGCTCAGCTCTACGTACGATCTGCGTAGATAGTTATGGTAAATTTGCTTATCATTGGCAGCAGCCACTACATTCACTAAATCTATGTCGGCATAAGCTTTGCAGTTGGGCTCGGGGCAGCGCAGCATCAAGCAACCAGGGCCGTCGTTGATCGAGATAGAAACATAAGATATCCAGCAATCGGAGCAGAAAAGATGGCCGCAGGCAGCAGATAACTTAGTCCCAATTTCTACGTTTTCCATGCAAATCTTGCAATAATTCTTCTGAGATATTTCCTTTTTTGATATTCTGATTGCGTTACAGACTCTCTCTTCATCGGAAAACCATTCTTCAAGAATGGAGCTGACATCCCAGCTTTTGTGGAGAAGAAGAGTGCAGGCTGTGCTTCTTGAAACTGAGAGAACGTTGGAAACTTGTGAGATGTCGTTTTCTTGAAGGTTTTTGATGGTTTCTTGTCTTAGGACTGTGTAGGGTTTCTCTGCCTCCATAGCGGCATCATCATCACTGCAGTTGTAAGAGTCGTACTCGTAGTCGGAAACTTCTTCTTCAGAAACCACGGACATGGTCATGGTGACGAGTAGGATGAAGATGAAATTATTGAGTAATCAAAAACACGAATTCTAGTTTCGGTTGGGGTATGTGTAGATCCATGTTCCAATCTACAGAATCTTGAAATACGATCTCTAAGATTTGTTTCCATATGACTCGGGGAAATAATCAAAAATCATTTATTATTGTTTAAACAATAAAAGCAATTGTATAAAATCTAAGTTTAAAAGCCACGTCATAATCCCGACAACTGGAAAATTGTGTTGGGATCCTATTGTGAAAAGGAAAATGATTTTTTTTTCCCATAATGTGGATTGAGATAATTTATACATTGATCTTTAATTTGATTGTGATCTCTTTAGATATCAAAAACTGCCAAATGCTTCAAAACATCTAGCAGTAAGTTGATAAAATACAATCTGAATTACTATGTGAAATTATTGCAAGATTTCATAAATAGCAAGGCAATAACACCATGATTTTGCAAACTAGCCGCACCTGGGAATAGAGACCCTGTGAAGTCCCACCGTTTCCTCCGATTTGTTCCTGGGATTGAGAAAGCACAACGCACGTTCTCCCAAACTCCCACTAAGTCCAGCTATAACCAGCTTCCTTCTTCATTGCCTTCTCCTCCATTAGACTTCTGATTTCAGATGCTTCATTCCACATATCTGAACCAGCATAAATATTTGATAGCATGACATGAGCAGACGTATCCTTCGGATCAATGCATAAAATTTGCTCAGCAGCATATTTTGCCGACTCCAAATCTCTGTTAATCACACACCCAGATAGAAGACTTCGCCATACTACTTTATTTGGAGCAACCCCAATTTTTTTTATGAAATCATAAGCCTCTCTTGCTTGCCCTTTTCGAGCAAATAGGCCAACTATGCAGGCTAAATGATCGGTTCGTGGTGTAATACCATAGTCACTGGTCATTGATCCAAAATGATGCAATGCTTCCTTTAAATCTCCAACGTGTCCACAAGATGATAACACTCCAAGGTATGTGATGTCGTTCGGTTTAATCCCATTCCTCAGCATAATACCGAAAATCTCCAGTGCTTCTTGCCCAAATCCATGTTGAGCATAACCTCCAATCATGGCATTCCAAGAAACGAGATTCTTTCTAGGGAGGGTGTCGAAAACTTTTCTTGCATCATTCACTCGTCCACACTTGGCATACATATCGACTAGAGCACTTCCAACTACCACGTTAGAATCTAATCTGGGTTTGATGATGCAGCAGTGAGTTTGTTTTCCCCACTCGGCTGCAGGTAGATCACCACAAATGCTCAAAAGACTTGAATATGTGTAAATATCAGGTTCGAACCCCTCCAAAAACATGCTGTGGATAACTTCGGTTGCTACTTTATAACAGCCTGAGTTGATACAGCCAGCTATCAAAGCATTCCAACTAACAACATCATGCATCTCCATCTCAGAAAATGTTTTGAAAGACTCATGTAAGCAGCCAATTTTCGCATAAAAATTTAGGAGCGCGTTGGAAACAAAAGTAAACGACTTAACTCCCAATTTCACAATCAAACAATGGAGCTGCACCCCGCCTTTGGTTTCGTCATCCCTACTAAACGCACCAAGCACGGAGGCAAATGTCTGCTCACTCGGTTTCAAGCCAGCAGAAAGCATCTCTCGGAAAAGATCAATCGCTTCTCTGCATTCACCAAGATGCACGCATCCTCCAATCAATGCAGTCCAAGCTGTCATATTCAGCTTTTCTGCCTCTCTCAACGCCCTTCTAGCCAACTCCAATTCGCCGCATTTTGCATAAAAGTTAACCAAGCATGTCACGACAAATTGATCCATCCTAACACCAGATTTGACAGCCAGAGCTTGCACTTGCCTTCCAACAACCAGAATCTGCAATGCAGCACAAGCATGTAATATGCTTCCATACGTAAATTCGTTAATCTTCACCCCCATCCTCAACGACTTCAAGAAAATTCTCAGTCCCTCCTCGTTCTCCCCACTCTGCGTGTAACTAGTAATTAGAGACACACAACTAACAGTGTTTGGCTCTGAAATGGTCTCGAACACTAGTCTGGCCGATTTCAACGACCTGCATTTCCCGTAAAAGTTAACCAAACTGTTATTCACAAAACTATTAACAGTTTCTTCCATTCTAAATATTCTCGCATGTATCTCCTTTCCATTCCTCAACGCCCTTACTTGAGCACAAGCCGAGAGAGCGGCAACAAATGTATAACCATTTGGAGCAATCCCATCTTCAAGAACCATTGCTCTGAAGCAATCCAAGGCTTTCTCCGACAGCCCCGCTTGTGAATAGGCGGAAATAAGTGAAGTCCAAGTGACGAGGTTTCTTACAGGCAATCCATCAAACAGTTTCTGGGCGTAATCAATGTAACCCAGTTTCGTGTACATCGTGAGCAAATGGTTGCTAATCTGAACATCTGGGTGCGACCCGGATACGATGACCCGAGCATGAATCGCTTTTCCATTAAAGATCGATTTTTTTTCAGTGGCTGATCGAATGAGGCGAGGTAAGGACATGTTTTGATATGTTTTCTGATCATCAGCGGTTTCTGTTATTTAGTTTTGGTGAAGTAAGCGACTGCGACATTACGCTACTGGTGTTTTGTGGAGGTGAATTTTTGAGCGGGGAAAGAAAATGGAGGGCAGAACCATATTAAAATAAAATTGGAAAATTAAAACTATGCCCAAAATCATAATATTAGAGTCCAAAACTACTCTTTTAGTTCGGTGTAGTTATACTTGCACATATTGTTTTGATCAATTTAATTTTATTTTATATTTTCTTTTGTTTTTCGTGGGATGTATATATAGCTTTGAGTTGGAGATACAGCTGTAATTACTGACCATATGATTGATGTCAATTGTTTGGAACAATATATGTTGTATATACATAATTAACCAAATTCGTAGTTCACTATTCTAACTTTTAATAATAAACTATTATCTAAAACGAAAGGTACTTCATGAAAATATAAATCATTTTTTATCATAATCCCAAATAATACATTCCCTTACCACAAATAAAGAGGCATAAGTATAATTATATCTTTACAGTTACAGACAAGATTAAGAAAATAAAGGAATTTCATGGTAAGTATAAATGTTTTCAAGAGCTACTACTTATGGTTTGCATATGCCAAGAAGAGAATGCCATTACAGTACCCACCAACATATTATTTTCCAACTCCAATCATATATGATCCAACACCAACAAACAGCCTAAGCAGACTTCGATCCTGCCTCGTCCGCCTCCCAGAACGTCGTTGCCTTTCCAGTCTTTGACACCGCCTGAAGAACAGTTTCAGGTGGGATGTTGCCTTTCACGGTCACCTTTTGCTTCTCCAGATCAATGTCGAATGACTCAACACCTGCTCCGGGTTATAACAAGTCGATTCACTGATCGATTAGGGACAATTTATTGAGCAAACAAGACGAAACAATAAGATCGCATGATTAATACACTAGGTATGGATTCACAAGAAAGGGCACCAACATGTGGTATCAGATCATAAAGAACAATAACAAATGCTCTGTTTCTTGGGAAAAATCTGCACTTCTTTCTTGTACATGAAAAGATAACTGAAATATTTCTCGCAATACTCATTCATTATAACATTTAACTGGGTGGCATGTATGTATTGCCAGTAGAAGCTGATTTGGTCATAACTTTATTCTATATTGCACAAGGAAATACACTACCTCCTCTTTTTGTAGCATGCATATAAGCATGTTAAAGTTATATCTCCGACACAACACACAGGAAAACAATCTAAAAACTTGTAAAATCTATCACTTCAGGCTTAAAAAAGGGTTTGAGTTGAAAAGCTAAATGTATATCGAGTAAGATAGGTAAGTAAACTCAAATCTGAGCAGTGAATAACCACATTCCCAACATAAGAAGGCTAAGCTTAATGGAGATAGCGTAACTGGTACGCCCAAAAATAACAACATAAAGTTATCTGCATTCACATAAAAGCAAAGCTCTAGTCCTGCAATACAGACTTCAAGAAATTGACTGCCAGCCAAATTTCACCTCAATGATTAAAAAGGAAATTTTAAACAAAAGCATTTCAACAATTCAGAAAATGAAACGGTTACACATGCATACACAAGATATTCTTAAAAACGAATAATCTCGACTTCAACTAAAACTCGGTCAAACCTCTTCTCAGTTGCAGGCATTACTGATGCAGCTTGTGTAATTGTAGTACTAAGAATAAAAAGATAGAATGCCATATGAACCACAGGATGCTATAAAGGATATAATCCTACATTTCTACTAAGGATTTATATTATCTCAATACTAAGTGGCTGACTGAAAACCACGACAACGGATAATCACACTTTAGACTCAAAAGGAACAAGAAGAATGCAGATAACATGAAGTTGATCCAAATCATCAATTAGGGTGCGTTTACTTTGGTTGTAAAGTTTTCATTGGAAAATAATAGATAAGAAAATATGAGAAAATATTATCATTTCCACATTTGTCTATCACATGTTTACTAGATTGGAAAAGAAAACTATTATCACATGTTCCCCCACTCTCTCCCCATTTTTATGCCTTTTGTCCTATGGAAATATTATCACACCCCTCCTCCATGTCAATATTTTCCACATAAGGAGAGAAAAGGATGAAAAAGAGGCTCCCTGGAAATGATCCATCCTGCTCGAAGAAAATTAACAACTGTAGTAAACGTGTGAAAAGGATGGGAAAACGGTGAAAATATTTGTTTTCCACCCTTTTCCATCAACGTAAACACCCTTATTTAAGTTCACCCAAACAAATCAAAGATTGGCAGATTAGGATCCTAGAGATTAATCTTACAACCATAAAAAGGTAAAATCTTGAATTCCTAAAATGAGCAAGCTCTGCATTAGCAATATAGATATGAATATGAATGATAATGTGACAAACCTTCAGTCTTTCCAAGAACCCTCTTCACTGCTCCAACACAGCCTTGGCATGACATGGCAACCTTAAGCTCAACTGTCTGCAATCCAACACAAAGTAAAGGCACAACACAATCAACAGTGATAGTTCATTAATACAAGTGTTCCACCAACTTACTAAGAAAATGTTCATTTTTTTTAATAACATTGGCCCCCACCACTCCACCCCCTAAACCCACCAACCCAAAAAGAAGAGAACAGAAAGGAAAAAAGAAAAATAGAAACTTGTACGGATAATACGTCTAAACCAATAAACAAATAGTACATCATTGGTAGCAAGCTATTGACAAACTACAAATTACAAAATAAAGTTTGTTTGTTGCTGTTGTTAGAAGAAGTTAAATAAAGTCAACATCACAAGCTAAAACAATCCTTAATGCAACAATTAAAAAACAGAGATGCAATGAATTAACAGATTTATCACATAATATCATTCACGAATAAAGTAATACATATCCTCATCTTCCAGCAACAAAATCCAAAACCCAGTTCAGAAATATCCGCAAACCGCCGTAAATCGCCATATTCAGTTGAAAGAAGTCAGAAAAAGTACATGGGTCATAACCATAAACCACATAAAAATCTAACGATTCCCATAAAAAATTAAACTTTTTTACCTGAGACATGACGAATCGATAATGAATTCGTGAAGGCCAGTAAGAATTTATTGGGAATGATGATATGATAATGGGATGGAAGGAATTTCGGAATGGGGCAGATACCTGAGCGATATATTTAAAGAGAAGGGACAAAAAAATTGAATAATAAGAAGAAAAAGAAAAAAGTACTAATATGAATTTAGAAAATCTAGAAGGTAATTCGATTTGGAAATTAAGGCTAAATATGTTCTTGTCAATTGAGAATTTTTTTCCAAGGGAAGAGGTGGGTAATGGTGGACGGGACCTTGTCTGCTTTGATGGTGGGGGTTGACTTGAACACACCAATATCAAAGATTTTTTTCTTTTTTTCTTTGAAAGGCCAAAATCAAAGTATATCAAAGTTTTTATCTTTGATTTAATAAACTCAATTGTTTATTTCCATATCTCAGATATACCTAGTTACATTTTTTTATTCAGATAAATCCAAAAATCTCGAAATTGGACATTTATATTTTTATTGTCTCATATTAATTACTCTAATATTCCGATAAATATTAGTAATTTTTATATACGTAGTAAATTAATTACTTTTAAAATTTGACACGAGCTTTTACCAATTGTGACTAAATGTTAACATTGATTGGCTCATTATCTTTGTCGAATAGTTATTATATGCCTAGATTGCCTCCATGTTCACTAATCGGCGTTAATCTAGTAGAGTGTATGAGAGTAGAATGTTTTTAGGGGTTATATTCCACTCCATCTTAGATTTTCTTTTCTTTCTAATTAAACAATCTCCTCCATTCACAAAATCAAGATTTCATAGTTTTCGGAACTTCATTTTCTAGTTCAAGTAATACTTACGATCTAGTTAATTTTCATTTTAATACTGATCTCCCAATTTATTAATAATCAATTCATGATTGGACCACATTATTTAATATTCATCATATATGATGATATGCTTGAGTTGAGTGTGAAACAAGTCTTTTTTTTCAACTTCATAATTTGGTTTTGATAAGTGACCTGCAAATATCTCTGAGAACTGCGTTTTGGTATCTTTAGCTTCAACGAAATTGTTATTAACAGAATGAGTAGTAGCACGATATTGTTGTGTTCTGTTCTTACAAGGCAAACATAAAAATTTGTTAGAGATCAGCTGCTCACTGGTCGAAATTTATGATAGCGGACAAGATACCGAGCCAAATTCATCTATAAAAAAGCAGATTCTTACAAAATTTGATTGGTCTAATAAATCCCTTTTATTATATTTATCTTCGGGGGAATATTGTAAATTTATATTTTAATTGAATTTACATATAAACTCCTCACATATATATAAATCATTTTCCTAATGAAACTCTTCAACCACCTACTCTATATGCTACAATCCTCCATACACATGTAAATTAATAACCATCTGACGATAGAATATGAGACATACAATATAGTATACTTTAATTATTATAAAACATAATTATTTTGTAAATTGAATAGTGTAATTTAATTATTATCAAGTATAATTATTTTATAAATTTTAATTATATTGAATTTTAAGTTAATAAAGGAGTCTTTTGAATTCTAGAGGCTAGAGTACATCCATATACATCGGACATATAATTTTGGTGAAGAAGAAGTAAAACGTTTACAAATTGTTAACTTTTCAGTTTCTCGTGTAGTTATAAACAGGGATAGAACATTTAATTATTTGAGAACGAAGAGAGTAGTAGATTCCGATATACATAAAACTAAAGATGAAAGAATTATTGAAGTTTTGACCGCTCATGTTAATTTCATTACAAATTACTAACATCCGTTGTTCAATGTCAAAGGTGTTTTTGAAAAACTAAGATGGTTAATTCGAGATTATACTACGGACTAGAGCTAATTTTGACTTGGAAAAAACTATTACACCTATCTACAGTGTTAATATTTTCCGTAATTGGAGATAAAAGAATGTAAAATGGGCTATTCGAAAAATTATACATCCTACCCTAGGAAAATTAACAACCACAGTATCTGTGTGAAAAAGATAGAAAAAATGGTGAAAATATAAATTTCTAAAGATGCAAGAATATATTAATTATTCTCTTAGATGGTAAATGATTTTAAATAATTTATAATTTTATTAACAAAAGAGTGGAAAAGGTTGAAGATTAGTAAAGGAACATGATGAGCTTTGTATGGAAATCAAGACAAGAGAAAAAAATAATTATGATATGTTTATACAGTTTTGCATCTTAGATGATTTTTTTTAAGGGTGTGTTTACTTTGATTGTAATTTTATCATTGAAAATGAGAGAAAAGATAGAGTATGAAAATATTATCATTTTCATTACATCTTTACTAGGATGGAAATTTTTTTTATCTCATAGTCACCCCACCCCCTTTTCATTTTTATGTCTTTTGTCTATTGAAAAATAATATCTCATAGTTTTTTTTAAATCTAGCACCCCTTATAAATATTTAAAAATATAGCATTTTTTGACATTTTTGCCCTTCCATCACCTATCTAGTAACAAAAAAAAAATTGTGACTGAACAAAAAAAAAATATTCCACCACCACAACCCCGCTGCTGCCACCGTCGCCGCCGTGCCACCACCGCCGCCGTTGCCGGCGGCCACAAATTTTTTGTGAAGTCACAAAATAAAATTGAGAAAATTGTGACTGAACAAAAAAAAAACTTCAACCACCACTTTTCCACAGCCGTCGTGCCGCCGCCACTGTCGCCGGCGGTCACAAAAAAAATTTGTGACTGAACAAAAAAACAAAATTCCACCGCCACAGCTACTGTCGTCGGCGGCCACAAATTTTTTGTGAAGTCAGAAAAAAGAAAAAGGAAAAATTTGTGTAGTCATCAAAAAAAAAATTGAAGTCACTTAAAAAAATTTGTGAAGTCACAAAAAAAATATGTGAAGTCACAAAAAAAAATTGTGAAATCACAAAAAAAAGGAAAAATTTGTAAAGTCACAAAAAAAATATAGCAAAATTTGTGAATGCACCTCTTTCATCAAACATCAACACACAAAATTTTACAGGCAAATTGAACATATGTTTCTCCTAATCTTGTTTTCGCTTCCGCTACATCCGATACCCTTCTCGCAACCCCTGTCCTCTTCGCAGCCGCCGCCTCCCGCCTCTTCCTTTTCTTAATCTAACAATCAATATCTCAACATCACAAATTGTAACCCCAAAATAAGGAAATCGATCGATAATTATAACTTCAAATGTCTTTATTCAACAAAATAATAATAATAATTAATTGCTACATGTCAACATTTTGAACGACTAACACCTATTCATTGAACCAGTCAAATATGAAGTCAACAAACACAATACTCACCTTTGAGTTCATCGGCAATAGCAGAGATGTAATTTTCGAAGACTTTCGCAGAGATGTAAAATCTTAGTCGATGAAAGTCGGAAAGAAGCACGGGCGCAGATCTGAAGGAAAACGATTCACAGAACGTTTCCTAAATCTGCACCTGCAAATTCTCTGACAAAGACTGAAGACTATAGCTGTATTTTTCCTCGTAGATGATAATTGCTTTCTCTTTGTAATAAGGATAGAGGAATGGAAAGGAACTGTTTATAAAATGTAATATTCGAAATCAAAGAAATAAAGTGAATAAAGCCTACTTAGATCAGAATTGATTTAATTCCGTGGTGAACGGGCCGACAGAGCTCTGCCGGACTCCAGCATGAAGCGTTGCGAGTGAGTCGTGCACCTCTGTTGCAAAATTGCTTCAATTCCGTGGTGAACGGGGCATCAGGGCTCTGCTGGACTCCAGCCTGAAGCGCTGCAAATGATCCGTGCACCTCTGCGGCAGAAATGATTCGATCCCGCGCTGGACGAGCCGACAGAGCTTTGTGTGGCGGAAATAGTGTAGGGCTGGGTCTTCCCGAAAGACGTGTCTCAATTTTCCAATAATAAAATAATACACGTGCAAATACAATATATTATAAAAACTTCAAAACGTTGTTGTTTTTAATATGTCTTATGTTTGAAATAACCGAATAGAAGCATGAGTTGCTAAACGTATTTTTCCTTTTCGGATTTTCAGTCTGATGGCATCTAAAGAAAAAGGAATAGACCCGCGTGACGGAGTAGAAGTCAGCGGGGATAGTGAAGCGAGGATCGAAGGAAACACCCCCGATCAGTCCAAGGGGAAGGAAAAAGTAGAGTCAGAACCTGGAGAAGCAATGTATGTGACGACTGAGCAACTGCAAGAAATGCTAAACAAAGCAGTAACCGCCATTGTAGCAACTCAATTGCAAAATAAGAGCAAGAGAGAAATGGAAGAACGCGCCGACGAAAGTCAAGAGAATGGAGGCACTAAAAACAGACAGGAACCCTCTGTGGGTTAAGACTGTGAGCAAGAGTATTTCAGAACTCGGCATGACTCAAAGCCGAAAGTAGACTATATACCAAACCAGGACAAAGCTAGGCAAAACACCATAGCGCAGGAGTTGGCCGCAATGAAAGAAATGTTGGAAGGACGACCTTCGGGGCATAGGAGAAGTAAGATTTTGCCATTTAGTGATTATATCATGGTTGAACCACTGCCCCACAATTTCATATTCCTGGCAGACCTAGTATATGAAGGAACATCTGACCCACAAGATCACCTGGATCGCTTTGAAAACCTGGCAATGTTGCAGGGATATTCCGATGGAATCAAGTGTAGGATGTTGCTAGCCACTCTGAAAGGCCTAGCCCTGAGGTGGTTTAGCCAATTAAAACCAAGGAGTATTGAGACCTACAAGGATTTCGCGTCCCAACTAGAAAATTAAACTTCCAACATCAAGAAAAGGAGTGCTTGAGAAGCTATGTGACCAGGTATAATGCGGCAGCTCTGCAGGTACCATCTGCCTCGGATGAGGTCAAAATATACGCATTAATAAATGGATTGAAAGAAAAGGACATTTTCCACGCCTTAGGTGAACGGGGTAAATGGGGATATGATAAGGTGATGGAATGGATGGACAATCGGATTATCAGTGAAGAAACGTGGGAGGCGAAATGCGCAGAGGACATAGCCAAAAACAAAGGTAGAAAAGATGAGACCATAGACAAGAGAAAGGAAATAGAACCCCCTCGAAGAAATCTCCCGGTTAGAAGATTCCAGGAGGAAGGAAGACCTGCTCGCATTTACACAAGGTTCGAACCATTGCGGGAACCGTTAATCCCTATACCAAAAAACAGCTTCTCGGGAGAAGCTTGGAGCCGAGGATACTCACTGTACACCGAGCTAACGGTGCCGCCATCTGAAATCTTGAGCATAGCCCCAAAACTTTTTCCTATACCTTTCTCGGCGAAAAATGGGCCCAAAAATCCGCCTTCCAACCTTTTCTGTAGATTCCACAGAGACTATGATCATGACACGGATGAATGCAGGCATCTCAAAGATGCCATTGAAAAACTAATCAGGGCTGGAAATTTTCAGGAATACATACGACAGAGATCTGGACCCTGGAGGGGACCAGATTGGAGAGGGTTCCGACAAGGAAAGATGGAGGAAGTCCCAGAAATAGGGAGCCGGAAACTCCCCAATTGGCGATAGAAGGGCCAGAGGCCCCAAAGGAGAAAATCCCATTTCCAAAAAGGTAGAAATCAATAATGATGATAGTAGGAGGGCTTATCAGTGAAAACTCTGGTCAAGCACAGAAAAGAGCACAAAGGGCGGTGAGAACTCCCAATGTGTGGAATGTAGATGCGGTCCATCCCCAAATCAACACCCCAGATCTGAGTTTTGGAGATAAAGATTTAGTGGGAATAGTAACACCTCAAGATGATGCACTAGTAATTACGGCAGAAGTTGCAGGGCATGACGTGGCAAGGATATTAATTGATACTGGGAGCTCTACGGACATAATCATTTTCAGCTGTTTTCAGCTTATGGACATAAATGAAGAGCTCATACCAGTCCCAGCGATGCTATCAGGATTTTCAGGAGGGGTGGTAGCTCCTCTAGGGATGATCCGTCTTCCAGTGGTAATGGGAAACGGGGAACTAAGAAAAATAAAGATGGTCCAATTCTTAGTTGTAGATGCGCCTAGTTCCTACAATATCATTCTAGGCAGACTTTCTCTGAACACTTTCCAAGCCGTAGCATCAACATACCACATGAAGATCAAATTCCATGTCGGGAAAGCAGTAGTAGAAGTTAGAGGAGATCAGATTAAATCCAGGTCTTGTTACACGAGTGAATTGAAAAGGGCCAGAAGTCAAAAGGGGAAGCACCCAAGGGAGGATCGCGATGAGATTACAGAGCCGATGTCCATAGCAAATGGCCAATCAGTTTCAAGCTCGGCCAGAGCTGAAAAATTGGAAGCCGTGGTAAAGATCGAAAAGGAGAAGTTAGAAAAATTGGAGATAGACCCCGAGCCCAGACCAACCATGCTACCAGCAGAGGAAAATATGAGTGTAGAACTATATGAAAATAAGGTAGGCTTTGTAACCAGGGTGGGCATGAAAATGAACCCTGATGAGCAGGAGCGAATAATAGCCTGCCTAAGACGGAATGCAGATGTTTTCGCCTTCGACATCGATGACCTGCCAAGAATATATCCTCACGTAGCCATGCACAAGCTAAACATCAATCCTAAAGTCAGATCGATTCGCCAAAAGCTTAGGCATTTTGACGAAGAAAAGGACAAAGCTTTGCGAGAGCAAGTTAGAAAATTCTTTCAAGCCGGGTACATTATTAAAATTCAGTTCCCCAACTGGCTATGCAATGCAGTGATGATTAAAAAATCAGGGGGCAAATGAAGAATGTGTAACTATTTCAGAGACTTGAATAAGGCATGCCCCAAAGATCACTATCCTCTAGCCCGCATTGATCAGCTGGTAGATGCCGCAACAGGAGCAGAGCTTTTTACGATGATGGATGCGTATGAAGGATACTATCAGATTCAAATGGACCTGAACGACGTAGTGAATGTATGCTTCATCACGTCTATAGGTACTTTCGGCTTTGTCAGGATGCCATTTGGGCTCAAGAACACGGGGGCAACATACTAGAAAATGATGGATATCATTTTTTCTGACATTCTCAGCACTCATACTAAAGTCTACGTTGATGATATACTAGTGCACAGTACCAAGGCTATCTCTCATGCCAAAGAACTGGAGGAGGTGTTCGCGATTGCCCACGCCAATAGACTGAAATTGAACCCGGCCAAGTGTGTATTCATCATAAAGCAAGGGAAATTTTTGGGATATATGGTCACCTCTGAAGGCATAAGGGTCAATGAAGCCAAGGTCCAGGCCATACTTGAAATGCAACCTCCCAAAAGTATAAAAGATGTCCAAAGCCTGAATGGCAAGATAACAACGCTGAGTCAATTCATTTCCAAGTCTGCGAATAAAAGCTATCCTTTTTTCCAGTACCTAAGAAAAGGAACCAAATTCGAATGGTCGCAAGAGTTCCAGCAAGCCTTCGAGAATTTGAAGAAACATCTAGCAGAGATGCCTATGTTGGCTAAACCGGAGCCCAAAGAAACATTGTACTTATACATTGCCATAGGAAAGCAGGCTTTGAGCTCTGTGTTGATCAAGGAAGATGGAGTAAAGCAGTACCTTATTTACTACATTAGTCGAATGCTCCAAGTAAGAAAACATATATTTTAATAAAAAAGAACATGTCAACTACGTAAATAACTAGTCCAATAATTTAAAAGGAAAAATGTACTTATAACATGGTACCACAGGGACCAGAAGAGAGATACACCGAAGTGGAGAAGGCGGCCTTGGCCTTCATGATAGCTGCAAGGAGACTAAGGTAATAAGAGGAAACCTAGCGCAGTAGTCAGAAAGGGATGACCTCATCTGAGACTATACAATTTCGCAGTTAAAATCTAATATACTTGGTAAAACAAAGAAAGAAGAAGCAAATAGACTTGATGCATGAACAATTACAATGCAGGTATTATTTTTTAGCACATAAAATAATCGTACGAAGCCACTGACCATTCACTCAGGTTTTGAGCAGACCTGACCTTTCAGGAATAATGGTGAAGTGGATGATAGAGCTAGGAGAATATGACATCGAATTCGAACCAAGAACTGCAGTGAAGGAGCAAGCTTTGGCTGATTTTATCCAGGAGTCTACCAGAGTAGAGGAAGAAGAAAAAGATTGGGTCGCTGAAGTAGATGGCACTGCTAATATCGGGGGTTGCGGAGCAAGCATAACGATCATTAAGCCTGGTGGAGAAGAGCTAAGATTCGCCATCGCCTTCCAATTCAGAGTATCCAATAACGAAGCCGAATACGAAGCATTGATCAGAGGATTGAGAATGTTATGGAAAATGGGAGCCAGAAGAGTTATAATCAGATCTGATTCTCAACTGGTCACACAACAAGTGGAAGGAGCGTGCGAAATCAAAGAAGAAAGAATGATGAAATACACAGAAGTAGTGAAAGAACTCCGAAGCAAGTTCAACAACTGTCGTATCGAGCAAGTGCCTCAAGAGAACAATGTTAGGGCTGATCAATTGGCCAAGTTAGCCAATGCTTCTAACATCACTGCAGGTATACTAATCCCCCAGTTAGGGGTAATTATCATTTCAATAAACTTTCAGATTCGAACCTAACATGATATGCTATAATTACAGGAAATATAATCACCATGATGGTAGCAGAAAGGAAAATTCAAACAATAGAAATGTTAGCAGTAGAAGGGGAGGCAAACTGGAGAACCCCAATTATTTATTACCTTCAGATTGGGAAAAAAATAGAAGGACTGGATAAGCCCACAAAAATCAACTATCGACGGTACTGCCTAGCCAGAGGACAGCTCATGAGGAGATCCTTTACATACCCACTGCTGAAGTGCATAGGAAAAGAGGAAGTAGATTACACTATCAAAGAAGTGCATGAAGGAGGTGCAGGAAGTCACTCGGGGTATAAGGATACTGTAAGGAAAATCATCAGAGCGGGATTTTATCGGCCCACACTCGCAAAGGACTTTAAAGACTACGTACAGAAGTGCGCTAGGTGTCAAAGAAACGGATGTGCTATCTGCGTCCCTGCAGAAAATCTGGGAGGCCTCTATGCGTCTTGTCCGTTTGACAAGTGGGGAATAGACATTGTGGGGCCTTTCCCAAAAGTGGACAGGGATAAAAGGTTTATAGTAGTTATAGTGGATTATTTCAGCAAATGGGCAGAGACTGAGGCTGTATCAGCAATCACTACAAATGCAGTGCTGACGTTTATCTGGAAAAACATAGCGTGTCATTTTGGGGTGCCCGGGATATTAGTTTCAGATAACGGATCTCAATTCAATGGCCGAAAGATGAGAGCTCGGTCCAAGAGTCTGGGAATCACTCAAAGATTTGCAGCCGTCAGACGCCCCGAAACCAATGGACATGTAGAAGTCACCAATCGTACGATTGTAAGCGGGATCAAGGCTCGCTTCGAAAGTGATAGAGGAGACTGGGTGGATGCATTAGATTTAGTCCTTTGGTCATATAGAACCGGTGTCCACTGCGCTACAGGAGAATCCCCAAGCGACTTGATATATGGAACCACCCTTGTCACCCCGGTGGAAATCGGGGCAAGATCCTAGAGAATACCAAATTATGACGAAGCAGAGAACAATCAAGCAAGAAGATAGGAACCTGATTTGGTGGAAGAGACCAGAAATGCTGCAAAGGCCAGATCTGAGGTCATACAAGGAATTCGTCTGAGTTTGGCACGATGTCAAGGTACGAGAAAGGAAGTTCGAGGTTGGAGATTTGGTATTGGGAAGATCTGACGTGCTCAAACCTCTCAGAAAGTTAGATCTACGCTGGGAAAGACCATACAGAGTGGTGAAAGTGCTGAAGGGAAGAGCTTATGAACTTGTTGGCCCGAAAGAAAAAAAAAAGCTGTCGCGTCCTTGGAACGTGCACAATCTGAAAAAATACTATGTCTAAAGAGGAAGCGCTGACATATTGTGATTTGAAAGAAGTATTAATAGAATATACATATCCTACGTTTTTATCTTGTTAATATTGATACCTAGCCAATATCATTATAAATGTGATACTTTTGGTGGAATTGTGGCCCTGCCTCGTTGTTGATACTTTTGAATTCGATTTACAGTGTGTTTATCATTCTAGAATTTTAATCTTCTTGTTCATCTCTATTGCATATATTGCATATGACAAAAGATAAGTTTATCCATTTATGATTGTCAGATTTCTGAACTATTGGGCTTCTAATTATTATTGTTATTTGTTAACAGCTGATAAATATAGTTAACCTCTGATGAGCATCAACATGTCAGATTTGATGCTAACGGCTCTAATGGCGACTCTGATGAGATGCGAGCAAAAAAAGAAAAAAGTGTTACTTCGTGTGAAGGTAATATATTGATTCATAGGCAACATAGTACAACATAAAAACAAGATGTTTCTTAGTTTTATAAACTATTTTTTCATTTGATATTGACAGTTTATGAATTTGGAGAGGAGCAAGAAAGTTACAACATTGACACGCAACAATGTATCATGTTTGACGTAGATGACTTTAATGATGATTGTAATGATCCCCATGCTGAAGAAATTGAAAGTAACGATTCTATGATGGTAATATATTGACTTTATATAGAATAAAATTGTCACTTTTATTTGATAAAACTATAACTTTCCGCAGTATGATATAGGTAGTTTTCCCCTATTATAGGTGATATTAAATGTATGTCTGGTTCTTTAAGTGAAAACGAAAAATGGGAAAGGAAAAAACCGAGAGAAAATTATAATGTAAAAAAGTATCGTTTATCCACTAAGAGTATCACTTTGGTTTGTCGGGAATATCACTCACGCCGTAATAAAGTATCACACATCATTGGCTTCGTTGAAAACAAAAAATGAAAAACAAAAAACGAGAAAAATAGAATTTGAAAAAGTATTGCTTTATCAGCTTAGAGTATCACTTTTATTCGTCGAGAATATCACTAGTGAAAATAAAAAATGTAAAACAAAAAAACGAGAGAAAATTACAATGGAGAAAATTATCACTTTATCCGTTAAGACTATCACTTTGATTTGTTGGCATTATTACTCACCTCGTAATAAGGTATGACACATCATCGGCTCCATCGAAAACGAAAAATGGAAAAGAAAAAACGAGAAAAATATAATGTAAAAAAGTATCGCTTTATCCGCTAAGAGTATCACTTTGATTCGTCGGCACTATCACTCGCGCCTTAAATAAGGTATATGCAAAAAATGGGATAGAAAAAAACGAGAAAATTAGAATGGAAAAAATTATCACTTTACTCGTTAAAAATATCACTTTCATTCGTTGAGAATATCACTAGTGAAAACGAAAAATAGGAAAGATAAAAATGAGAGAAAATTAGAATGTAAAAAAGTATCGCTTTATCCCCTAAGAGTATCACTTTGGTTCGTCGGGACTATCACTCGCGTCGTAATCAGGTGATTGAGTTCTTAATTTTTCTTTATTTTGTCTTGGGGGTTAGTGATAGTTGGTGATGACTCTATTCTTGTTGTGGTGATGGCTGGTGATGCCTCTATTCTTGTTGCCTTTGGAATTAAATGATGCAATTAAAATGATTTGATGATGATTATATGATGAATTGTTGCCTTTGGAATTAAATGATGCAATTTTGATGATTTGATGATGATTATATGATGAATTGTTGTCTTTGTTGCCTTTGGAATTAAATGATGCAATTTTGATGAATTCATGTTGTTGTAAACTGTTGGAACTGATACTACACTACCTTCTTATTGATGCCACCACTAGGTTATGATAAACCTAGTTTAGGAGGTAGAAATGAGAAAGCAATAAGTCAATGATGCAAAATACTTTGATAAATCAAAGTGCTGAGACTACATAGGTTCAAAATAAGGACAATTTACATTCCAAACAACAAAAAGATCGCTTCACTGTTTGTCCCTGTAAACCCTTACCAAAAAATCTGCCTTCTTGTCTCCTATTGCTGCTGCATTGCATCAATTAGCTTCTCAAGGTTGTAAATTGGCTGAACTGCATTGTCATGCTCTTGTAGATATTCATATGCTTCCCTTACCGCCTCCTCCTCAATATCAAGTGTCTCTGGTAGTATTTCAAGTCTTCTCAGTTGTTCCTTACCCATGTGAGGGATCTTGTAGTTATTGCTGCCTTTGGCTTTGATTATTTCCTTGTAACAACTTTGTAATGTTAAGAAAACATCATTCAACTTATAGTTTGGAAACTCCTCAAATCCATCCTGCACATTTTTTTATCAAACCTTCAACTGTAGTAGCAAGCTTCTCATCTTTTTAGAGTATGTATGGCTCTAAAAAAGCCTAAATCATTGATATTTGTGTCAGGTGAGTTAGGTGGTTGGTAAATCAATTGGATATTGAAGCCATCAGATTGTGCAATTGCTCTGAAATCTAGATCGTTGTTGTGTATGTGTGGCTTTGCATTGTCCTATTGTATAATGATGTGTTTACTGATTCCTTGTGGCCACTTTGCTTTGATAATTGGAACAATCTGCAGTAGGTGGTTGTTAAGTAACATAGCTAAATAATGATGTGCAAGCAATCTGATAGCATATATAATAGAATAATGCATCTTATCAGCTTAAGAAAGCATTCCTTCATGATAGGTCTTGTTACAACAGTAATAGGCATTGTTATGATGCTTCCTTTGGGTCTATTATTTTGGAATTTCTTGCTACTGGCTCCTCAAACATGAATGAGAATATACCAAACTTTCCATCAAAGATAACCTGCCTTTCATGATCACTAATTGGTCTTCCAACAACACATATAAACATGATTTTCTCTATGTGTTGTTTGGATTTGCATGTCCTGTATGGCTCCACTTCATCTTTGAGAATGTAGTACTTATGTGTAGTTGTTGTGAGATTGAACCACTTCTCATCTATATGAATGATATTGTACATTGGATGAAAATTGATTCTCCCATTGATACTGATGCAACTAAGCATTGAAAGGCTCCATTTCAGCCTAGAAATCATATTTGTTGGAGTTAGGAAGGGTTTGATTGCATTGGTATGTGGTTTCACCTTATGCTCCTTAATCCATCTATGCATCAAACCTGTACTAACCCCCATATGCATTGAAAGCTTTTTGATGCTATTTCTCTCTAAAACTGATATGCTTTTGAATTTTTCTTCATCAAGAATCTTTCTATCTTTGTGTATTGATCCTTTCTTCATTGACACCAAATGGATAGGTTTACCCAAGGTTTGGCTGAGCTTGAACTTCTTTCCTCAATCGGAAGGCCACACTTGGGACACGGCTTCGTGTTGTTGAGGATCCACATCGTGCTCTCCGCCTCCGATCTATTCTTCTCCACCCACTCCGCCGCCGCCTTGCAATCCACGGGGCTGTGCCACAGTGCCACTCCACCCCGCAACTCCAGCAGATCTTAAGCGAGCAGTCGCAAACGACGTCGTACCTTTCGGTCTCCGCGTCCAAGTCGAACTCCACCGCCCGATCGCATCCGGCGCCGGGGCACCACTTTCTGTTCCGACTCGATTCCACGTAGGATCGACGGAGATATTCATGATACCTGTACGTGTCACCTTCTGATGCAAGTTTCTCGACCATGTCGAAGGTGACGGCTGCTCTGCACCCGAGGTCCGGGCAGCGCAGCCTCAGACAGGCGTCGCCGTCGCTGACCGCCGCCGCGATGTAAACTTTCCAGCAGTCAGTGCAGAAGAGATGGTTGCAGGAGGCGGAAACAAGCTTTTCGGGTAAGGTTGTTTTGTAGCAAGTATTGCAGAGGTGTTCGATTGATCCATGCGGCGGCTTCACGGCGGGATCAGGGTTTCTCTCTCCTTCTGCGGCGGCGAACCATTCTTCGTAGGCGGAGATGAGGATCCAATTTTTTTGGCAGAGGAGGGAGCAGGCGACGCCTCTTGGAACGGAGAGAACACCGCAAACTGTGTAGATATCGTTTTCTACAAGGTGTTTGATGTCTTCTTCTGTTAGGATTTTGTAGTGCTTCTGGCGGCCGGTGGCGGCGGAGTTGTCGTTGCTGCACGCTGCTTCCTCCACCCAATCCCCGCCGAGATCCTCTTGATTTACGAAATCCATGGAAAGTTTTGATTGTCGAGTTGGAGAAGGTTATTTATTAGGGCTAAGTTGTGATAGTTAAACTGGCTTGCACATAATGGAAATTTATGTTTATAGGATTAGAATTCTATATAAAAACGATATAGTATAAGGATTAAATATTAAAAGCCGTTAAACCGGCCGGTTCAAGGATTTTGCTTTTATTAAAAATCGATTAAATTTTATTTTTTAGTTATATTATTGTTATGTCTAACAACAAGGTGTTTTGAAGGTTTAAAATATGTTTTAAGTTTTTTGTTTTTCTAAGGTCAAAAAGTTTCTTTAAGTAAATTTATCAATTAGCATATTAAATATTTTAAAATATTTCAAACCATGCATCAAAACAAAATATATGCATCAAATTAGGCAAGTGAATAATTAAAGACTAGTGATTTTGGGGTTTCTTTTCAAATCTCGAAAGTTCAATGAATATCATGTGTTCATTTTCTTATATGTATTCTTTACTAAAAAAATGTAATTATAAATTTTTATGGTGTTACACAGGTTGTTTGCAAATCATAACCAAGAATCCTTTCAAAACATTACTCTATCCATCCACCAATAGTATATGTTTTAGATTGAAAATCATAATTAAGAATCCTTTCGAAATCATTATTCTATCTGTCTACGTGTAGTATATGCTTTTAATTTTGGCACGAGTTTCTACGAATACAATATATTTTAAATTCATGAATTTTAAGAAAAAGTTAAAGTAGATGTTATTTGAGTAGGGAAAGAGACTTGTATTTATTACGCGAAGAGTAAAATATAAACGATATGTGAAGAGTAAAAAATAAAGAAGTGATGAGCTCATATGAATTTAAAAAGAAAAAAGTTATGCCATTTGTGGACCGGAAAAAAATAAAAGGTATAGTATTCTTGAACGGGGGTGGAGGGTGTATATATTATCTAAAATTTACTTTTTTTATTAAGGTGCGTTTACTTTGATGAAAATATTTCCATTGAAAATTGAAAAATGATAAATAAGAGTAGATGAAAAAATATTAACATTTTCATCCTTTTTTTTATTACATATTTACTAGGATGTGGAATAGAAAATTATCACATGATCCCCCACCCCTTCTCCATTTTAATGTCTTTTATCCATTAGAAAATATTATCACACCTCTCTCACCATGTTAATATTTTCCACAATTAGTGAAAAATGGATAGAAAATGAACTGTTCAGAAAGGTTATCTATCCTGCCCAAGCAAAATTAACCAGCATTGTAAATATATAAAAATGATGGAAAAAAAATGAATATGTTCATTTTCCAATTTTTTCCATCAAAATAAATGCACCCTAAGAAGTTCAATCATGTTTCCGTTGAAATGTGCGATATGGGGCACTTAAACCCACCTTTCCCTCAACTTTTTCCATTTTGCATTTTCCATTAAAAAATGGTGGGATCAATCACCACGCATTGCATGATTAATGAGTGTATAAAGGCGTTCACATACCAATTCACTCTTCAATTTAAGCAACAAATGTTTCTCATGCATGAGTACCATTTTTTTCACACTGTTAGTGAAATTATAGCTACGGAAAATAATTTGCAGAACCAACGCAAAATGATTCTGTTATCCAAAGAGAGTAACGGTTAAGTTATAAGAACATAATTTGGACTCCGGTATTGAACTCCCAATATCACTCACCTCTGTTAGTTTGGGATAAAATCTCTCACCTTTACAGACAATATTTGACTCCTACACTAAAATGAATATCAAAATGCAGCTACCATGAAGAAGCAACACACATCTCGTATATACTGCCTCCGCGACTATATAACTTTGTACCTTTCTCCAAACTATCCGGTGCAGCATGAAGAAGGCGATATCCATCAACTATTGAGTTACTCATGTTGTGCTCCAGTTAACGCTGCATCTTCATCTTCATCGAGTTCTTGTTCCACGCCTTTGACCTCCGGTATATAATGCATTAGCATATTCTGGATCCCGGATTTCAGAGTGACGGAGGAGCTTGGACAGCCACTGCAGGCTCCTTGCATTCTTAGTTTTACTATTCCACTGTTTGGATTGAATCCAACATACTCTATGTCTCCGCCATCATCTTGTACTGCTGGACGGACGCGAGTCTCTAACAGTTCTTTGATCATAGCAACAGTCTCGGAATCATCTTCAAGGATAGCTGTGTCCTTGGAAGCAGCAGAATCTTTATCCAAGACCAGTGGCTGCCCAGAGGAATAAAAATCCATGATTGCAGCGAAGATCTCAGGTTTCAGAAAATCCCACGACATGTCTTCTGACTTCGTGACAGTTACAAAATCTGATCCAAAGAAGACCCTAGTAATTCCTGTACCACACAAAATTAATCTGATCCATCAGATACATTGTCGAAGAGAAAAAAATATATATATAGTGACAAGTAGTTTAAACAAAAAGATATGTAGACTGTTCATCCATTCTTTTATAGTGGGGATAACAAGAAGATACTTACATGCGTTTAAGTGAGCAAAGTCCAGCAAAAGCACTTTTAAGTTTCTAATTCGTTTGGGGAATGTCCAACTTCCCTTTCTTCTTTTTCCTATTTGTCAAGTTTAATCACGATATTTTGCTGACAAGTGGCATGCTTAATACTGCTATTTATTTCTTCTTAATGTTATGCATGATTCATGAAATCTAAGTATCTAACCAATACATGAGACTAGGCTAACAACGCTTTAATAACAGAGGAAAAATTGGCGGGGTGGTGCAACTCAGCCTGAAGAAAGTTTTACCTCTGTTTTAAAACTAAATTCTTGATATGGCAAGTAGAGAAGCACATGAAGAATTGAATCGAGTGGTAATTTTATTAGCAATTCTGGGATAGAAGAATGTAGGCATGCGGCATAGTTTATTAAAAAAAAGAAAGAAAGATTGCATTAGCGGATATAGACAGCAATAAGAGCAGCCACATGGTGATAATGATCCTTAACATCAAGGACACTTCAATTCACAAGTAATGTTGCCGCATCTACAACCATACCCATCACAGCTGCTAAAATGTTATTAAACAAAAAGTGAATTCCTACTGTGGAACACACTCATGGCATTTCTACTCAAATTGACTAATTTCTACTCATGGCATTTCTACTCAAATTGACTAATTTATGTCAAATTTGCCTTCTCAATTAAAATTCACTTGTTATCTTCCAGAACCCCTATCCGTCCATTATTTTCATCCCACAAACTACAAATTATATAGATGTGACTAAACAAATAAATATAGACGGCGAGAAGCATTGCTCACCATCAATTCCAAATAGGTTATTTGCTAGTGGGGAACTCATAGCAGCACGAGCATTAGGAAAATCTGCACTACCAGTCTCCATAACAGGCCTACTGGGATAGAACATGAGAGACGCAGGATTAGGCGTTGCTTGTGTTTGGATAAACACACTCCTCCTCTGTCCTGTCAAATGAACTGTTAGGATGCCAATTACACAAAATGCGTATATTTCTCTGATGCATTACAACGCAAGACGCAAAATTCCAACATTCAACAGTATTCATCAGCACAAATTCTTACTATTAAAAAAAGACATTCACAAAAATTCACTCTTTGATCAAAAATCAAAACAATTGATGTCACACTGCACAAAAATATTACCTAAATTAAGTAAAACCTATCCACAAAACAACATTTATAAGCTTACTAGTAGCAATAACGAAGTTTTCCAGAAATTCATAAACGAAACGTTGTTCTTCAACAGAGAAAACGGATCAACAGCTCAAACCTCATAAAACCCAAAGAAAATATCCTTGAAACCCTCACCGAATAAAATTTAAATAAATAAACTAAACGCAATACAACATTTCCGACTCCATTAAAGAACGTACCATGAAAATAGCTTGATTTAGGGAAGCCCATGGAAGATTTCAACGATGTTAAATCGGTAAACTCACTCGACTTCGACGTCCAAGAAGAAGAAGAGAAAAGAAACCGGTGGTATATGCATATTCGCCGAGCAGCGCTGTTAGAGTATAACGGTTTCGTTAATAATCCGCCATCGCTACAACTCGAGAGAACTGATCGGTACACAACTCTTCCAAAATTTCTCATCGTTGATGTAATTTTTTGGGTAGGGAATCTGAATACTTTGTAATATGGTGTATTTCTGAAAAATTGTCAAACCAGTGATAAGGAAGCGCGGAGTCGCGGATAACTTCTCTTGGTCATCGATCCGAGTTTAAACATGTGAAAATTTTGTCACTACAGTAGAAAACTATTACGATACACGTTTTGGAGACACGTGTCGTTATATCCCTTCGGATTTGGTTATCTGTCACTACAGTTATTCACAAAAAATAGGACAGTAATCACTAATTCTCGCAATAAGAATTTTTTTGAGACATGAAAAAGCGTCCTTGTAAAAATAACTGGTGTCTTAGAGTACTTTAGGGGAGAAAGTTGTTTTGAGACACATTAGATTGTCAAGATAGAGTGTTCTGATATACTTTAACAATCAATCACGATATTCTGGTATTTCAAAGTGTCACTATAAGTTCGTACAAAAAAGTTGGCTTTTAATTTTTCGAATAAATTAATTATATACTTATGTAGTTTCTCATCTCTTCGTGCTGGGACTGGGAGCAAAAATAAATTTACAGTCAGATCTCGAATATCTTACCCTGCAAGAAAAATTAGATTCTACAAAAACCTCAATTTCAGCTTCTAATTTACGGAATTTGCAAACAACAAGCAAACCCTCAATTTAACGAAAATAAGAGGTGGAAACAAAACCGTCAATTAGATCGCGCCTTCGATCAGATGGCTAACGTTCCGCCGGTGGTTTTCCGCTCCGGCGGAAGCGCCTCCGCCCCCCAGCAACGCCGCCTCCCCACCGCCCCATTCCAGCCCCCCGGATCTTCCAACCCCGGCATCCCCTTCCTCTCCTTCGACGTCAACTCCGCCGCCGCCTCTACCTCCTTCTCCGCCGCCCCACACTTCCCATCTTCCGGCGGAGGGGTCGCCGCATTCGATGACGAGCCACCACTCCTTGAGGAGCTCGGCATCAACACCAAGCAAATCTACCAGAAAACCATCTCCATCCTCAACCCTCTCCGAATCAACCACCACCTCCACGAAGACGCCGATCTCTCCGGCCCGTTCCTCTTCCTCATGGCGTTCGGCCTCTTCCAGCTCCTCGCTGGAAAACTGCATTTCGGCATCATTCTCGGCTGGGTAACAATGGCGTCGGTGTTCCTCTATGTCGTCTTCAACATGCTCGCCGGCAAAAATGGGAATCTGGACATGTTCAAGTGTCTCAGCCTGATCGGCTACTGTATGTTGCCAATCGTGATGCTGTCGGCGCTCTCCTTGTTCGTGCCGCAGGGCGGAACGTCGATACTGGTCGTGACGGGGTTATTCGTGATCTGGGCGACGCGTGTCTGCACGGGATTGGTTGTGGAGCTCGCGCATTGCGGGGACGAACACCGGGGGCTCATCACGTATGCCTGCTTCCTGATTTATATGCTCTTTTCGATGCTTGTGGTTTTTTGATTGAGCTGCATTCTGTTAGATTGGAGTTGAGTGGATTAGTTGCTGAAGTTATATATCTTTGAGCTGAATTGATTAGTTTTGATATTGGTTATCTGTTTTTGTGTAGTTTTGATATTAGTTATGAGATGCCGTCGAAATAGATATAGGATCTTGAGATTTTTAGGCTGAGGATGACGAAAGATTGCAAATGCGAAGCTAATCTAATAGTCGTTCTCTTTAATGATTGGATGTTGCGTATTATGCATTACAATTCTTTAACTTTCCATCAATACTTTGTTCATTGTTTGATGAATTTTGAGTGATTAGTTGGAGTGAGTTTTACTATTGATTGTTAAATGTAAAAGCTAATATGATCATAGAAATCAAAACCGTACTTGTTTGAGTGAGGAAGTTGATCATGGTGGAAAACATATACTCTGTTATACGAAGAAGAAAAAGTGGAATGAAAAAAAGAAAAGGAACTTTTTCTTTTGAAGTTTCATGCTTTCCTGTGTTTATGGTATTACAATGGAAATTTCATGCCTGTGGTAGCACTTGTGATGAGAGCTGACTTAATGAAACTCCCTACCTAGAAATGTTGCCTACTCTCGCGCCGAATATATCATAATCATATAACCCTTTTAGTGTGTTAACAAAATATGGCACTACGTTCTATTCCCCTTGGAAATAAAGAAATAGAAAAAGAGCTTAAGATGAAATGGTTTAGATTTAACGACTTGTTTGTTTACTTGAATCGGATCTTTTTAGTACCATATAAATGATAATGAAGGCCCCTCAGCTGTTTCGTGTATTGTTTTCTACTGGCCATCTTCTCGAGAGCGTGTCAATGTGTATTCTCTCCTTTCCATATAAAAGTGAGTTTATCTTGGTAAAAGGTAAGATGTCGCTACACTGGATTAGAATAAAAGTTATTTTTATCTTCTTAGGGGGTGCTTGGTTTGATGGATGAGATAAATAATGTTTGATAGGATTATGTATGATGTGATTATTTAGATTATTTAGTCTTGTGTTTAGATTGCTTTATTACGATGTAGGATAATTGAAGGTTTATTTGAGTGTGTTTGCGGCTGTGTGCAATATGCAGTGTGTGTGTGTTTGCAGTGTGTGTGTTGTGTGTGTAGTTATTTTTGGAATTTTGCATCATGGATTAGATGAGGATTAATAATCAGCCCAAATTTGGGATGATAGTCATCACCTATTTGATTGATTGGAGCATGGGCCTAGTTATTTATCACGCGTTTCATAATTCAAACCAAACATGTGATTAGGTAGGATTATATTATCAATCACTACTAAACGCCACCTTAGTTTTCATGAAAAATTTCAGTGATGATACGAATTTAACTTCGTAATCTGTACCTCCTGGTAGTAATGAGTTTTTGGTGTATACACAAGGAACAAGGTTGGTTTGAGTTGGAGTACGCAACCGGTGTTCATCACTAATTCAAATCACACCCCTTGTTGTAGTCTAAGTTTTTCGTAACTTCTATGTTCTCTAAATGTAATGTATAAGGTTGAATGCTGATTTGTATGTTATTTCCTTATCATCCGAAGAAAGGATGATGCTTCTCTTGGCACCGATCATCTTTAAAATAAATTCTTGAATTTGTTGCCTATTGTCGATACTAATGTGATAATGCATATAGGTTACTGTTATATTGCTTGGAATCACTTTTCTATGGTGATTATTATTATTATTATTATTATTATTATTATTATTATTATTATTATTATTTATTTATTTATTTTTGCATTCCCTTCTGTTGGATTAATATTGGGTGAACCAAAATGTTCAAAATGATAACTGGAACAAGTAAAGTTTATATATAAAGCAGGTATGAATTTATTTAAGTAATTGAATTTGATTTCTTTGAAGTTGACATCAGCTACATCCAAGTCAGGGTGAGGGTGAATGATCACACCTGCACTCTTTCCTATCATTTTCTTTTCCTGGTTGAATAGCAGAATGAAGTATCCAATATCAATAGCTTGTAAAAGCAATACAGATTGTATCACTGTCCGCACCTGTGTTGGGATACCGATGAATGCTTGCTGGTTATGCACTAATTATGATTTGTCGAGAGGCGTTGCTTGTAATTTCGATACTGCCTTTGGGACACGTGAAGTGTTGTATTCATATTTAGCAGTACCTAATCAAGCCTTTGTATATGAATCTAAAAAATGCAGCTTTCGAGCTTGTATTGTATGCAAGAATCTGCTTAATTGGTATCACATCTCTCTTCCTTCTCTGCATTTGTATAATATTAGAATTTGAACAATTTACTTTTTGCTTTTTTTGCTTTTCTTTCGTGACTTTGTTTCAATCTGCATGTTTTGGAATATAAGGTGTCCAGAATCAACTATAAGAAGTACTGGAAACTTTGTACAATAATCAAGTTCGGTCGATATCGGAGTTGGTAAAGTAGTTGTTTGTAATATTAAGGTCATCCATTCGATTCCTCTCGCATTGATTATTTGATGGCATCCATGTGTCGTCCATGTCCCTTATCTCATAAGGATGTTTTGATTACAAAAATCGAAAACTTCAAATTTTAATTCGTAAAGGTTTATAATTATAAAGCATCTAAAAGTTTGTGAATTTTGCAAAAGTTCTTGAAAAATATCAGATTCGAAATATTGAATTTCAATTTCATGTTTTAGCCAAATGACGCCTTTCTTGGTTAAGTTAGATACATGAAATCAAACCGATATTGCAATATGTTTCAAAAAAAAAAGAAATCGAAGCAAATAATTCATATGGAGTATATTCACAAGTTTGATGTACTACAAAACACTCATGTATTCCCAAGCAATGTCTCATTTTGTTTGTATACAGTTTTTAAGAAACAAGAGGAAAAACAAAGATAATAGTGATAAGTTCCGCAACTAATGTAAAGTTCATTATTATTATTTTTAGAATGAAATTATGCTAATGGGAGGGAGTAAGATTTTGAGAGGCCTAAAAGGTCTCTGTTCAGTGTCTGTCACGATAGGTCATCAAGTAGAAATTGCCGGTAAATTTCCTTCGCTGACACTTCATTCGCGTCACTATAGTGTTTATCCATATAGTTTGAACAAACAACGATTTATTGGTTTTCAAAGTGTCACTATAGATAGAATTTAAAAAATAAATCAAGACAAAGCGGTTGAGATAGGTACAACCACGTCGTTCAGTTACGTACAAGGTACAACACGCTATAACCACAGACAGCTTCTGCGAGCAGCGACACCAACCATGGCGCGAGCACTCCAAGCCCTAATCCCCCACCCTCCGACCACCGGAGTTCCATCTTTCAGGCGTCGGAGCCAGCTTCCCTCGCCGGCGTTTCCCCCCTATCCCGACCGCAAGTTCAATGTAGCGCCTCTTCTTTGGGAGCTCCGTTCAGTTTGTAGAATGCGCCGCATTAGAGCAAGTTTGAAGTCCCTTGAGGTTACCTGCCGTGCTTTCTCAATATTCATTTGTTTTCCCATTATCAGCGAGAAAAGTCAGTGCTTTGTGTGTGTGTGTGTGTGTGTGTGTGTGTGTGTGTGGAGGATTGTGTTTGTGCAAGTTCTGAGGTCAAATCAAATGTAATGTTTTTTTGTATTACAGGGAGATGGAGAAGAAAAAAAATTGCCCCCGGAAGTTGTAAGTCCGAATAGGACCAAGTCATTTGCTAAATTTGCTTCAGATAATTTTCTACCTTTAGGTATGGTTGATGTGGTTTATGAGTGTTAATCCTTAATAATCTCGTCAAGTTCAAATTTTTTTCATTAATATTGATATCATCGGGTTCGGTTGTGAATCCAAATCAAACCAACTATAGTGATGGCATCAAAATTTTGTGTGCGAATTGTAATATATTCGTTTAATTGTGCTTGCAGCTCTAATCTGTGGAGTACTATTGGGACTTGCAAATCCTGGCCCCGGTTGTCTTGCTGATAAACTTTATGTATCAAAAATCAGTACGTTTGGGATATTCGTAATTTCAGGTCAGTCTCTTCATAATGAATAACTTCTGATTTTGTTCTGATTCTTTTTGTGATTAATATCTACCGACTTTCTCTATAGTTTGGTTTAGGTTTTGTTGATATTTTCATTTAACAGGATTGACGTTGCGCAGTGATGAAATTGGTGCCGCTACTGAAGCATGGCCAGTCGGACTATTTGGGCTGGTATGATCTTGCATCTTTTTGACATTGTTTTCCTCTTTGATTCATCAATTTGTCCTATGGTGTGAGTTGAGGATGAGACACCTGTGGCTGATGATACTTGAAAGTGACTCCATTCAGCTTCTGTACTTTCTAATTTACATACATATACTAGCAATGCTGATATTAAAGATTTTTTAATCCCACTCTGCTGTTGTGTCTAAATATTGTACTCTAAGTGGAAGTTAACTTAAATAAAAGCTCAAAGTCCTAGATATTTTCATTTTTCATATTCTGGAAGCCCTTTGCATCGTCCTCTGTGAGAAAATATTTTTTTATTACTTCTTTACGAATTTTCATGAGTTGAAACGTTTGTATTCTTGTCTCTCAATTCCTTAGGTTTAAAATTCACGTTCTACTATTCATTGTAATGCAGGCTTCTATTTTATTTTTCACTCCCTTGTTCTCAAAGATCATATTAATGCTCAAGCTCCAGCCACAGGAATTTGTCACAGGTTTGAAAACTGTGCTCTGCTTTCCCTTGACATTGTATGAGACCACTTGTTGTATCCATAACCAGTTTATGAGGTGTTGGGCAAAGTTGCTTCTTTTAGAAGCTTAGGAGTTCTAGGAGTACCATCGTCGCCATACTAAATAGATCTTTCAATGACATAGACTATCTCTGTTATCTTTTTATTTTTGTTTTCTGTGTTTAAGGGGAAGAATTTAGGACAATTTTTTTTATGTGATGCATTAATAAAGATGCATCTTTGGGACTGTAATATATATTGGTTGAATTTAGGGAGAAAGAACTGAGAGGATGAAAAGGAAAATAGACATAGCCCTAGCCTTTGCTTGAAATTCAGTTTTGTTCTGAACTGATGTGGGTGAAATTCAGTTATATTGTTCTGATGTGGATGAAGCTCAGATTATTCTCTAGTTTTCTGTTCACTAGACATATCTTCACTGACTAGAGTGGAGAGTTTATGCTTATCTTCCTCAACAGTTCAGTTTCTACAGCAACATTCTGATAATATGACCATAGTTCCACCGTATAAAATAATCTTTGCTTTTCCATAGGGTAAATAAGTTTAGGCGTGCGAGTTGCCCTACCTATAGAACCACAAAGAACAGAAAACAAAAGAATAAAGAAAGAGACAAAGAGATAGTTGGTATTATTTCCTTTTCCCATTTCAGTCATTTCTTTACTATAAAAGGTTACTAAAAATCCATTTGAACTCTCTGTTTTTATCTCATCGCCAATCTTTATCATTCATCTTTTGTCAGTTTCCCTATTTCTGTTTGATGTGCCGAGACTTGAAATTTCCACAGGACTTGCTATATTTAGTTGTATGCCTACAACTTTATCCAGTGGAGTGGCTTTGACACGGGTAACTGAATGTTATGAATTCCCAGAAGAATGTCTGCTAATGATTTCGCAGACCAGAAAGAAAATGTTGCTGTTAGCTTGACTGCAGGTTTGATTTGATAACACACAGCTAGCTGGAGGGAACTCTGCTCTTGCTCTTGCAATGACCTTGATATCAAACTTATTAGGAATTTTAATTGTAAGTTCTAGCTTCTTTTCACTACTCTTGCTGCAAAGAACTAAAAACTTGTGTGCATATTGGCATAATCTAAGAACTTTTGGGTCTAGATTTTAAACTGATCCTGTTAACCTTTTGTGATGTAAAAGATCTATGCAGAAGATTATTAAAAGTTTTTCCTCTTACTCAATTATGAATTGATGTACAAATCTAAAAACTAACACACTATTTCTGCAAGTTTTATAAGAAAGAATGAACCATGCTTAGCTTCATTTAGAATGCCATTTCTGGCAGGGGAATTTTCTTGTGGTGAGGAACGCCCATTTTTGTTTTATCCTTTCTGTGATTTTGAATAAGAAACGTGGAAAAATTTCTAGCTGAAGGGAACTCTTGGACACTTTCTTGTAGCCTTTCCATTCCATGATTTGTCTGCAAACCAAACTATGTTTCTGAAGACTACTCAATTCGTCACACTTCATTGTGGTATTTTTTTATTTTTTTATTTTTTTTTTATTTTTAGGATATTGTCCAGAAGTTCTTTTGGCTCCAAATGATTTGCTACCTTTTTTTCTTCATTCTTGTGTTTCTTTTGGCACCAATGAAGTATTATTTTCTTGTTTCTACAAAGTCAAATGACTAATTTGAGAATTGCATGGCAGATACCTTATTCGCTCTCAAAATTCATTGCTGCTGGAGTTGGGGTATCTATTCCAACTGAACAGTTGTTAAGAAGCCTTGTTCTGACACTTTTAGTTCCTCTAATCTTGGGAAAGGTGAACCTTTAATTTCTTTACTAATCTTGTTAATCTATATCTGCATCCTAATTAATTTAATTTAGCATATAAGATGTTCTGAATTGTTTAAAGAGAAAAGTAAACTAGTGACATAATAATCACATTTTTTGTCCTTTGGTTCTTGTGCATGTGGTTCCCACCTACCTGGAACTTAATTAAGACTTTACTTGAGCTCTAGAGAATTTCATGTTTAAGTTTCGCCTAATTTGTTGTGCAACAAAACAATTGGTTGGCATGAGAATGATCCTGTTACTTTGAAGACCAACATTGCATGTTCACATACTCTAATAACAACTCTTGTGGCAGGTTTGTAGATCCCAAGCTTTTCCGATTTCCTGGATTGATCTCCTTGTTTGAATATGCTTCACTTTGTGCAATTATGTAGAATCTCTAGTTTTTTCCAAACTTTACTACCATCAAGATTCTGTGCCCAAAAAAAGGTTTAAAAGAAAAAATTCTCAAGGCCATATCTAGAAAGCTGGCACTTGAAATTGTAGTAAAATAATATATTTACCTCAAAATCTGTATTGTTTAGCAATGAGTAATTTATCTTTTACCAGTTGTGAATTCTTGCTTCTTTTTTTTTTCTTTTCCTTTTTTGCCATTACAAGTAACTTGATGCCTTTGAGGCTTGGAATTTCTGATCACTTATTCTCTCACTCTTAATCAACAGCTGGCTCGAGAACTCTTCAAAGGTGAGACACCACTACATTTATTTTTTTCATGGTATTAGCACCCTATATTTGTCGGAATCCCTTTATCTCTACTGATTACATCTATGTATTAAGTGTTTGCTTAAGCTCACTTAAACCTGAGGATGTGTGCAGATTATTTGCTCGATTTCTACTTTGTTATGTACAAGTATCTAAATTCATTGATAGCTAATGTTCCATTGAACGCGTAATATTAGATTGTACATATAAACTATCATAATCCAAGGGCATATCATAGACACGTTCCAAAAAAAAAAAAAGGCATATCATACAAGATATTGATAGATAATTGCTTCATCATTAGCACCTTCAATTCTTTAATCCTTCGTATCTTGGAAGGATGGAACAAGATTGGAATTTTTTATAATGCAATTGTCAATAATTTGTGGCCAAAGCACACAATGCCTCCAGTCAGTGGGTGCGCATGATATTTTATATATTGATTTTATCTGTACAATATTTTACTGGCTTTTACACCTCCTAGGTATTTTAATAGGATGGTTAGTAAATAACTGATGTTTTTATCTGGGAATACATATTCTTTACTTTCATTCTGTTTTACCAACATGTTGCAGGCGTATCAGACTTTGTAGATGGAAACCGCAGGCTTTTGGCAATCATCAGTGCAATTCTCCTTAGTTCTGTAAGAGCCAGAATTTGCTTTGTTGCCAAATTTGAATTCTGTTATTTTGTCCATTTAAACCAAATTAATTTGCCACCCGTTCTATCTTTAGTAACATCAATTGGATATTGCTATATTATCCGCATGTCATCAGGTAGTTCCGCTGTGTCCAGATTTTGTTAAGTTAATCTGAGGGAGTATTCACTTATAGAATTCTGCAGTATTTTGATTTTTACCCATGATTTTAAGCTATTTATTAAATGTACGCATTAAAGAGATGTTGGTATTTAATAGTTTTAATGAATTTAATTATTTATATATGTGTGTGTCACATTCATGATGTAACTTAGGATTGTTCGTAGCTTCAAAATGATAGTAGTGTAACATTAATTTTAAAGGCCTTGAACACAACAAAATTGATAAAATCCTTTCAGATTTATCTACATGAACATATGGATGTTTAAGTGAAAAACTTTCTAAAATGTTAGTATGTCTTTTTATATGACTTCAGTATCTGTGACATGCAGACTTTACTGCTTGCAAATATTATGTTGCCCTTGCGGCAACCCACTCACTGTTTTGTGGTTTAGAATGGCTGAATTCACCTCATCTTTGCCCTTTATGAAGGCCCCTTGGATTCAAGTCAGCAGATCAAGGTCACTTCTTTTGATGGTGAAGCCTGCAATTTTTCTCGTAGCTGTTGTCATGGGAGTGTATGTATATCTTATTCTTCTTCAATTAGCACTTCTCTAATATGATTTGTGTTTTCACCTGAAGAGAATATAAGTACGAAGGGTTTGCAAGTGATTATGAATATAGCAGCTGCATTAACTAATTATCTTCGTATCATGGTGCAGGCTTCTTCATTTTGCCCTACTTTCTTTTAATGCTTTGTTAATTCCAAGTTTTTCACTTATCACTGGAGGTAGTAAGTCGCCTTTTGCCAAGAAAGAAAATACCAGGGCTCTTCTGTTAGTTGCCAGCCAGGTGAGATGCGCTTTGCTCGTGTAGTTCATGTTTTTTTTCATTGATTAATGATGAGTAGGACATTGGCATGCAAATATTCATCTTGACACAGCTGAAGCAATCTATCTTAATAGTTAATTAATCTAGAAAATAAACAAGTATGCCAAAATTTTGGTGTTAAATTTAGCTACATCAAAGGGGGAGAAAGAGAGGAGAAAAAAGCACAATGCAAACAATGAGCGAATATGACTCAGTTGTTATTGTACTGTGATATTATATATTGCCATCTGATATTGTACGCTTTTTGCAGAAAACCTTGCCGGTGACGGTAGCTGTCGTCGAGCAGCTTGGTGGTGCCCTAGGTGTTTCTGGCTTACTAGTCCTTCCATGTGTGGCAGCTCACCTTAACCAGGTTGACAAAAATGTCCCCTCCTCTCTGTCTTATCCTTTTTGCTTCAGCTGACATTAATCATCATCGTATTGTAGATTATCATCGACTCCTTTCTAATAAGCCTCTGGAAACAAAAGGAGGAAGCATTTGAAAACACTAAGATAGCATAGACTCGAGTCACTCGATACAAGACACCATTTTCATGGGGAAGTATGGCAGAGCAATGGAAATTCATGTCTGAAACACCAGTAGGAGGCCAAACGTGCACCAGTCTGTTGCCAGCATCGTCCACATAGATCACATTTCCAGGGAGTGAGCATAGGTATTCACTTTCAAAGAATTTAGTATAGTAATGTGGTGACAGAAATACATTGGAAATGTTTCACCTTTCAAAGAAAATTGAGGATATATTTTGGGAAGATTGTTACTTGAAATGTGGATCATGAAGTTTTAGTATTAATGATGAGCTACTCGGTTCTTGGTGGTCATTGAAATCGCCATCTCAGTGAAAATTTGGCCCCGTGATTAAAAAAAAAAAAAAACTGTAATCACCTTATGTAAAGAAGTTTGTTAAACAATTTATTTAGAGAAGATGAAAGCCAAAAACTGCATCTCTCGTCTCAATTATACCATATTTTTATAATTAGCTATACAATTTATGAATTACATAAGAGATAATGTTGAATGAAGGATATTGTCCGAGAAAAAGAGGCATTGAATTATCAATTATGAAGTATGATGATGAGAATGGGAAGCACACAGCGGCGGATTCTGCTTCCCAACAAAACGAGGCTCAACGTTGGCACATTTGGTCGTAATTGGACCTTTCTTTCCGACGAATTTCAAATCAACGTCAGTCTTTGTGGTGCCCCTAATGTTCCTGATTCTCACCTTTCTAATCTTAATAGTTGACGGACTCTGCACACGTCATTTATACTCTTGATCAATAACCACAGGATTACTAGCCTCAATCATGGTCATTGGTCAAGCCTTCAAACCGCAAATCCGAGATTTCCAACGTGGCCGGGGCATTTTTGGGTCCGCATGAATGAAAGTGCAATTCGTGACGTAAATTCCCGACACGTCTTTCTCGGCGGCATTTCTGCCGAGGCTACCGACGCTGATGTGCACTTGTGACATGTCGGAGTTCATGGAGATGCAGTCGTCGCCGGTTTGTATTGTGGCGCCACTGATGTTGACCGACGACTAGTGCGAGAGGTAAATGCCGTCGGTGTTGGGGCTGTTGCTTGGGGCGAAGACGGTCAACCGTCGGAACGCTACGTTGTGGCATGCAAAGCAATTTACATGGACATTCTTGCTGTCTTTGGTGGTCACGTTGCGAATTAAGGAGTTGTCCATGAAATTGAAGCTCAAATTCTGTATGTTGCGAAATTTTGAAAATGAAATTATTATCTCTCTGAATTCGAGTCAAGATCCTCCAGTCCATAATTGGTTTAGTTCAGTCCGAAAAGAATATGGATTTAGTATGTCATATTTGAACATAAATCTTAGACTAGAGCATTTTTTTAGGATGGTAACTTTTACCGTTTTTCAATTATAGGTCAAAATTTTGTGAGTTTTTAATTTTAGGACAATATTTAAAATATTGATCATTTTTAGGACAAATTTCAGCCCGATCGGGCTAAGCCGCACATGATTCTCACGTGAACTCAAATCTTCGGCCTGATTGTCACTTGGCTCCCAACTAGGCGGTTCAATCATCAATTGTATATATTATTATTATTACAATCAAAAATCAATTATTCAACTTAAAAAATAAACTCGTCCAAAAAAAGAAAAGAAAACAACATCGCAGCCGCCCTAAATCTGAAGAACCCTAGGCCAAATCGAAAGGTTACATTGGTGGTGACAAAAGGCAAATTCTCTGGTGCTGAAAATGCTCTATTAGAATATACCCTCCAAGTGTTTGTTGAAACGCACAGAAAAGAAAGAAACTTGCAAAGAATGTATACAATTGATGAATGGACCGCCTAGTTGGCAGCCAAATGGCTGGCTATCGAGCCGAAGATTTGAGTTCACGTGAGATCCTAAAAATTATCAATATTTTAGATATTGTTCTAAAATTGAAAACCCACAAAATTTTGGCCTAAAATTGAAAAACTAAAAAAAAAATTACCACCTATTTCAATGGTCCTATACTTAAGAAGAAACTTTAATATTCTCAACACGTAACCATTCTCCTCATAAGACTTGCTTAACAATAATAACCTTAAAATTTTACATTATATTTTTTACTTTATTACTAACAATTTCTTTTTTACCATGCGTGTCCGAACTGAAAAAACCATTAAAATGGGAGTGAAGGAGTAACTAATCGGGAACTCTATGGGCTATATAGCTACGAGAGTCGAGAGAGACATGCTATATCTTCTTTACTGGGCTTCACCAGGCCAATTTTGATTTATTTTTGTAGAAGCCCAAATATAAATCTACTTTCCATGTACAGAGTAGGCCGAGCCCAACTACTATAATTTATTTTATAAGATTTTTTGTTAAACGAAAAAACTTAAATAGTGAAAAAAAAAATGAATTTATTCCATGATATCTTTCATTTACACAAATGGCATAAAGGCAATAAATAAATAAATAAATAAATAATCTTCCAACACGAAAATTTCTAAAACTTGTTAAATCTACATTAGGGATGGCAATAAGTCGGATTTTCGTGAGTACCCGTACTTTCGAAATTCTGATGGGACGGGTTTGAGAAATATTAAATGATTTTGGGACGGGTTTGGGTAAAAACATGCAAACTATGACGGGTTTGGGTCGGGTTTGGGTCGGGTTTGGGCAACTACCTCTGGGTACCCACTACCCAAACCCATTTATATATATAAGATAAAATATATTATTATATGTATAATTTATTATATAATTATAAATATTAGTATAAATATTAGTAGATTTAGGGTTTTATCTGATTTTCTTAACCCACACACACATTCCATAAGAGTCAAGTCTTTAATGTATCTCATCTACTTTTGTAAATCTACTTCCGAAATATGACGACACAACGACATCATCAACAATTCATAATCTTCTAGTTATGTTTTAAGATTTTGTGAGTTCGTAGTACTTTACTTTGAGATTAATTTTAGTAAAATTTTCTATTGATATTTATGTTTTCATCATATTTATAATATTTTGTTATTTGATGTTTACTTTTTAGTATTCGGATTTTTAGCGGGAAATAAACGGTATTACCCAATGGGTTCGGATCGGGTATGAGTTTTAAAATTATTTTTTAATCGGGTTTGGGATGGGTTTGGGTGTGAAAAAAAATTATGGGTTTAGATTTGAAAAGTGCTTAATGGGTGGGTACCTGACCCATTGTCATCCCTATCTACGTATATGTGAGTAATAACCCCTCCGTCCTATTTAAAATGAATCATATTTAGAACTAATTATTTAATTACTCTCTCCGTACGCGAAAAAATGCCCTACTTACCACATTTAAAGTGTACACCAAAAAATACTCATTTCACTTTATGGACTTATATACCCTAAAAAATCTCATTTATTTACACTCATTTGCCATTGATGGACCCACCTCCCAACAACTTTATCACTACCTTTTATCAATACCATTACTTTTTTGTCAATACCACTACCCCTACTATTTAACTTTTACTCCACTCATAACAACTTTACCAGCTTTCTTTATACCTATGCCCAGCCGTCAATAGGGAATTTTTTCGCGTACGGAGGGAGTAATAGTTATGGACTCTATCCCATTATACTCCCTCCGTCCAAAAATCATCTTCCTACTTACCCTTTCTTTTGTCCACAAATCATGTTCCTACTTACCTTTTCGTACAATCATACCCTCTTCCTTTTCTTTTATTTACTACCCTTTGTCATTGGAGCCCTACCTTACAACAACTTTATTCCTACTTTTTAGTCAAGACAACAACTTTATTCCTACTTTTTGGTCAATACCACCATCTTTTTGCTATTACCACTGTTTTTTTGTCATTATCCCACTACCCCTACATTATACTCCCTCCGTCCAAAAATCATCTTCATATTTACCTCTTTTTTTTGTCCACAAATCATCTTCCTACTTACCTTTTCGTACAATCATACCCTCTTACCTTTTTTTTATTTACTACATTTTGTCATTGGTGGCCCCACCTTACAATAACTTTATTACTACTTTTTAGTCAACACAACAACTTTATTCCTACTTTTTGGTCAATACCACCACCCTTTGGCTATTACCACTGTTTTTTTGTCATTATCCCACTACCCCTACATTATAACTTTTACCCACTCAAATAATTTTTTCAGCTTTTCTTAATCCGCGTGTCAAGACCCAAATGGGAACTTGATTTTTAGACGGATGGAGTAACTTTTACCCACTCAAAATAATTTTTTCAGCTTTTCTTAATCTGCGTATCAGGATCCAAATGAGAATATGATTTTGGACGGAGGGAGTATTATTTTTCTTAATACTTTTCAAAAGATAGGTCATCTTCAAACAAAGGAAATACTTTTTTTTCGTTTAACCTCTAAATAAAACTCTCAATACTTACAATTGGAAGCTTGATGCAGTTTCGATTTCTTTTGCAATCATTTAATTTCCAGGCAGCGTGGCCGTTGCCATCGAAAACACCGTCGACAAGGGTAAAATGGTCAATATGACTCAACGCAATCCATTCGGCTCGTTTGTCTAGCAACTTTTGTGTATCTGCATAGGCTTTTACGTTGCCTGCAACTTGTAGCAAAATAGGTGCTTTGTTTCGGCTAGATAATTTTACTTGACTTAGCATCCAAATCCCACGTGGAATTGCCCTTGGTGATGCAATTGCCTCCTTCCATGCATTCGTTAAGGCCTAAATATATATGGAAATTCAAATAATTTATTTAATTTATTTTTGTAAATTCGATCCATTTGAACTGCTACTGTTGCACTTTCATGTTGCATCTTGTATGATCGTGTGGAGTGAAAGTATAACGGTATAAGATGTGTTCTTTTGAATTTGAATGTAACACTTGATGTAACCATATTACTGTAAAGAGAGATAATCTCTCATGCAACCGGTCTCATGCGAAGACATCGGATCTGGGTTGACCCGACCCGGTCAACCCTATTTTTTTTTTAATTTCATGTTTCTTCTTTAATTTCAGATTTTTCCTTTTAAAATTTCAGTTTTTTTTCCAATTCCGCTTTCGGCTCCGATTTACAGTTCCGTCTTCAGCTCCGATTTTATCTAAAGATAATTGTAGTAGCAGATTTGGGCTCGCTCCGAGGCCTTCGGCTCCCCTTGCTCAATCTCTTAACAAAAGAAGACGAGACAAACAAAAAAAGAAGAAACAAAAAAATCTATAAATTTTAAAAAAAAATAGTATTAATTAAAAAAACTGAAAAAAAAATAAAAAATTAATTAGATATTGCGATAGATAAAAATACACTCGAAAACACATATTAGGACACTTCGAAAGTAACCTAATAAATCTGGCGGAATAAAATAATATTAAGTTGGGCGCGTGTAATATACGCGTCTGTTTAAAAAAAAATCACGAGCGCGTGTATCTCACGTGCTCGAGGCACGTGTTCCGCACGCGCCACCCGCATGGGGACGATCGCATGCGATGCGACCGATCGCATTCGAGATTTTGCCTACTATAAATTTAAATGGGGTCCAACTTTTTAAATACCAATACATAAAAAAAGTTGTTTTATACTCCTTTAAAACACACTCTTTTACATACCAAAATTCCTTAAAAGACTAATATACCCTCAACTTACAAAATTACAAAATAAAAATATAAATCATATAAAAAAAAACAACAAAAAACAAAACTAAACCCTACCCCCCATCCACCCGCCGTCCCTATCTCTCTCTCTTCCCCAAATCGGTCCCCCCACCCGATAGTCTCTCTCTCTCTCCCCCAAATCGGTCCCCCCACCGCCACCGACCTCTCTCTCTCTCCATCTTCATCGTGACCTCCCTCCTTCACGACTTCACGATAGTCCTCCTCACGATTGATTGATCGTCGTAACCGGAAAAACATGAGCAACCGCCTCTGCAACCTCCGCCGCATTGAGTCGCCGTCGCTGTCGACGTCCTCCGACGAAGAGGAGGAAAATTCAAATTTTCGAGTTCCAAATCCACAGGTTAGTGCCCTTTCTTTTTTCAAAATTCATGCTTAAATTTTCGATTGAATGCATGTTTATTTAGTTCTACATATTAGAAATTGTTATATGTTAGAGTTAGGATTTTTATGTGGAAGATTTCGACATTGTTTTGGTGTATAGAGTTCGACTTTTTTGAACTTGTTGGTGTGTTGGGTAGTTGGATGTTTGTGTTGGTTTGCTGTTCTTATTGGGTCGATGGAGGTGGGAAAGACGTCGGCGAAGGAATCTATCGTGCTCACGATGAGCTTTCCATCGTGAGGTCACGATGAGCTTCCCATCGCGAGCTCACGATGGCGAGGGCTGTCGTGACCACGGCAGAACTCTTCGCCGTCGTCGCGCCGGTCCTCTTCCCTTCGTGACCATGGCCACAGGCTATCCCCTCGTCCTTCATCTTCTTGTGTTATGTTGGTTTATTGAATTATAACACGTTACCACGCACTTAATACTTGGTTTTATTGATTTTGTAGGAACATTATCAATTTGTTAGACTCGCCATGCTCTATTCGTCTCCTAAAGTGAACCTTTACATGAGGGTAGACGTGTTTGATGAAATTAGGAGAGTTTTATTTGAAATATCCGGTGATCATCAAGCCGAGGCATTCCTAAGAACCGGTGTTGTTGGGAGGTTGATTGATGCAAGAAGAAATCAGAGTGCAAGTAATGCGCTAAATCTGACAATAGCCCGGCAGTTGCAAGGGATTGGTGCTAATCGGGTACCAGAGAACGAGCTTTGGTTTTATCTTGATCATACGACCATTCTTATGACGGCAGTGGAATATGCTCTCATCACTGGGCTTCACTTTGGAAACTCTACATTTAATTCACACGCAGTTCATGTACCTCCTAGAACTGGCATTCACTACAGATTTTTCAACGGCCGAGAGATAAAGACCAATGAGTTGCGCGACGCCTTCAACAGAAAAGAACTTGGGAGAGACATCGATGACTATTTGAAGGCGGCCAACTTGCTCATTTACTATTATTTCCTCCTATGTCGGGACAAACCCACCGTAGAGGATTGGGCATGGACGTTAGTTGAAGACTTCGAGGCTTGGGATGCCTTCCCATGGGGCTCATACACATGGGCAGCATTGTGTCATTATGTGTACAACGCCTAGACAGTCCCCAAGGACTACCACCTCTATGGTCCGGTTTGGGCTTTACAGATTTGGACTTATGAGATGATTCCGGCGTTGAGAGATCGATGTGGAATCAAAGATCGCATTGAGAGAGTGCCCCGGTGCTTGATGTAGGCCACAAGAGTGATGAAAGTTGATTTCAGTCAATTCTTCGATAATCTACAGGCACATTTATGATCTTATAATGTTTTTCATTCACTCAATGATGCAATCTATATTAGTTTCTAAAATTCTAATATTACATTTTCATTACCTTTGCAGCTGCAGGTATTGGAAAGTTTTGAAGCTACAGAAGCAGAGCGTTATGAGTATTACATGCTGAGCTTCGAAAATGGAGACCCTTTTGATGTTCGATATATACCTCCCAAACAAATTGCTTCCACAAATAACCCGACTACAAAGAATGCAAAGCAGAAGACTATAGGAAAGTTGAAGCAGTTAGCAGTAAGGGTGGTCCGTGGTGACCCGGCACGACAGATGTCGAAGTGTTGTCGGGAGGGTACCCACCACCTCGCAGTTCACCACCTCGTACATCACAGTGGGGGCCCTCGGGAGAGCCAGATAGGGTTTGTTGTTTGCACGGACGACCATGCCCCCTCCATGATGAGGGCACGAGCAGCAGGGGGGACGAAATTGAGCACCGGTTGAGGAGCGTTTTGGACGACGAATCTGACAACGGCTTCCTTGCTAAACTGACTCGGAGAACGAGTCAGTTTTTTGTTATGAGGCGCCCATACAGTCCTCCACAACAGTCACATAGGAGTCGTAGGACGGCATTGGACGCGGCCCGTCACTCTACCTCGGCATTCAACGCTCAGATGCGGGCTGGTAGGGTCGACCAGGACTTGGATTTGGCCCGTCACTCTTATGCTGCAGGTTTTAATCACATGCAGACTTCTCCAATTCGGCCCCAACACTCTCCACTTCGGTCACATCATTCTGAAGTTAGGTCCCACCACGAAGAGAGGCAGACTTCTCACCACTCTGAGCCGGTGCCTTCCCGCCGCTCTCATCGGCAGACTTCCCACCACTCTGAGCCAATGTCTTCCCGTCACTCTCACCGGCAGACTTTCCACCACTCTGAGCCAGTGCCTTCCCGTCACTCTCACCGGCAGACTTTCCACCACTCTGAGCCGGCCCCTCCTCGCGACTTTGCGGCTCCTTCTCAGCATCCTCAAGTCAGTGTTACAGTCCGTGATGAGCCGTTCCAGCAGTTTAGGTCGTTCCAAGCCGATCAGGAGGCACAGTCCTCACAGCAGATTGGTCAGGACTTGTTTGCCCAGTTCTTTCGGCCGATGCCGATGTTGGTCCCTTACGAGACACTGCAGCAGCCCATTATAGAGACGTCGCAGCAGCCCATTCACCAGACGTCGCAGCTGCTCCCTTACCATACACCTTTGTAGCTTACACACTCCCCAGCAGCACGTTGTAGATGATCCGATTGACGAGGATGATGCTCAATATGAGGAGCCGGATGAGGAGAGTGGTGAGGAGGCAGGTGAGGAGATAGGTGAGGAGGTAGGTGATGTTGCCTTCGGTCCTCGGCAACGTAGACCGTCTGCTGCTGTCCGCACCCTTTTCAGGGTGCAACTCCAAGTAGAACAGAGAAGTTGAGGATGATGTATGCTGACTTTAGGAGGCAGGGATATGAGTGTTATGTGCCTGTGATTGAGACGGGTCATCGTCTAACAAACAAATTATTTGATCTGGTGGATAATCCGAGGGAAGACTTCATTCAAGAAGTAAGTTAGTAATTTTATATAGCAAGTTTATACTTATATTGAAATTGATTTGAAATTTATAGTGTCTCAGGTAGTAGACCTCTACGTGCTTTCGGTTCGCACGAGGATCCGAATGCATAACAGGACTACTCCAAATATTGGACCAACTAACACGATCATACAAGTCACAAAATAAGTTTAGTAGTTTAACACCAATAAAGTTCAAACATAACTTTTAAACAATCTAAATTCAACCAACACTCTCCAAATAAGTCTAGTCGACATCTAGAGCCGTGGAGGGTGACGCACCATCCTGCGCTGCTTTATTTCGGGCCTCAAGTTCCGGCGGCAACGAAGCTGTGTCCCTCAGGATCAGCACTCGACATCTAACAATTTGCAGTGTCGACTCCATCACCTCAAAGATCACGGCATCATCTACTTTGAGATTGAAAGTGCGTGTGAATTGTTTCCACCCTGCATACTCAAACTTCGGTTTCTTCAAAGATCCAAGGTACATCAACTGACATTCGGTTTCCTTATGATTGGCAACCATTGGTACATTCGCACCAAGAAGTTTAGAAACAATATGTGCCGGTACATGCTATTATTGCACACAAAGTATTGATTAAATTCTAAAAAAAAGTCATACAAAACACATTAATTGTTTGTTTAGTGGTATAAATTCTTACCAAATGCCAAGGGGCCGAAACATGTGACTTGGCTAGGATAACATCGAAAAAAAGTTTGTCTCCTAATAGACAACACAAGTCTGAACCGGATGGCTCTGTCGACATCTACAACCATCCAAATGCGACAAAACATAAAGGGAACATGAACGTCAACCAATTAAATTTAAGAATTTGTCACGTTTTATGTTCAACCAATCACTTTAATTCATACATATGCGGAAAACATAAATCGAACATCAACATCAACATCAACATCAACATCTTCAACCAACTTCAACAAATTGACACATAAATTGAAAAATTCTTACATATCAACAATATCAACATATTCCTCTAAATTCAACATAGCAAACCAAATTGAAAAACAACAACATATATCAAATATAAAACAACAACAACAACATCAACATATCAAACAAAATTAAAGAATTCTTGCAAAAAAGTACTAGATTAACCAATTCATCAAAACATAAAACCAAAGATAATTTCATAACTCCTCATAATTGGGTGACATTGGAGTCGAAGAAACGTACCTCCAATCGAAAACGAGCGGTGGGGGCGGCGGCGGCGGCAGTGGACAAGAGAAGTGGAGGTGGTGAAGAGGGAAGAGGGAGATGAATGTGATAAGAATGATATATATTGGGTATTGGGGGGAAAAAATGGTAATGTACGTATGGTTGAAATAAAAAGTTTGAGATTTTGTCCCACTTTATCAGGTAATTTGGCTTCATCACGATAGGATCACCACCGTGAAGTCACGATTGGAGTGACTATCGTGAGGTCACGGTTGTCCGTCCATCGTGACCTCACGGTTACTATATCATCGTGACCTCACGATGGCTCCATCGTAAGATCATGATGGTTTTGGCATCGTGATCAAGGCAGGGACACACCAAAAATTATCCATGTATGCAGATAATACATGTCTCAAATATTTTGAACATAAAAACAAATATTAAAGGTTTAAAAAGGTCAATACAATGCCATAAACTCAACATATGCCATAAACTCCTTATATTTCATCTTTAATTGGGTCAGGACATGCCCTAATATCATGACCCTTACGACGGTAATTGCTACATCTTTTTTTCCTCTGGCGCCGTTGACTTGATTCTACTCCCCCAAAATCATGAAAATTTTGTTCATCCTCTGTTTGTTGGAGAGGGATATTCAAATCGACTCCACTCGGACGGATATATGTCGTGCATTTTTTTTTGTTGTGCCCAGATCCACCACACCTTAAGCAAACTTGAGGACGTCGTGCTCTCGTGCCTTCAACTGTTGACCGAGCACGGCTCGTTCTTGGACGACCGGCCTGACGTACATTTTCTGGAGGATAAATCTTAATTGATTTGATCTCCGGCGGCACATTCCACTCATCGGGGTGTGGTATTTGATTGATATGCTCAACATAAGTCTGTCTTAAACTGTCTTGTTTGAAATATCTATGTACGAAATCGTACACATTCAAACCAATGTCGGCCCGCCTATTAAAATAGGAAAAATAGAATTACTTACGTACAAAATGAATATAAAATTAGTAGAAAATTCTAACAAATAATATAAATTTTACCTTATAGCGGCAACAACATGCTTACATAGAATCCTATCCTCATCGAAGACACGACAATCACACGTCCAATTTTGAAGATCGACTTGATATTGTTGATTATCTTCGTCTACTTTATAAACATGGTCAGTGATTGCTCGAACAGGAAGAGCGAGACTCGCTTGCACTGATAGAGAAAGCTTATTGAATGTAGTGACAGTCAACACATGATCTCTCGATTCAACATCGGTATGCCGCTCGTCAAACCAATCCTCCAATGTGTGGCGAAATGTTTTAAGTAATGAGCACACTGGTAAACGCCTACCCCACCACAAATACTGTTCACGGCTTCGACAGTATTGGATGTCAGTAATCCATAGTGCCGCACAGGACACTTTGGCCTAGCCCACCTCTCTGGTCCAATTTGAGAAAGTCGTCTGTGAGCACCATTAGGACTTACAGTGTACAACAATTCAAAAAAGTTTTCAAACACTTCGTGGCGATAACTAAATGCTGCTTCATAAAAGAGTGTGTCCATAGTTTTGCCGTATGGGGTCAAATTTTTCTGCAGATGGTGATAGCACAACCCGTGAAATGCATTTGGATAGACGGTTCGAACTGCATTCCTAATGCTCTTATGTTGGTCGCTCACTATCAACAAATCTTTGGGAGGATTGAAGCATTTGCGTAGGTTATAGAGAAAATAATTTCACGACTCATCGTTCTCTATCGGACCAAGGCCAATTGCAAGTGGAAACACTTGCTAGTTCCCATCCTTCGTGCAGGCAATAAATAAGGTTCCTTTGTTTCTACCCTTAAAATGAGTTCTGTCTACTATGAGCAGAGGTCGAATACACTGCTCAAATACGCTGTTCAAGGGCAAGGAAAATGTGACAGAACACTCCTTCACTAGTCGTTTGCAAGTCGTATACAGTCCCAGGATTACGTTGTTTCAACAAATACAAATACGACGAAATCTTCTGATATAACGAGGGGAAGTCACCGTACATTCTCTCTATTGCTAGCTGCCTTGTTCGGACGACAAAGTTGTATAACATTTGAACGCCGTATCACATGCGCATCTCTGCCATCATCTCCTTTGGCCTCAGAACGACCTTCTCATCTATCAATTTCTTAGAAAAATAAAACGCGGCCACCTCGCCACTCACTGACCTTGCACGTGCAGCACGGTTCAAATCTGATCGGCAACTGTAATCCAATGTCAACTTAGTAATCCGAAAAAGAGTTGCACATTCCACAACACAAAACCTAAACGTGCAATTCTTTCTACCACTCCTACAGAGGTACACTGCACGGTCCGAAGCGGAGCGATCAGTCTTACACTCTACAAAGTGCTCCAAATGATACATTCCTCCAGCTATCCTCAACTCTTGCACTGATCGAAATATGGACCGTACCACAAGACTACCATTGGTGACGATAGGCCGCTCAACCCACGCCAACGGTATTGCGCTTTCAATGTCTGGATGTGGAATGATCCAATTGCGCTGTGTACGCTCATGCTCAACCTCGTTTTCTGATTGATGGTCCGATGAAAAGTGTCGCTGCCTCATGAGCTTATCCATTTGTGCTGGTTGTCCAATCCAAGCATAAAACTCTTCTTTCATTGATTCAAGAAAATCTTTACGACGTTCTTCCTCTTCATCTTCGGATGCAGACACCGCTTCATCCTCCTCATAATCTTCATCATATTGATCATCATCATCATCGTCACTATCCTCTTGTGCACCCGAGGTGCTACCTCTCACATTAACTTTGGGGGCGGAGTTCCTGCGGTTTTCAATCACATAAACCTCCGGATCCTCTTTAGGGTCCGCTAACCATCGAAGTAATTCTAAATCACCCCGCAATAGCACTTTTGCTTTCATGCCGTTAATGGTTGTGAGGTACCATAACACATATTCGGTCTCCTTCCCACCATTCAAACCCTCTCTAATGAGTTCCACAAGTTAGCACGATTAATCGTGACGGGGTCAATGTAGACAACAAATAAATCTTCATCCATATATGTCAATCGCTCCCAATGACCGCCGTGATATATAATAATACGGCGTAAAGACATCTGAAATTAACAAAAGATACAAAAATGAAGCGTAAACAATCAATGAAAATACTTGTTTAGCACACATCTGTGGTGGTCACGATGGTGATCACCATTGTGAGGTCACGATTCGTGAGCTCACGATGACAATTGTCATCGTGACCTCACGATGGTCATCACAATCGTGAACACGGTGTACTTCAGCATCGTGACCATGGCAGAATTCGTGATGAGCTTAGAACTAGGTATTTCAACTTCTTTTAACCCCCCGATACCATGAAGTTTTTAATTTAATACACCATTATATGAACAAAATAACATATTTCATGACATAAGATGAAGCATATCTTGTATTATACTTTGAAAACCCTAATTTCACCCTAACAATACCCTAATTTCAGCAGCAACTATATCAAATGAACAAACATTATGCATATTATGCTTACCTTTGTATGAAGTAAGGAACACCACTAAGCCCCCTTTGATGCTTTCGTTCTTCTTGGGCGAGATCTTGGATGCTTGGAATGATGATTCATTTTTTTTTTTTTTTTTTTGTGAGTATGTTTGTTGATTGTATATGTTTGAATGTGAGGTTATGAGTTTGAATGTAATTATTCTTCCCCATTACTACCACCACCAACTTCAGTGGCTTCATTTATTACCTAGTACACCCGAAAATATTCACCAAATCGAATGTGCAAATGCATTAATGAGTTTTGCATGCATCAGTCTTGGTCACGATGGAAGTGCCATCGTGACCACACGATGGAACTGCCATCGTGACCTCACGATGGGGTTTCCATCGTGAACACCCCATCGTGACCACTCCCATCGTGACCACGTGCGGAGTCAAAAATCTGACACGGTTGACTTTGAAAATTAAAGGTATTTTAATATTTTTACAAAATTTTGGTGTAGAAAAGAGTGTGTTTTAAAGAGAGGTTATAAAAGAAGTGTGATTTATGTTTTAGTATTTTTTTTAGTTTCCTCAATTTAAATTTACCTGGCTGATGTCTGCACTGGGTTTCGCGCCATACTTTCTAATATCGAATATTAAACCCCTTTGGCGTTTGGCACTATATGTGAAAAATGGGGAAATTAAGAGAATTATCAAGATGAGTTTTTGTTCCATGAATTTTTTTTCTTTTCTTTATTTCTCTGCATGCATGAAGTTCTTTGAGGCTAATGTTAGGCTATAAATTATTTGTAATGTGACGGGAACAGTTAAACGAATCTGTGGATTTTTACTAAAAAGTGGGTAAGAACTGCACAATTGCTGATATGCATGAATTCCTGCTGGGGAAATTGAAACAATTATGGTTATGGTTTCTAAAAAATCTTTAGATTTTAATTTGCTTCAACATGCAAAAGTTATTTATATATACGTAACATAGTTTATCTTCGATTCTAGAGGTGAAATCCACTAAAATAAATTTTGCATGTTAAGTGGATTTCCCAAAATATATCCTCCTCAATTTTCTTAGAGGCAAAATTTATTTATTTTTCTAAGTGCTTGTTTTGTGTCGATTTTGCATGAGAATTGAGGGGTTATTTTTTATAGCAAATATCTATTTGTCTCACATTAATTTAATGAAGAAAAAAAATATTTGAAGATTGTCTATAAGAATGTAGGTGACCCTAAGTATCTTTAATTTTATGAATTTAATATAAAATTATAATAGAAAAAGAAAAAATTGTCCTGTTGGTACTGAATCGGCCCCTCTACGTGCACAATTCTGAGTCAGAACTGGGTTGACAAATCTTTATATAACACCTTGCTAAAATCAGTCTATGAAAAACCCGAATAAATTAAAACTTTTTAAGATAGGTCCTTATTCCTGGAGATTTCCAAAGGAAAATAAATTTTTTAATTTAGAAAAGATGAAGACTTTATTTATAAAGTCAAAAAGGGATTTTATTTAAAATAAATCTAAATTCATTTTGAATAATTTCATTTATCATATTTACAAAATGATCACGAGCATAAATTTCTGCATTCATAACATGACATCCTACATGTTGCATTTTAGATGATAATAATTTATTGATGTGATTTATTCGCGAATTAACTGTCGTGTAATTTTGAAGTCGGTCAGTTAAGCTCGACTGTATGAAATAAATTAGACGGCGTCGCGTATGCAATTAGGCCAGCTTAAGGAAAATAAATAATTTATATTTATATAATTTTTAGTTAAAGCAATTTATTAGAATTATTCAATAATTTTTGTCGGGATAAATTGCGTACGAGTCGGACTGTTAAAAATACCGCAATAAAATAAAGAAAGGAAATAAAAGGAGAACAAATTTAAGAAGAGAAAAAAAAGAGAGAGAAGGCGTGAGAGAGAGGGGAAGAACGCATGGGAGAAAGAGGGAGAGAAAATCCCAAATAAATCTGCAACCTCTTTCCTTCCTCAATAGAAACACGCAGCAAATCATCATTCTCCTGCAAACCCCTCAGCAGCCTTTCTTCTCCAATTCTTCACGCCAACACCATCATTATCATCTCTTCTCTCCATCTATTAATTCAAGAAAACAAGGGCTTTCTCCACCCTTGAACCCTAGCCGCCACACCTCTGCCGGCAGCCACCCAAAATCGCCGCCCCTCCCTTCCTTTCCGCCATTTTTGCATCCACCGGAGACGCCTAGGAGGCGCAGCCACCACGTGGGAGAAAGAAGAGAGGGCAGTCGAGAGAGAGAGAGGGGGACGTATGAAAAAGGGGAAGAAAACAAGGGTTTTTCCCCAACCCTAACTCTCCACCGCCTGCCACCGCCAAACCACCGCATGCCGCCTCCAAACTGCCGCCGTCGAAAGCCACCAAGGAGGCATAACAACCACACAAGGGGGAGATCAATCGAGAGAGGGAGGGAGATGAGATAAAAGAGGAGAAAACAAGGGATTATCAAACCCTAGCCCCGACTGCTGCCCATCCCTCCGCCGTCCGCCGTCGTCCCTGCCATCGCCGGCGCTGCCTCGGCATTGCAGCCACCTCGCAGGAGAAAGGCAAAAGCTGTTCGAGAAAGAGAGTAGTCACAAGAGAGGGAGGAAGCGAGGGAGAACGAAGAAGGCTAGGTATACGATTCCACCCCTTTTTGTTCATGTTTCTTCTTTCTTTCCTTCAAAAATTCAGTACGATTTAGGATTGGGAACGTTGCAAACCTCTGCATTTTTGTAAGGAGTCGATGTTTAGATGAATTTTGTGATATACGTGTTAGCCGCATCCGTATTTGTGTGTATTTGTTACTTGCCTTGATTGTATGCTCGTTTTGACATTCTTTGATAGATTGGTGATCTAGAATATACATGTATGTGGCTATATGAATGTTATAATTGATACATGAGCACTTATAAGGTTGTGTATACGTTGGTGTGTCAATGTGGTTGAGTTTTGTTCCAAGAATGTGATAATCGATGTGATTTATGCACAAGGGTTAATCTGCCCCTAATCTGATCTGCCTCGTTTCATAGGTTAGAGTTTGAGTTTTGAGCTCATATTTTAACATGTTGTTTATTAAGATATTGTGGAGTTCATATCAAAAAATCAAGTTATTTTGATGAGTGTAGCCCCCTCGGTGAAGTTGTTTCGAATCTGACCTGTGTTAGAACCAAATATCTGCGCAGTGTCCTCCTTGTCTTTAAAAATCTTTGAAATCCGCCTTTTTAATATGAAACTAGACATCTTGAAGTGTCTATATTGTTATTAAACTCGATTTTTGGATAAATGAGTGATTTTAAAATGAATTTACGAACGGACTGATTTGCAGCGAAATCTCATTTTTGACAGATTCACTGTTCTGTAAACGGAGCCCCGTTTGGGCTAGTAAAATCTAATATTTTTGGATTATGAAAACTTCTGGATTAAGATGAACATGTTAGGAGTCTCCAGTAGAAATCTCAAGACGATTAGATATCGTTTGCTATTTATTTCAGATTTTACGGTGCTAGGTGTCTCACTTAAAATTTGAGAAAAATGTTTTATTGTCTTTTTATGCCTAAATTCGTTTTTAATGCTTAAAATAAATACGTATGTGTGCCCCAATAACGTGCTAAGGAATTTCTTAAGATGTTATGACGAAGTAGGATTTTAATTAGAATTTTATAGATTTATTTTGTTAAGCTAAATTGCTTATTTACTAAATTGGGCTAATTACTAAGTTTTGGGCCAGATTAATTTTTATGAATTGGACTTGAGGTTAATGGGCCGAAATTTCCAAATTTTATGAATATATCTATATTGGGCCAAATTAATTATGATTTCGGTCTTGGCTAGATTTATTAAGTAAATCAACATCAATTTGGGCCGAAATTCCTATTATATTATTTTTCCTTAATAAGTCTAATCTTTTTAATTTTTTATTTTGGATTAAGACTAAATTAAATATGTGACTAATGGGCTCATGTCTAATGATTGTTTAATAAAGTCCAATATAACTATTATGTGCTAGTCCAATTTAATGTTTATTCATCTGACATATATTTACTTATAAGGGTAATGATATTTGGCCACATTGTGGCCGACCACACAAGCTATAAATAGTAATATAGGTTTTGAAAATGGAAATATACCCTAATTGGGAAGCATAAACCCTAAGGCGAAAATGTGATTATTTCCATTTTTACGGTCAACTTTCCTTTTCTTACGCGTGTGACTGGCCACAGTGTGGCCGACTATCATTACCCTACTTATAAATGTTGAGCCAAATAAGGTTAATATTTATTTCTTGGACCACGTGTTTGGGCCTTGGGCCACTTTTGCCTAATCTATTTAATAAATAGTCCAAGATCATTACTTTATGACTTTAAAGTTCTTAAGGATTAATTAAGTTATTCAGTTTACTTGTGTATCAGTGATTGACATGCACTTATGTTGTAACTTGATTAATCGTGATTAATAATTAATTGATAATTAATTATTTTTATGTTATTAATTAATGAATTTTCTTTTAAATAATTATTTATGTGTTAATTAATTATGAGTAGATTAATTACCCAAATATGTGTTAATTAATTGTAATTAATTTACTAAGTACATGATGAGATATGTGTGCTAAATGGCTTGAGTATACTTGTTGAAGCATGCTAATTTAATATGACATGATTAAATAATATGACGCGTATGCATAAGTTTAATTATATAAGTAAGATATGATATCATACATGGTTAATTGTGTGACTTGCATACTTATAAGAATCATGACAAAGCATGACATGGCATTTCATAGCACAACATGTTTTCAAAATCAAGTTTTGATTTACTTCTAAGATGCATGTCTTGACTAAGGATCTATGATTCGATTTTTATAAAACCCAAAGGCAATGCCTTAATAGATTTTCAATTGCAAATGTTAAAGACCGGGAATAGGTTGACCTTTAGGATTATCGATAGACTAATTGACCCCTAGAGTCAAATGTTAAGAATCTAGATTGTCTTGTAGGAGACACCAAGAGCTAGGGACGCAAAAGGATATCCACGTCAAGGACAAGAGGTGGGTTCTATTTTCAAACTGTGGGTTATAAGCCCCACGGAGGTAACTTTTGGGTTATTAAGCCCTAACTGCTTTTCATGAAAAAGTGATAATGCATGCTAAATGTTTTTGCTCACTACTCGTGTTTACCATATATGATGTTATTGGCTTCGATCGGTCTTGGGACTAGTACACCCCAAGGTAGTGTGCACACATGTACTTATGACGGTTCAGAGAGTGGGAGTGGCTCCCCACTCGAAGAACTGGGGAAGGTAACACGATAGGCGAGCTATGATGCGCGCAAAGTTAAGTTAAAAATATTTTTACGTATGCAGGGGTTAAATGATTTTTTTTTAAAGTTATTGCCTTTGTGTATGAAATGAGCATGCTTTATCTTTCAAATGTTTCTGTAAAACGATTTTCAAAAAAAGGGGCACGAACCTCACTGAGTACCAAAAGTACTTAGCCCAAAATGTTTTCTTTTTCAAAACAGGTTGAATGACGATCAAGATGGAGGTGTGTTGGCATCAAAGAATGTTCCGGATGACGATCACTTGGATCGTCATCTTTCTTTTCGTTGTATGCATGTAAATTTACAAACTCAAGCTCAACGTTTCTTCAAACTCAACTAAACCGATCACAGTTAGTCTTAATCGACGCTTCTGCAGTGCGGGGCCAAAGTCCTCATACTTTGACACCAAGACGACCAAGCTAGGGCAATGTCAAGTTGACGAAGTCTCCTCGGTTCCCTTCGAAGCCAAGCTTGTTTGAAATCTCCATTTCTTGTAAAGTCAAGTTATGTAAGTCAACGGTTTATTTTACGGTTTCAAGTGACATTCCGGTTATCCGCATAGGCCGGGTAGCGGGCCGTTACACTTTAGTAATTTTTCTGTCAATTTTTCTATATATTCGACGTTTTCCAATAGAGATGATTAATCAAACAATTTGAGACAATGTATTTAGGATTATTTAACCTGTTTAAAATTTACAAACTCGTACTTATTTCAAACCAGATTAAAAAATTAGTCATCTAAGTTCCTTTCTAAAAAAATCTGTATATCAATACCCGTCAGTTGAAAATTGGCCCGTCTACCGCTATGGGTTGCCCGTTGACCACAACTCTACTTTATAAGTATGTAGTTTATAAAATTCGTTTAGAATTTCTATTAATCCAAGCTTTAACGGAAAAAAATTGATTGTACTATTTGTTCTCATCCTTAATCATATAGTAATATTCGCAAATTACAATTATAGATTATGCAAAGTTAGAAACCAAACTACAAATAACGTAAAAATTAATACATGGATGACAATTCTAGAGTTTAGAAAATACTTGAAAAAAATGCATAAAAATGAAAAATTTTCCTAGTTGAGGTACCCATCGGTTGGATTGGCTTGTCTACCTAATTAATTGGCCAACTTAAAATTAATTATTTTTTTATTAAGTTAAATAAAAAGTTATTAGACTATTTCAAATTTTAATTCAACCAACCAATAAATTAGCCAAATTATTTTGGAACCATTTATTTGGCCAACTAATAAATTGGTTCCCACACAAAAAATAATTATTTATTTGGCTAATTTATAATTGGCCAAATTAAAATTAAATTAAACTAAAAAATACAGTTATTTATTTGGTCGACAAATAAATAAATTAGCTAAATAAAATTGGTGGTTTAAAAGACGAAAAAATACACATTGATTATATGTATTTATGAATTTTTCAATAGGTATAGTTTCATTGAAAAATCGATGTGAGACACAAGATTTTAGTAGAAAATTCAAAAATTTAAGAATTTAGATAAATAAGAATGAAGAGATATGAAACCTTACTTCACTCACAATAATAGTTACTATTGTGCACTACTACCTATAATTTTTTTTAAATCTATGTCGTTCATAATGACAAACATATCGTGGACAGAGGAAGTAATATTCGCTAATTATAGTTATGAATTATGCAAAGTTGGAAACACAACTACTAATAACGTAAAAATTAATACATTGATGACGATTCTATATTTTAGAAAATACATGAAAAAAATGAATAAAATGAAAAATTTAAAATAAATAAGAATAAAGAATGGAGATGTGTCACGTGAGATTCCGAGTTGAGGTACTCGTTGGATGGAAATTGACCTGACTAATAAATAAATTGGCCAACTAAAACGGTGATGCAAAAGATGAAAAAATACATATTGATTTTAGGTTTTTATAGGCTTTTCAATATGTGAAGTTTCATTAAAAAACCATTGTAGGACACAAGATTTTAGTAGATATTTAAAATATTATTTTATATTTAAAAATTCAAAAATTTAAAAATTTAGTTTTAAAATATTATTTTATATTTAATATGTTTCTTAATAAAAAATACTCCCCCTGTATTTTTATAAATGTCCCATTTCACCACTTTTTGATGTATTTTTATACAAGTCCTACTCTGTTTTTTTTGCCACCGTGGACCCACACTTCCAAAATTAAAACTACCTAATTAACTATCCTAATTTAATTAAGAAAACCTATCTAATTACAACTGTTTGGGCTGCCCAAATCCACTTCGGATTTTCATTCTCACTTTCTACAATCTCTCTCTCAGCCCACTCTCATTCACTCTCCAAACCCTAATGTGTCGATCCACTCCCACTCCCAATGTACTCTTCAAACCCTAATTTATCTTCCCCATTTCATCAGTCTATCCAGATCTGTCAAACACTCAAAACCCTCCTCCCTTTCCATTTCTGTTGATCCAAATCTATCACTCAAATCCATCTATTTCATGACGAAATCTGTGGAAACCCCTCCATTTATGCTCGAATGTACCGATCCTTTTGGCTCCAATTCATGGGAATTGGAGTCGACTTTCATCGACTTGGTGCCTAAATCGATTCCAGACACCATATTTTCATCGACTTCCATCGATTTCTTTCTGCTTCTTCGCCGTCGCGGAGATCTATAGCGGCTTCATGCTTAGTGCCAGAAAAATGGCCAATTCGGCTGATGATGTCTCCTCTTTAGGGTTTTCTGAGGTCAGAGAGTCGCCGCTCGACACGGCGGCGTGGCGTGACGATGGTGGTTCCCTTTCTGCGACGCCGCCGATCCCTGTTGATGTCCGTGGTTCGGTGCTGGAAACTGCATCTTTGGTGCTGGAACCCTTGTCCTAGGTGCCGGAAACAGAATCCTAGGCGCCGGGTTTTCTCCTTCCACCATCTGGATTGGATGAAGATTTGGTCCCAGATACTCCATCGTCGGGGGCCTATTTAGAGGTGATGGAATCGGAGATCGAGCCTACAGATCCCTACTATTTTCTGGTTATTGAGTGTGCAAAAGCGAGAAGGAAAAGGAAGCTCGCTGAGGCCTTGGCTGATGATGCAATTACAATGGTGTTGAGACACACATAACTCAGGTGCAATTGTTCTTATTTTTATGCTTTTAATTTGGGTGTTGTGATGGCTGGTGATGCTTTGTTATTTTCAATTGTGATGGCTGGTGATGCCTTGTTATTTTCGGTTGAGATGGCTGGTGATGCCTGGAAAAATGAATTCTTTGACAGCTTTGCTTCTGTGAAATGAATGTTATAATATTCTTTTGAATCTGTGATATGGTTGTTCTATCAAATGAATTTTGTGATATGATGATGAATCTGTGATATTTTGTTATGTGAGAAACTGTTAAATGATATAAACTGATAGAACAGATACTATGCCACCACTGGTTGTTACCAACTAAGTATAGGAGGCAAAAAAATGAGAAATATTGACACATTCAAGGATGCAAAATTATGGTGTATGCTGAGACTACCTAATATGTGCATTTGATGAGGATTATGTGATATGATGATGCTGTGAAATGATATGATGATGCTGTGAAATAATGATTCTGTGATGGTTGATCTGAAACTGAAATGATGCCTGGTGATGCCTTGTGCTTATTATTGTTCCTATTTTGAAGAAGCCAAGCTGCAGCATTGTTCCTATGAATTTCTGTCAGATTTGGCTTCTGCTTGTTGATCTCTTGCAAATTTAATCCTGCTGTTTTGGAGATTCAAATGATGATACATATGTGATCTCATGATGTTGTTAAATGATGATGAATCTGTGATATTCTCATGATGTTTTATGATGAGGCTGTCAAATGATGATGATTATGTGATATAAACTGATAGAACTGATTCTACATTGGCTGTGTCACAGCCCCAAATCCCGAGGGACGACAGAAGCCGGGGTGCGACTGGGGTTGGATTAAAGAAGCGGGGAAGAAGGGGGCTAACTGACTAAACATACATGAAAAGGCATCGACAAAACATAAACAAGACTTAAATATAAATAAGAAAGAGTTAATCCCTAAGGATTACTCGACAAAAGAACAAAAAGAAGCTAAGTTCATATTACAGACTTAGACTACAAAGTATTGTTCAAAGTACATCTAAAAAAGAAATTCAAAGTTGGCAGCGGAAGGGTTCTAACTAAGAATTCTATCCTTTAACTCAACATCAACCGTTGCCGCTCACCGTCGCTTCAACCTGCACATTTAGAAAACAATGCAGGACTAAGTACAAACGTACTTAGTGGGCACGATGCCGAAAACATAATCATAAAAATATAGATAAATATGGCATTTCATAAGCGTAGCACATCGGAGTTTTATTGAAAGAATCCGTGTCTACTAAACATTTTTTGACTTTTTCTCATAAATCACTCGCGCGAGCATTTTCTGACTAATGTTACGTTCAATCTTGACCAATTCTAATTCACCGTGGCTGGTACCCCTCAACAGGATATCACATACACCAGAGGTTACAAAGTGCACTAACTCTGGAAAGCACTTAGCAGCTAACTCAGAGCCGATCGTTAGTTAATCTAAAAAGACTAACTCTAAATCTGGAAAACATGAATGTTAACTCAGATAGGTACAAGAGAACTCACATAAAAACATAAAACAGTTCATGCCATAATATCACTTTGAAAACACAGATATCAAAGCGATAAAGAAAGATTTTCCGAGCATTGCTCGTTTTATTTTGTATATAAAAGCCCACCTTGTAAATACAGAACTTATAAGCAAAAGCTTCCAACTTTGGATCTTCCGTCCTTTCTTTACAGTTGGCTTCCTCCTTCATCGTAAAATAAACATACTTAAAAACGGGTCGTAAAGATAATCGAAGCAAGAGAATCGAAGAAAGTTTTAGTTGTTTTATTCTTTAGGCATTTGCACGCTTACTAGATTCGTTTTACTTAAACGGGAAACGAGACTCGTATCAATCTCGTTTAGAACTAGGAAGATCTCATACTCGACTCTTGGGTCAGTAGAGAAGGTAGTCGATGTCTTAATACGACTTTAAAGATTAAAAGAAGCTAAGCTGGAAAGAATTAACTTAGGCGATTTACGTTTTGGTTCATTTCACGACTTATGAAAAATCTTACTTAACTACTTCTTTAACAAAAGGATAAGAGATAAGATCTCGACTGGTTTTCATCACTCAAGGTCCTATACTTGACTTTTAGGGTCAGAAAAGAGATGTTCGTTAGATAAAACGGCTTAAACGATCGAAAGAAACTAAGTTGTGAACTAAAACAACTTAGAAAACAAGAAACTGAAAATTCACTGCACAGTCCAGTAACTCTGGAGGCTGTCCAGAACAGAGGATTTGGAAACAGGGGGTGAGCCCTGTACCATTAGAAAGCTTAGGAAGTCTAGTTCGCGCTCCAATTTACGGATCACAAATCCGATAAACGAGCTGGAAGTTATTACAGTTTCCGGCGAGGGTCGCAAAACTGCCGTGAAAACCCTAATTGCTTGATAAGTTCAATGTATAACGTTTTAGGTTCGTTCTAAGCTCTCGTATTCAATTTTTTTAGAAACTGGACTCTTAAGACAGTCATCACGTACCTCCGTACGTGACAAACTTCTTCTCAAAACTCACTCAAAAGCACGACGTTCTATACGTCGGATTTCAACTAATAAGTACTATACCAACAAAGACTTCAAAACGCATTCTAGTTCTCGATTATCACTATAGCCCATATTATATCAACTCGAAAGCTTCTGACGTCAACTAGAAAGATGTTCTAAATTTCATTATAAACAATAATATCAACTTAGAATTCCCATCCGACTTCTCGATTATTAGTTATAACTAAATGTTCGTCTCTTACGCGATTTTTCAAAATTGTCGGATTTCGTTCAAATTTTCCGATTTCATGCATGCAAACACATCTTAACATCATTATACTTCAACTTATAAGGTGATCTTTACCTCTTATGTTTCATTATATATTTTTAGAAAATTCTCAATTAAATTCTATAATCAATTAACATGATTTGCAACTTAAATCAACTAACAAAACATCACTTATATCAAACATGTGTGAACCCCTAATTACTCTATAAATTTCTGGTTTTATATAGATGTTAAGGGGATGATTTTCTTCTCCAATTAACAACATATATTCACTAATCATCCTATTATAACAACCATTAATCAATTGCAATTCCATTATCAATTAACATACAAAAATCCCTAATTTCAACTCAAATTCTAATTGAAATTTCACAAACACACATAGGGCTTTTGATCCCTTTTCATTCCATACACTAATTAAACATCTATTAAGCATGAATCCATCATCAAAAGAAGAAAAACAAAAATCCTACAAAAATGCTAAAAATTTCGGCATTTACATAGATTTTAGGGTTCTTATTTTTATTCCATTTCAATCCCTAATTATCATATCTAACACATCCAATTTCATGATTCTAAGATCAATTCATCTATTTCAAACCTCTAAAAAGTCGATCATGAGAAAAAAATAAAAAGAAAAGAAAACAAATTGGATAGAATTGTGGAGGATAGAAATACCTTAAGAATTAACAAAGGATGTATGGTGTTTGAATGGATGGATGGTGATTGGTGTTCTTCTTCTTGTTCTTGAAGGTGACTTCAATGGTGGATGGAGAAGTGGAGAAGATGAAGATTGAGGGGAGAGAGAGAGAGAGAGATGAAATTGTCTTGTTCAAGTTGATGAAATGATGAAAATGTTGAAAGATGTATAAAGTAGATTTAGGTGTCACTTAGTTAAATAAGTCAACATGCATGGTTACACCTAATTAAGAGGTGTATCGGCTGCATGCAGAAAAATTAAAGGGTTACGGGTTTTTCCGGCACGATCCGACGTTACGGAAAAACGAACGATGAAAAACGTTGTTCGGTACAAAATCGTCGCGATTCGATTTGACCTAAAATTCTAACGTATGAACTTAATTAGAAAATAACTTTACAAAATTTATTTTGACAAAAACTCGGGACGACACAGTCCGAGTTTCGTCCGGAAAAACATAAGAACGAACTTCCTCGGGCGTGTTCGTATCGCAATTTTGTAAACGTAAAAATTAGACGGTTTTCCGTTCTAAGATTACGAACTAAAAACTTTTCGTACGCTCTAACCCTAAATACAGTAGTCGTCTAGCTGACTCCTGTAATTTATTTTTAATAACGGATTCGACCGTTAGCCTTAGAATTCAAAAATTGTAAACTTAGGCGTGCAAAGCCATTTATTTGGTTTAACTTTAAATTTTAAGAACGTAAGGAATTTACGGGGCATTACAGGCTGCCACCACTTGTTGTTAACAACTAAGTTTAGAAGGCAAAAAATGAGAATTAAGAACACAATCAATGATGCAAAATATTCCATTTACAGGCCGAGACTACAAAATATGTGAGTCTGATCACAATTTACATTCCAAACAATCAAAAGTTTACTTGAACTGTTTGTTCCTGTAAACCTGTACCAAAAACCAACTTGATTCTGCCTTGAGTGTTCCTATTCCTCCAACACTACTTGCTGCATTCCATCAATTATATATTCTAGGTTGTGGATTGTCTGATCTGCTCCCTAATGATTCTCTAAATATTGATATGCTTCTCTTACTACCTCCTCCTCAATGTCAAGTGTGTCTGGTAGTAAGCCCTGCCTTCTGAGTTGTTCCTTACCCAAGTGTGAAATATTGTAATTGTTGTTGCCTTTCAGTTTGGTTATCTCTTTGTAGCAACCTTATAGTGTTAAGAACACATCATTGAGTTTATAGCTGGGAAATTTTGCAAATGTATCCTTCACATTCTGAATTAAAGCATCAATTGTACATGCATTCTTTTCATCTTTAAGAGACTGAATGGCTCTGAAAAAACCCAAGTCATTGACATTTGTGTCTGGACTGTTTGGTGGTTGGCAAACCAATTGTATGTTGAATCCATGAGAATGTGCAATAGCTTGAAAATCTGGATCATCATTTGAGATGTGTGGCTTTGCATTATCCTGCTGAATTATGATGTTCTTGTTGATCCCTTTTGGCCACTTTGCTATGATTGTTGGAACAACCTGCACCATATAGTTATTGACAGCTTGTCAATATAAGCTAAATGATGAAAATTTTCTGATAGCATACAATTACTGATCTGATTTTCTGAACTCACCAAATTAAGAAAGGCATCCTTCATGACAGGTTTTGTTATAACAATTATAGGCTTTGTTAGCATGGTCCCTTTGGGTCTATTTTTTGAATTTCTTGCTGCTGGCTCTTCAAAAGTGAAGGGAAATATACCAAACTTCCCATCAAAAATTTCAATGCCTTTTGATCATGTATTGGCCTTCCAACAACACATAAAAACATTATTTTCTCAATGTGTTGCTTGGATTTGCATGTTCTGTATTGATGCACTTCATCTGCAAAGACATAATATCTCTGGAAATTTTTTGTGATGTTGAACCACTTTTCATCAACATGAATTATGTTGTGCATTGGCTCAACCACTTTTCGAATCCTGCTGCTTCCTTTTTTATTCCTATAATTATTTGAGTTGTTATATAATATATACTATAACTATATACAATGTATGGATGGTGACAGAGTGGTTTGGGGCGGATGCTTAGAGCCCTGCTCCCTCCTCAACCCGAGTTCGAATCCTCTAGCTGCATTTTCTTGATTCTTTTTTTTTTAATTATTTTCTGTTTCTTTTTTTTTCTTTCTTTTTATAATTATTTTTCTATCAGCTGCTTTTTTGTTTTTTCTGTTTTTAATTATTTTATCTTTCTTTTTCTTCTATCTTTTTTATAATTATTTTTTCTTACTTCAATTTATTTAATTTTTTAATAAATGATAATTATTCTTTTTTTTCAATTATGATGTTTAAAAATATTACTTTTCTTTACAACAATGTTTACTTTTATTCATAATAACTTGTACTTTTAAGTTATTTGGTCAAGTAATTACTGTCGTCATGAAAAGTAATTATTGGCATGAAGAAAAGTAATATTTCACAACTATTACGTTTCTTAACGACATTGTTTACCTTTATGCACTACAACTTGTATTTTTAGTAATTCGGTCAAGTAATTATTGTTGTGATGAAAAATAATTATTGATATGAAGAAAGGTAATGTTTCACAATCATTACTTTTCTTAACGATAATGTTTACTTTTATTTACGACAACTTATACTTTTAGTTATTTGGTCAAGTAATTATCGTCGTGATGAAAAATAATTATTGATATAAAGAAAGACAATGTTTCACAACTATTACTTTTTTTAATGACAATGTTTACTTTGATTCACAACAAATTGTACGTTTACTCATTCGGTTAAATAATTGTTGTCGTGATTAAAATTAATTAATGATATGGACAAATATAATGTTTTAAAAATAAATAAAATGAATAATAGGAGAAAACATAATCCAACAAAAAAAAACACTTTAAAAGAAGAAAACATGAAAAAAAAATTTAAAAATTAAAAATAAAATCTGAAAAAAATGAATAATAGGTTTGACACATAATATAATGAAAAGAAAAAAAATTAAAAAAGAAATGTAACAACGAAAAAAGAAATGAAAAAAATGAAAAAAGAAAAATAAAAATTGTACTTTAAAATTAAAAAAACTAAGTTTAAAACGTATAAATAAAATTCGCTACCTATTAATTATCAAAGATGACTTTAGTCTAGTGAAAAATGCTCTAACTTAGAGCTTTAGGCCGTCAGCCTCCTATGTTCGAATCTCCTTGGGGGCATGTTGTGCCTAGTTTATTTTTTTTTTTTAATTAAGAGCAGGTGCTGGTTTGGGCTTGGGCCGGCGGCAGCGTGTTGTGGGCTGGGCGGGGAGGCTGATTGGACTTGGACAGAGGGTTGTGGGCTGGGTGCCGGTATAGTCATGGGTCGAACCGGTTGCGTAGTACGCAACTAGTTGCGTAGAAGTCCATCCCTTCGTTGGATGTGGCTTTCCGAAAATAATATAACTGATATGCCTCTTGCCCCCCTCTCTCTCTCTCTCTCTAGTGGAATGAGAAGACTTTGAGGAGCATTGCAAGAGAAAAATTATTTTTGTTTGATAATGAAATAGGTAGCATTCCTATTATTCATTCAAAAAATATTTAAACTTTGAGGCAGTCTCCCATGCGACTTGCCACTGGGTCATGTAATCGGATCTGGGTCGGGTTGAAATCGAATTCAGGCGGCGCTGGGATCCAGTCGGGGCTGAATTTTTATTTTTATTTCTATTTCTCTCTCTCTCTCTCTCTCTCTCTCCGGCTTCACCTTCGGCTCTGATTTTACGGCTCCACTTCACTCCTATTACTAATATAAAGATAAACTTAGACGCAACAATTTGAACACTTTGGCTCGCTCCGAGGCCTTCGACTCCCCTCGCTCGATATCTTAACCAAAGAAGATGCGACAAACAAAACGAAAAAACAAAATTCCAGTCGCGGCTGAATCCGAGCGCCGACTGGGATTAAAATACAACAGTCTCTGAATTCCAGCGCCAGCTGGATTCGGTCGCATGACATGCAACACGTTGCATACAAGTTTTTTGCGTTAAACTTTTTATATATACCGCTTTATTTGAATATTTAGAAAAAAAAAATTATCATTATCCTTGCCCAAAACCAATTTGGAAGTCCATTAGTACCTTTTATATACCATCAATTGGGATCTAATCTATCAGAATTGACTTATTGAGTAATCCATTCCAACAAATGAACAGGAGGAATTCCATCATCCACTTGCAACTTGAGATCCCTTCAACTTCTAGAATCATGAGATAACAATTTGGAAGGATCAATTCAAGAATGTTTGGAAAATATTAGCAGATCATTGAAGGTCTTTCATTTGAGTGGGAATCAAATCACTGGCCTCATTCCATCAACAGTGTTCATAGAAGGATGTAGTCTCCAATCTCTTAATCTGAACGGTAATAAATTGAAAGGAGCAGTACCTCAATCCCTATTCAACTGCAAAGGACTGCAGGGCATAGACATTGGTGATCATGAAATACGAGACACGTTTCCGTTTTGGATGGAAACACTCCCTCAATTCCGCGTCCTCGTCTTGAGGTCTAATAAGTTCAATGGCACAATAGTGGCTTCGAAGACGGAGCATCCATTTCCCAAGTTGCAAGTCTTGGATATATCAAGAAATGAATTTATCGGTTCTTTACCTGATAGATATTTCAACAACTTCCGAGGCATGATAGATGCCAAGGAAAATCAGACAGATGATGAGACAACTTTGCTTCAAAGATTTATAGAGTCTACCTTCACTTTGAAAGGTTTGAATTTGTTATTGGAACGGCTATTGAAAACCTTTACAACTATGGACTTATCCTCCAATATTTCAATATGTCCCATAATAACCTCATAGGAAATATACCTGCATCTCTTGGAAATATAAGTGTGCTAGTCTTCGAATAAACTGGATTGAGAAATTCCGAGTGAGTTGACAAGGTTGACATTTCTTTCGAAATTAAACCTTCCGGTGAATAATCTTGTGGGGCAAATACCAGAATCTACCCAATTTTCCACATTCAAGAATAACTCGTATGAGGGGAATGTAGAATTGTGTGAAAGGAACGACGGACAACCTTCCCCTCCGATTCATGCAGAAGAAGATGGCGAGGGTGGATTTGTAGATGGATTCAGTCGGAGAAGTGTGTGGTGTTGGGGTTTGGAAGTGGATTTGGAGTTGGAGTTGGAATTGGAATTGGTTGCTGCATTATTTATTATGGAAGGCCAAGCTGGTTGGTGGAATTGTTTTATGGCACTAGATATCAAATGAAGTGACGCAATAGAACAAATACACCATCACAAAGGACAAGTTGATTAATTCCTGTATAATAATACTCTGCTTTTCCGGAGACTACATCCTTTTAACTGAAAATGATGGATAATATTAATTCCGGAGACTACATACCTTTTTTTTCTGTATTAATTTGTGCTCTCCAATGCGTTCAATTTAAGTGAAAATGATGGATAATAGTATTATTTTACCACGTTATATTTTATTTGATTTCAAAAAAAATCATTTATTTATATAGCATTTCAATTAAAACAACTGATTTTATAAAGAAAAGTTTAATTTTTTAATTATCAATAGTTTTTACCTAGCTACTAATAAGATTATTATTAGTGCGATTTTCTCTCATTTGATGAATTAGTAATTTAGTTATTTTTTATTTATTTGGGATCAAATTATCTAACAATAATTTATTGCATATACAAATATTGATTGAAGAGTTTAAATGGGTCAAATGTACAATATTGTAAAATATAATGGTATTAATACAAAAGTGTAAAAGAATGATATGAGAAGAAACATATAGAGAATATTTGTTGAGTTGAATTTAAGTTTGTGAGGTAGGATAAGATTACTGTTTGATATAAAAAAATTACTCCAAAATGGGTTTGAGTATGGCTGCTACAGATTGGAGATAGCCTTATAATATCAGGCGTATGCAACAGAAAATTTATTAATGAATGGATAAATTCTAAGCTTAACAGACTAGCTTGCATTGACTTGACTAAGTCTTGGCACTTGGTTCAATGATGACGCAGAGGCATCTCATTAATCAGTTTAGTCAGCAACATATAAATCATGGAATTGACTTTACCTAATGCATTCCCATTTGTCACAACCGCCTTATCATATTATAATATGCATTATCGTAGCTCAAATAGCTCAAACCTCATAATACTATCAAAATCATAAGCCTATAATGAATAAATCTTCCCACTTTCTCCTTCTAGTTCTTGCAGTGGTACTCTTACAACTTCATTATTTGATGGATTATGCCTCAGCCAACAACAATATCACCACTGATCGTTCTTCACTTATTGCCTTAAAATCTCAAATAACTTCCCATCCTCAGAACACATTGACCAAAAATTGGACCCTTGAAAGCAATGTTTGTAGTTGGATCGGAGTTACTTGTGATTCTCGTTATAATTGGGTGACTAGGTTGAATATATCGAGCATGGGTCTGGTCGGAACCATCCCTCCTGAAATTGGAAATCTTTCTTTTCTTGTTTCTTTAGATGTGAGTGACAACTCTTTTCATGGTCAGATCCCTCTATCTATCTTCAACATGTCATCTTTAGAAGTTTTGGATTTAAAGAATAATAGTTTGTCTGGTAGCCTACCCCTTGATATGTGCAAAGAAAATCTTCATAGACTCAAGAGACTTCGTATTTCATACAATCATTTGTATGGGGAATTACCATCGAGTTTGGAGCAATGTTCCAAGCTTGAGTTTCTTTCCTTGTATAGTAACAATTTTAGTGGACTCGTGCCAAGAGAAATTGGAAACTTGACATTACTTCAAACATTAAACCTTGGTGCCAACAAGTTAACTGGTAACATCTTGTCTCTTTAATTTCATCGTCTTAAATTTCCATGTTTTTCTTTTCCGTTTTATATTGGTGTAGAAATTGTGGTTCTAATGTTATTCCATTAATTCATTAACCTTAATTTGCATTGGAAATATTATAATATAGTACTCCCTCTGTTCCGGTATTGATGGCTTGTTTTCCATTTTTTTAGGTGTCCCACTATTGATAGTCAGTTTCCTTTTTATGATTAAATTAGAACTTACTTAAATTTCTTAAGGGATCGTTTGGTATCCATATACGTATATCAGTATATGAGTATCAAATTGATATACTCGATATACTTGATATGCTAATTTTCAATATTTTCATATACCAATTTTTGCTAGTATATAACTCATATCTCTATTTTACTTCCCACTAGACATTAGTTGATATCTTCAACATATCAAACACGAATATCAAATATCAATCTGATACTCATACCTGATATCTGATACTCATACCCATACCTGATACCTGATATACTGGTATATGAATACCAAACGACCCCTAAATATCCACTATCTTTATCTAAAACCTAGACTATTCACTCTCTCTCTTCCTACTTTCTTACTTAATAAGCACTTTATTGACCTACAAATCAATTCATTTACAAGATTTAAATATTCTATAAAATTACACTAAGTATGTGGGACATCATATTTTCCTAATTTCATTCTTCTTAGTCAGGCACGAAGCTATGCACTCCATGGTGGTGGGGGGGGGGGGGGCACGTGCCCCCGTAACTTTTTTAATTTTTTTTATCTATTATATATATTTATATTTTTACATTTATTTAATTAAATTACATAATAAAATAAATAAACTTTAAAGTATAAATTTCATAGACATTATTCCACTCGACTCATACTTTTATATCTGAAATCTCAATATGTGCACGTCTTAGATTCATTTATCATCAAGCTTCAACTTGGAATTTTCATTCCCATTTTCAGGTTTGATTATATAGTTTATATTGCAATATCAATTAATTGGATTGCATTCTTTCAGAGTTTCTATTCACTCATAACTTCCAAGCAATTAAGCCAGTAGGGATTCTATTCGAGTTTATTGGATTGCATGATTTTGATTTTAGGAATAAGAGATTGAATTGTGTATATTAGGATTTTCGGGTTTTTTTTTTCAAAAGATTGTATATTATTTTGTAGCTAGAAACTTAGAAAGTATGACATTTTAATTTATTTTGTAGCTATCGAAAATTTTCTAAAAAAAAAATATTAGAACCACCAATTGTTATTGGAAAAACCAAATCAAGTAGGGATGCTTTTGATTGCAAAAGACTTTGTAGGTTTCGATTATAATACCTTAGTAAAAAAAAAATCTTAAACATTATTTTGTGCCCCCCAATACAAAATTTTTGGATCCGTCACTGTTCTTAATCTCCGTGCCAAAAGGAAATGAGCCATTAATATCGGGGTGCAGGGAGTACTCGTATTTCTTTTACAATATAATTGATCTTGGAAAAAAAATGATTGGTACCATGAGATGAGATAGTTGGAAAGATAATTAATTTAGAGTTTTTCTTTAGAAGGGATATAATCCCAATAAATGCAGAAAAATACTTGGTGTTGGAAAAGAATTTCTGGTTAAGTGATAGGTACAGAAATAGTTTGGTGTAATATGGCCTTATCAGAATGTGGAACGAGGAGTTTTAATTAGTCTACTCACATTCTATTTGATACTCCATCCGTCTCATTTCAATTGATACTATAACTTTATTTAGACGTCCATTTCAATTGGCCCCTCTTAAAATAGAAATTTAACCTGTAACAAACACTCCATAATAACTTCATTATTTGCATCATAAGCAACTATCTTCCTTCTCTTACTTGGTTTAACAAAAATACTCTTTGAAAAGTTATCTGTCTTTCCAACTTTATCATAAACAACTCTCTGTTTTAATATTCGTACCTCGACCTAGAGGCCAATTGAATTCAGACGAAGTACAACCTTTTCTACTTGTGATTTCATGCCACTGATTTTCAAATTAAATTAACCGACGACGACAGGTAATATTCCGAAAGAGATTGGTTTTCTTAGTAATTTACAAGGATTGAGCATTAGTTCAAACGAGATGACAGGCCCTTTGCCAGCAACTATTTTTGGCATGCATGCATTGGAATATTTGGACTTGGCCAGCAATAAATTTACTGGAACGTTATCAAGAGAAATTGGAAACATGACGGCCCTCCGCAGGATTGGCCTTGAATTCAACACTTTTACTGGTATGATCCCTTCAACTATTTCGTCTTTGATATTTTTTTCGTTGCAGTGACGTAAATAGTTATGTATTCGTAACTGAAAGGTCTTAAGTTCGCATTATATATGTGTTATTAAATTTAGTTTTATCTGAATCAAATATTTATGAATACTAGTAGAAATGCACGTGCGTTGCACGTGATATCAGTTTTTTTTCCGTGTTCTTCGATACAAGACAGAGAAATTATAATTTTTAAATATTGTTAAAGTAGTGATTAAGTATTGCTAATATAATAAATTTATGAAAATGTAAATAGTATTATATATAAACGAAAAAAAAGTAAAACCTATTTTTAAAAAGAAACACGAATCAAAAACTAAGGTATCAAATCTTTATTCATTTTCTTGTTTGATCTTGATGATTGGAGTAGGTGTTTTCTTTATTTGACTTTTTTAAATAACTTTGGCCAACGACAATTGATCATCATCACTTGGAATTTCAACACACTCTTCTATTTTTGTTCTTATGATTCTTCGTTTTTCTTCTCTTGTCCTTCAGTAGGACTGCAACTCCATAACTGATTTCTTTTTCCGCCCCATTCTAGACTTATTAGGATTTTCCATTGAATCTTTCCACTCTTCGATTTGAGTTGAATTTGTCTCTTCAATCCATGGAGCATCAATTCCACGAATTCTATTCTCTATATTGCGTTCACTATAATGTCCAGATCGATCTCCCCTATGATTATGGTGACAGACTTGAGAGTTATCATAAATTGCATTTCAATTGGTGTTTGGATACTCTGAGCGCTATAGTATGTAGATTCATCTTCACCCTAGCACAATTAAGTTGTTAAAAATAAAATCACATAATACAATAAACTATTTAAAATAATTTTATAATTATTAATTTACAATTTACCTCACTGATTGACGAAATATACTTATCTACAGTTCATCCTACATAGACAGATAGCCGCAAATTCATCAAACATGGTGATTTATGCATTTTAATTCATCATGTTTAATACTTAGAGTGATTCTGTATCTGAAATTGCACAAAATAATGAATATTTTTTCGTTAGATAAATAAATTATTTATTTTAAATTTTAATTACCACTTATCTGGGGTCGTCTCAAGAATTTCTCATTGCACTTTCCGCAAATAGTAACTCTAGCACTCTTTGGGCATGATTTGTTGCATTTTTTTTGCAGGAATAATACCATATTGATTATTTATTCCCAATTCTATCAACAATTATTTCCGTAAAACAATAGGGGACATCCTATCATAAGACCAAAAAAAAATTATAGCGTGTAAATATAAATTGAGAGATTGGAAAGATGGAGTGCTACATTATTAATTTTTTTAAATATTATCATTATAAACATCCATTTTTTTAGAGAATATTATGATCCATATTCCAAACAAATTTCTAAAAGCTGCTACGATTTAGGCTACACCTAATATAGGGCGTTGTTGATTGCTTCGATTACTTAATTACGTGTAGATCCCGCATAATACCAATCCTTTATCCCTCGTTTAGGTAATTATATCACAAATCAAATGCCAATTCTAACTCAGTAAGCGAAACGTGCAAAATTTTATACTTTAAATAAAACAACAATAAAAATAAAGAGATTACCTCAGCCAGAAGTTGTTTTTCCATAAGACCTTTAAGAGTCACTTCATTTGCACGTGTCATTCTTTGTGCCATTACTAACTTAATAATTTCCAGTGGGTCATAAATATTAGAAAAACTGTGTAAAACACAACAATATAAATGATTTATTTATTTATATTACTATTTAAAAGAATATATAAACTATGTTGGAATCCTTACGATTTGATTATCGGCTAAATCTCTTCACTTATTGGTCTGATTTGTAATATGGATCTCGACGATTTTGTAATTTCATATGACCTAAGAGGTATGTAGTTAGAAATATAGATTGTTATATTTGACTATATGAATATAATGTATAGTTTAAAATATTTTACCAGGTTTTTTTTTCTGAGTGACATTTGTGATTGCAATTGTTGGTCTTTGTTCAATAATTTGTTGAAGTTGATTTCCATCGTTTTTTGCCATATTTTCTTAGATAGCGATTTCCATAAATTGCGATCTTGTAAACATATGAATTGAAATGTAATATAAGAATTTTTGAATTTCTTAAAATTGATATAATAGGGATATAATAGACGAACCAAATTTTGTAAATTACTTACCTTTGGTCCACAAGAGTTATGTCTCTCATTGTCTTCAATGCTCCTGTAGTTGCATTAGTAAACACTTGATTTTCTTTTATTTGTACCAAAACTCCTAAAATATCTGTGTATTTTCAATGTTGTATGTATTATTATTATTATTAATATTATTATTATTAATAGAAATATATAATCATTTTTAACAACTGAAAATAATTTGCGATAGTAATATGTATTAATTGTATAATCCTAAATTCTGAATAAAAATTTATTACATTTACCAATACGACCTTGTTTGTTAAGTTTTTAATTCAACGTTATCAAACTCCACAAAATTGTATTGTATTTCATGTTCAATATCATAAGGTGCTTCTGTTTGCAACGATGTACTTACCGAGTATCAATTCCTTTTGAGGATGGATACGTGGAAACATTACATTAACGTTTTTAACCTCTCCATTAGAGATTAAATACGTCTTGTTAATCTCAAATTTTCGGATAAAATTGGTAATATCATTATTGAAGATTGTTACTCCAATTTGCACACCCTGCAAACAATGCAAGTAAACAGTATTTGATTAACATAATTTTTTTGAATTTATTGTGTAACACGAGTAAATAATTATAAAATGTAAATGAAATTGTAAAGATTTGCAATAAGCTAATTTCTTACCTCACTATCCATCATTATTAGTTTCCGGACCTTTGTATTCAAATTCTTTCCACAATTCACTTCAATTCCAAAGCGTAAAATCTTCAGATATATTGTGAGTGCAAGTAAACAATATTTGATTAACATAATTTTTTTGAATTTATTGTGTAACACGAGTAAATAATTATAAAAAATGAAATTGTAAAGATTTACAATAAGCTAATTTCTTACATCGCTACCCATCATTATTAGTTTCCGGACCTTTGTATTCAAATTCTTTCCACAATTCACTTCAATTCCAAAGCGTAAAATCTTCAAATATATGGTGAAAGATCTTTGACTTATTTGTAAATTTCTTATTGTCAAACCCTCTAACATTATTAAAAAGAAGAAGAAGATATATTACTACATATATATTTTACAATTGAAAGGAAAGATATAGAAGAAACGTAGTTAACTTTTATCATTAATATAAAACTACATATTTGGGATATAACATTTTTACAATAGTAAGTCAAAGATCTACAAAAAAAAGTCATAGGCATAGGTTGGATCGATGAAAAAATCCTTATATACTTCATCCGTCGTGAGTCATAAGGATATAAAATTTTTGATCCATAAAAGTAATTGAGCAATAATGTTGGACCATCTTTATTTAAATAGGAATGTATTTGTATATTTATTTATTATAATATATATATATATATATATAATCTAATCCAGAATATAATTTTTAACCGTGATTGATTTGATTGGGAGATCACTCCATAACTTTTTTACTATTAAAATTTAAGAATATATTAACCGGGATTTATTTTTTATACAAATTATATACAAATATAATATATATCTAATAATGATAAAATATATATATTAACAGGGGTATTATAGGTAAATTAATTTTTTTCAACAAGACACTTTTTATATAGGTATAGCTATAGGATAGATATAGATAGACATAGCAACAAATTTATGATCGTATTTATGTTAAATTGAGTTAATTAATTTATTTGTTGAGTTGATTACATTTAAATTCCACAGGTAATATTCCAAAGGAGATTGGACATCTTAGTAATTTCGAGCGATTGAGTATGTCTGGCAATAAATTTAGTGGATCATTGCCAAGAGAAATTGGCAACTTAACAACCATGTTTGGCTTGTTCATTCACAGTAATGCTTTAAGTGGTAGCATATATTATGTCCCTTTTGCTCTCATATTGTTAAGTAGAATAAATTATTTATTAATTAATCTGGTCGTATTGTATGTTAATTAATCAAATTGAATATTAAAAATTTATAATTGTACAGGTCGTATTCCGAAAGAGATCGGCCGCCTAATTAACTTGGAGGAGTTGCAGTTGGAGCTAAACAATTTCGATGGATCATTGCCAGAAGAGATCGGAAACATGACAATCCTTCGATACTTATGGCTTAACAACAATAATTTAAGTGGTATGCATGATGATATCATGTCTCTTTCTTCTTTCTTTATTATCATTGCATAATTAAGAAACTTAGATTAATTTATTTGATTATATTTGTAGCCTATTTTCATATTTGCATGTAATTTATTTATTAATTTCACAGGTATTATCCCAAAAGAACTTGGCCGTCTTAGTAATTTGGAGGTGCTCAATACCGCATCCAACAGAGTTAGTGGACCATTGCCCACAGAGATTGGAAATTTGACAGCCATTACTCAGCTTTGGCTTTTCGATAATACTATAACTGGTAAAATTTCGTCAAAACTTACGGTCCAAACTTGATAATTTCTCAATAGTTAATTAATTATCACATTATCATTCATTACCCAAAACAAAATTTCAGGTCCAATACCTTCCACCATTGGAAATCTTTCGAAGCTGAGTAGTTTAGTACTCCAATCCAACAACTTAACAGGAGAGATCCCATCATCCACTTGCAACTTGAGGTCCCTTCAAATTCTGCATTTATCAAACAACAATTTGGAAGGATCCATTCCACAGTGTTTGGGAAATCTTGGCAGATCTTTGTCGGTCTTTCGTTTGAGTGGAAATCAAATCACTGGCCCCATTCCATCAACATTTACAAAGGGATGTAGTCTTCAATCTCTTAATCTGAATGGTAACAAATTGGAAGGCGCATTACCTCAATCCTTAGAAAACTGCAAAGGTCTTCAAGGTATTGACGTTGGTGATAATGAAATACGAGACACGTTTCCATTTTGGATGGAAACGCTCCCTCAACTCCGCGTCCTCGTCTTGAGGTCCAATAAGTTGAATGGCACGATTGTTAGTTGGCCTCATTTGACCGACCATCCTTTTCTCAAGTTGCATGTCTTGGATATATCCAGAAATGAATTTATCGGTTCTTTACCTGATAGATATTTCAAGAATTTTCGGGGCATGGTGGTGTGGAAGAAAATAAGACGGATGATGGAACAAATTTGTTTCAAAGATTTATAGAGTCTACCTTCACTTTGAAAGGTTTGGATTTGTTGTTGCAACGACTATTGAAAACCTTTACAACTATCGACTTATCCTCTAACGGATTTTCTGGTCGTATTCCGGTTTCTGTAGGAAATCTTACTTCTCTCAAATATTTGAATTTGTCCCATAATACTCTCGAAGGAAGTATACCTGCATCTCTTGGAAATATAAGTGTGCTTGAATCATTGGACTTGTCTTCTAACAAACTGCATGGAGAAATTCCGAGTGAGCTGACGAGGTTGACATTTCTTTCGACTTTAAACCTTTCGGTGAATAATCTTGTGGGGCAAATACCACAATCTACGCAGTTTTCCACATTTGAGAATAACTCGTACGTGGGAAACTCGGGACTGTGTGCATTTCCGTTGACAAAAAAATGTGAAAGAAACGATGAACAACCTTCCCCTCCGATGCAGGGAGAAGAAGATGGTGATGATGAATTTGTAGATGGATTTAGTTGGAGAAGTGTGGCGATGGGGTATGGAAGTGGATTCTTTTTTGGAATTGGGATTGGTTGCTGCATTATTCATTACGGAAGGCCAAGATGGTTGGTGGAATTGTTTTTTGGTAGTGGATATAAGATGAAGAGACGCAATAAAGCAACAGCAACACAGGAGATAGCTTAATTGATTCCTGAATAATCCTCTGCTTTTCTGGAGCTTCATTTTCAACTCTTGCTAAACTTTTCTTTTTTTACTGCTTCTTCTGTATTAATTTGTGTGCTCTCGACTTCCCTTTAGAGTTTGTAAAATGTTGCACTATGTTTTTTATTAATATTATCTCGTCTTGGTAATTTTAGATTTCTTTAAACAGTTTGTGATTTTATTTGGCTGTCTGGTTGCTGTGGGGTGATTAATTAGGCGATAGTTTTTTCAGTTACAGGCTGAATTTTTCACACTCTAAAACAATTTGATTGCTTTATTAATTTTTTTCTCCAAAAAGGCTCGACGTTGCTTTGGTTGACATACACACACGAGATGAACTAGAATTTTTTCTAGGGGAGCCTACTGATAGAATAACATTGTTCTTTTTTCTATAAGCATGTTACGTTACATTCGGATATTTTTATATTTTTGTTAAGAATCTTGGTCCTTTTATCTTTTAAATACTTCTTTATACCCTAACCAAGTATAAAATTAGTTGGGGGTGCTGAGGCTCCCCCAAAGGTGACTGTAGTTCCGCCTCCGCATATAAGCTAAGGAACTCCTGATATTTTCACATTATTAGTTTTATAAGGCTTTGTGCAACGGCAAGCATTTGAACTCGCTCGCTGCCCACTTGGTATGCCACGTGGTGGCAAGCTCGCTGAACCCACATTGGCGAGCTCGAGCTCGCCCTTTTTTTTTAATGCATTAAAATCTTTTATTAATTTAAATTAAAAATATATATGGAAAAAAGGGAAAAATTACATGCCATCTCCGAAGCGTTTCCAAATTTCTTCGATCAAATCATCCTCGAGGTTTGCATGTATTATTTGATCTTGAAGACTTTCTTTCCGCTTCAGGTAGTCTCGAAAGCTATCCGGGGCTCCTTGTCGCGTACTCGAACTCGCTTGGACTGTAGAGGTTGTTTCTTCGTCCGGGCTCAAATTAGTTACGAAAACGTCCTCATCTTCAACTATCATGTTATGCAAAATAACGCAAGCATACATGATATCTGATAAAGTCTCTCGGAACCAGGAACGCGACAGCCTACTAATTATTGCCCAACGAGCTTTGAGTACGCCGAAAGCTCTTTCCACGTCCTTGCGTGCGGCTTCTTATTTCCTCGCAAACAAACATCTCTTCGGCTCGGTCGGGCAGGGGAGAGTTTTCACAAAGGTCGGCCAACATGGATAAATATCGTCAGCTAGATAGTAGCTCATCTTGTGCTGAGTGCCGTTTGCAAAAAAAGTCACCGACGGGCTCTTTCCTTGCAGAGGATCTTGGAACACGTCAGGCTGATTAAGCACACTTATGTCGTTGTTTGAGCCGGCAACTCCGAAAAACGCATGCCAAATCCACAAATCTTGAGAAGCAACAGCTTCAAGCACGACCGTCGGCTGCCCCTTCTTCTGATTCGTGTACGCCCCTCTCCACCCATTCGGCCAATTCCTCCACTGCCAATGCATGCAGTCGATACTACCAAGCATGCAGGGAAGCCGTGCTTTGACTCTTGCATTTGCAAAAGCCGGTTGCAGTTAGCTGTGTTTGGTGGCTGCAAATACTCGCCGCCGAATGCAGATATGATCGCTCGACAAAAATAATCAAGCGATTACCGACTAAAACTGTCTCCCATCCGTAGATACTCATCGTATTGATTAGCGCATTTGTCATTTGTGAGTTGCCGCAACGCCATAGTACATTTCTGGAGTGATGTGAACCCCAGTTTCCCCGTTGCATCCACGCGCTGCTGAAAATAAGGTTCACAAGCCTCAACCGCCTTAAAGATTGTGTGGAATAGTTTTTTGCTCATACGAAATCGGCGCCAAACACGTCTTCGCCCCACGTTGGAAACTCAGAGAAGTAATCCGCATTAAGACGAATCTCGGCATCAAGGCGGTCACGAGGCACCACCGTCCTTTTCCTCTTTGAACTTTGGGCGGCAGCGGCAGCAGCGGCCGCTGCCGCCTCCTCCTCCTCTTCCTCGGCGATTGCGTCGGCGGCCTTCGCCATGAGATTGGCAAACATGACGGGAATTTGGGCACTAAACTGTCGGAATTCTTCCATTCTAGCGTCGTAATGATCATCGTCGCCCGACATGATTTTTTAAATGAACGAAATAAACAAAAATATGAAGGTGTTGAGGAGATTTGAGAGAGAATTGAAAAGATACTGGTGTATGAAATGAGGGAGAAAAATGTTGTATTTATAGGTGAATTTGGGATAATTTCAAAAAAAGGTGACCGTTGGCGATCACAACGGCTAGTGATCGCGCTAACCAGCGATCGCCAAGTGTCATCCCACGTCAGCGAGCACACCAGCGTACGAGCTCGACGTAGATAGCGAGCGAGCACGCACGCCGAGCTCGCCAACGGGGTGGGTGCGAGCTCATACATCACGCTCGATGCGCGAGCGCGCCGCTGCCCACAACCTTAGAATCTAAATTTCATGGGCGAGGTCTAGAAGGTGCGAAGTATTGTTGTCTACATACATATCGGATGAAATCCGGTCTACAACTACATTCAATTTTTCGCAACAAATCCTAAAATCACGAAAGGATTTATAATTATAGATGGAATTAAAATTGGTTATTTTGTTATTCGATAGGGAAGGCCAATATAGTTGATCAAGTTCTTCTTTGATTGGAGCAACGGAAGGAGAGTGCAGTGCTGCGATTTGTTGTTTTTTTCTTTTCACGGTGCGTTTATTTTAGTTGTAAAGTTTTCATTGGAAAAATAATAGATAAGAAAAGATAAGGAAATATTATTATTTCTGTGCTTTTTTATCACATATTTACTAGATTGAAAAATAAAATTATATCATATAGTCCCTCCACCCTCTCCCCATTTTTATGTCTTTAATTTTGTCCTATTAAATATTATCACACCTACCCCTCCCCCATGTTAATATTTCCCACAATTGAAGAGAAAATGATGGAAAAATGGTTGCCTAGGAATATTATTCATTCTGTCCGGAGAAAATTAACAAATGCAATAAAGGTATAAAAAACATGAAAATGATTGAAAATATTTGCATTTTACCCTTTTCCATCAAAATATACATACCCTAACTATATCCGCTCGCATTCAATCAGTATCATATCATTCAATTAGTCTGCCAAAGAGTATGCGATTCCGTAATGATAATTTTGTTTGTGTACTTGTGTCACACATATCTATACCTATTATAAAAGAGCAGATTCTTACAGAATTTGATTTGCTTAATATACCCCTTTTGTTATATTTATTTTAAAGGCAATAATGTAAATCTATATTTATTACTTAGATATCCGATAAATAATTTATTAAAGCCCAACAATAGAATTTATAATTTATAATTTATAATTTATAGAATCCTAATTATATTAAACTTTTATTTGAAGAAGGATAAAAATAACAAAAAAAAGTAATTATATATGTAAAAGAAAAGAAAAAACGCATGTCATTTCTCTATATGATCATACGCATACTCAAAATTATTCTATCCTAAATATAATCAATCTGACCATATAATTTTTATCAGCAATTTTGTATATCGTCCTTTAAATAAAATCCTATACAACGCCGTCTAGGAGTTTTGTATAGACTTTAATTTGATTATCGTCGATAATGGAGGCCTATAGGATCACACAATAAGTGTTTTGTTGATCTGCTCAAGGGTGCAAGATTAGTGCGTGATATTGATATCCAATGCTAGACCAAGTGGGAGATTGAAAGAAATATGGTCTAGATATGATTAATTAAATATAGTTTTGGATATATATTAATTAATTAATAGTTGGGCTATTAGATTAATTAATTGGAGACAAAAGAAAAGTTCGGCCCATATTACCTAGGGTAATAGGTGCCACTTATATTCCTATAAGTATAGGAACTCTGTTTTCTTTTACTAGTGAATTACGTATTATCATTCTTCACTCCAAAACTAGGGTTTAGTTCTTAGAGAAATATTAAGAGCACTACGTGATTTGATTTGGAGAATTCCTAGCGTTCTTGAATCAAATCTGCACCGTAGAATTGTTCCTGCATCAGTTCAACACTACACATGGATACCATAGTAGCGGATTCAGTTACAGCAATTGGAACGAATTGATAATCTACGCAACAAGTAAGTTTTCCTTCTGTTGTGTTTATAGAAATGTCCACACACGAAGTTAATTATAAATCTTGATCTATTTCTTGACAATTAATAGGAATTCTCCAAATCAAATCACGTAGTGCTCCTAATATTTCTCTAAGAACTAAACCCTAGTTTTGGAGTGGAGAATGATAATACGTAAAATCACACGTAAAAGAAAACAGAATTCCTATACTTATAGGAATATAAGTGGCGCCTATTACCCTATGTAATATGGGCCGGACTTTTCTTTTGTCTCCAATTAATTAATCTAATAGCACAACTATTAATTAATTAATATATATCCAAAACTATATTTAATTAATCCTATCTAGACCATATTTCTTTCAATCTTCCACTTGGTCTAGCATTGGATATTAATATCACGCACTAATCTTGCACCCTTGAGCAGATCAACAAAACACTTATTGTGTGACCCTATAGGCCTCCATTATCGACGATAATCAAATTAAAGTCTATACAAAACTCCTAGACGGCGTTGTATAGCGACCTCGATATATGAAGAACGTTTACACAGATTTTGTAAACTTTACCTTTATATGGCCATTCACATTTCTCTTCGTTTCCAGGTTCTTTTTTTTTTCATCAAGCGTTTTGTGTTCGCGAAATTTATGCTCCACCATTCTTCTCTTGGCTCGGACTTTCATCTAACATGGCGAGCAATTCCTCTCTCATCTTCAACAGTAATCTATATAATTTTTTGTATGTTTCTTCACCAAGTTATTGGAAGTATTATGTTGTTGAGGAGCGGAATAGTTTAATTTGTGATAAGCTATGGAAATTGTGACAATTTGAGTAATGCATGAACAGTACAAACAGAGTCCATACATACTGTATTTGCTCTGTTTCTCTTTTTATTTTAAACAGAGTCCATTTCTATATTTTTTGTTTTTATTGTTCATTATCCATTGTCCATTTGAATGTTTTCCTTTGCTGAACCTGAATGAAGAGTCTTCTACTTGTACCAATATAAGTTGTCCATTTGTAGTGAGATAGATCTCTTATTCTCACACAAACATAACATAAATGCACTGCAAGATTAGATAAACAGGGGAATAAAAAAACCATTTTAAGGCGACATTTAAGTTTCTGCATAAAAAAAAAAAAGAAAAAAAAAACTATTTTACAATTATTGCAATAACAACTTAGATTGGAAAGGTAAAATTGAAGCTCTTCAATTGTTATTGAGAGGTAGCAAAATGAGCCCGATATGATCAAGTAATGCATGAGAAATCTATAAAATAAAATAAAATACATACAATAAAATAAAATACATACTATAGATGAAGATACAAAAGAGGAGTGGGAGGAGTGGGTGCGTGATTGAGACCGATTATTTCGTCAATTCGCATCTCTCTAAATCGGTCCCCTTTCTCGCTGTGATGACCTTGAAGGATCCGTCCAGCAGTTGTTGCCAGTGTATTTCAATTATATACACGTGTATAATGAATTTATCATATAAACTATTACAATATATAATATTGTTAATAAGTTTTAATAAATCCTGACGAGGATCGATAATTCATAACTAGAATGAAAAAAAATCAATTAAAATTAATAATTTTCTATTGGAATTAATTTATTCAAGTTGGATTAAATTGAATATTATTTAATCAAATTTCAAAAATTAGAAAAATACAAGGTCTATAAAACATGATGCAGGAGGTTAGAAATGTTGGTGAATGGTATCCAAGTATATATACCTTAAAAATGAAAATTTAGTAGTATTGAAATAAGCCAAATTATAATTTGCGGTCCAAACTTTTACCACTTTATGATTTATGGTTTGAATTTTAAACTTTGCTGAAAAAACACCATAAACTATACAAAAACATTTAAATAAGGTATGCCTTTTATTTCGATTGGTAGAGATGGTGTTTAAATATTATTCTATTTTCTATTCGATAAAATGCTCTAATGAAGGAAGAAGGTTCAATATTTGAAAACATAGCATTAAATATGATATAATCTACCTTAATTTTCACTTTTTTCTTACAATAATTTTATCATGCATGTCAGCGTAAAACACCTCATAGCTGACATTGAATTATCCATATCACCTCCACCTGTTAGTTTAGTCAATGTTTGAGCGACGAGAAAAAGGTTAGCCTTATTTAAACAATATTGTAAAGTTAAGGGTCTTATTCAACAAAGTTAGAGGTACTATACTATTTTGAAGTTCAAAAGAATAGAATCAACTCTTAAAAAGAAGTTGGTAAACCTCTACTGATTAAATATGTTTGCTTTATTGTTATCTTTAACTAAATTGTATATTTCATGTTTGTAAACCGTGTGTATTGAAGAATAATTTATGAGAACAGTTAAAATGGTAAAATAGTAAATTAAAAAGTACATTTGTAAATTTTAGAATTGTGTGCAACATAATTATAAATATGGAGTAAGTCATTTATTTAATTTATCATTTTTTACTTATTTAATAAATAGTTTTATTTTTAAATTAAATTTTATATTATCATATTTTTAATCCTAAATAAAAGTCATTTTTATGTATACATATCTCAATTTACAATCACATTTAATTGGAAGGATATGACTATGAAAAGATAAGCAAGAATAAATCAATGTTGGACAAGGCCAATCATAAATGAATGTCACTATAAAAAAATCTTTTGGTGAAAGATACATTATTAAATATTTAATCTATTAAAATCATACTAGCAATACGAAGTGTATTATACTTTTTCATTTCACCATATTTGGACGTAGCTTGCTGAGGCACGTGGTTTGTTACATTTGAGGTGAGTGAAGTAAGGTCCCCCATATTGTGAAAGATAGTAATGACCAAGCATGAAAATTTCCAATTTTTACGGACATCCCAAAATGAAATACTATATCAAAATATGATGAATAGAGGAAGTAGTATACGTCAGGTCATTTACAATTACACACTATGACAAGTATTAGATTAATTTAAAAATATGAATATTTTGTGGTGGTTATGATAGAAAAGTGATGAAAATGGACTGATGATTAAAGAATTTCTTCATAATCCAATGGCATGCATAATTCGTTGTTAGAATTTGTCGTTTTTCATAGGAATGATGAGTAATTTAATGAGTATGCATTAGTCACTTCTCTCCTCCTCTTTGAAATATATTGCGTAATTTTAATTTTAAGGCAAAAGTGAAGTTTATAATTATGTTGACAAGAACATATATTGGTTGAGGCGACACGGGTTTCAAAAATTATATAAAGGTTAGTCCAAATGGAAAATACATGTTCTTCTGGGACGGGGGAAGTTATTATTATTATTATTATTATTATTATTATTATTATTATTATTATTATTATTATTATTATTCTTATTATTATTATTATTATTATTATTATTATTATTATTTAGTAACAAATATTTTAAGAGGGAAACGAATTTTCGAGGAAATTAAAAACAAGTATATAATTAGGGCTGTCTAAATGGGTAGCGGGTAATCGAGTAGTATTGTACCGATCCGAAATTCGACAGGTATTGGACACATGTTACCCGCATGTTCGGGTAAAAGGGTCGAGATATGGGATGAGAATTTTAAAAATTTCCCGATACCCGATCCGGGTACCCAAGTAAACCCGAATTTTTAATTTAATATATTATATTTATTTATATATATTATAAATCTATTATATCTGTACAGCTAAACTCTTGTTTCTCTTATATATATATACGGTAGTTTCTCTAATATTAATATATGAAACTCTCTCTCGACTAAATACAAAGTAGGGCAGAAAACTTTATTGTGGAATTAATTATGGTTTATGTTTTCTTAGGTTGCTTATGGAATTATGGTTTTATGTTTATCGATTAATGCTGTTGGTTTTGTTTTAATATTAAGTTTCTGGTTGCATATACATTTTATGTGATTGACGTATGTCTTTTATTAATCTTTCTTTATCAATTGATTGTTATAGTTATTGCAATTTGCGACAAGTTCGAACCAATGCTTGGGTAATTAGACGTATGTTACGTCTTTTATTAATTTTTTTTATCAATTGATTGTTATAGTTATTGCAATTGCGACAAGTTCGAACTAATACTCGGGTAATTAGGGTACCCTAATACCTGATCGGGATTACCCGCTCTGATATTTGGGTACCCAATTTTTAATATATGGTCGAGATAGGGTATCAAACTTTTAAAAAAAATTGAGATCGGGTACCCGATATTTTCGGGTAGGGTACCCTACCCGTACCGTTTAGACAACCCTATATATAAGTGATGTTTTCATTTGTTCATTTGTTCATTATTTGTGTATACAATCTTAATAAATATCATATCTTATTGGCATACTTCATACCAACCTTTAGAGACATTTTTATATTTTTTAGATAATTAAATATTTTAGGCTCAATCTTATGTTGATGATTTTAGACTCATATTCATATTCATAATATATTCATGTGGCTTCAAAATTATATAAGACTTGATAAATAATTCACTTCCCAAAAATAATGTTTACAAACACACATATGCACACATATATTATAGTTTTCGATGAATATCAATCAATATATGTAAGTAGTATGTTTGGTGGATGAGTATAATTCACCAATTAAATAAGTAAATTTTTATTACAATAGTTGTTTGTGTACATTATCTACTTTAAAATTATAATAGAGATTTGAAAGATTTTAACTTTAACAAGTTCAACGAAAATGAGTCTGCAAACTAAATAGAGGTTTGAGTGTATAAAATTCAACAGAAAATATCTTAATTCTTATAGCTCAATTAACTCGATGATTTGCAATGCTATGATACCCAAATTTTGTATTAATACCATTATTTTGTTAGTCATTATGTTTTCATTATCAGTTTTATAATTATTACGGTGTTTAAATTCATAATTAATTAGTTGTGCATAGATAATGTCATACATAAGTTACATAAATATTAGTAGTACATGAGCTTTTGACAAAACTTCTAATTCTCTTACTTGAAACACAACGTTTATTTCTAAATCAATGTAAACAATTATTAGGTCTAAAAAAAGATAATTGGAGGAAAAAGAATGTACTAGTATCTTATGATAAATGAATTATCTTTATAATGTACAAAACAAAAGAAATATTTACAACGAAAGTAATTAAACTTCGGGCAACGCACGTAATTCTCTACTTATATATATATATATATATATATATATATATATATATATATATTATCTCTACATGTATATATAATTAAGTTTTTCCTCCATTTTGTTAGATAGTCATATGACGCGTTTAGCATTGTATGAGTATGTTGTGTTACTTGTGTAGCAGTCAAAATCTCGAGTCCAATTCCTCTCTTCCCTCAACTCAAATTTTTGTGCACCAAAAGTACTCCTCCTACGTCCCTATAGCACAGTGGTTCTTTCCTTTCTTGTATGCTTCATTAACATAGTCTCATTTCAAAAATGAAAAAAATTATTTTTCAAAAGTTATAGGACCTATCATTTTTTATTTTTATTTTAATCTTATAGTAGTATTTTTTAATAATTGTGCCCAAAACAAGTTAAATCATTCTTGTGACAGATGGAATAATTTTTAAAAGTAAAAGAGGAGTGATATATCACATTAACCAGATCAATCTTTGATTTTATTACCGTTGAAGCCCAATTCTATATCACCTGTATATATATCAAAGGCTAATACAGAACATTGAACAGCCCAATTTTATAATAGCAGCAGCCGCATGCATTAACTAATTATCTTCGTATCATGTTGCAGGCTTCTTCATTTAGGCCTACTTTGTTTTAATGCTTTGTTAATTCCAAATATTTGGCTTATAAGTGGAGGCAGTAAGTCGGCTTTCGGCAAGAAAGAAAATAGGTACCAGAGCTCTTGTATTGGCAGCCAGCCAGGTGAGATGCGCGAGTGGCAGCTTTAGGGGTATCTGGCTTACTAGTCCTTCCATGCATGTGTAGCAGCTCGATGAGGTCAACAAACTTGTCTCCTTCTCTATTACTAATCCTTGGTTTGCTTCAGCTGACATTAATCGTCCTATATATTATATTGTAGATTATCATCGACGTGAGCCTCTGGAAACAAAATGAGGACGCAGTTGAAAACACTTACTGCACATACATAACACACCATTTTCATGCACGAGGAAGTACTCCCACCGATCAATCAATGCAAATTCATGTCTAAAGCACCGGTAGGAGGCCAAACGTCTACATAGATCACTTTTCCAGGGAGTGAGAATAGGTATTCAATTCACTCTCTGAATATTCATCTGAATCCGATAGTATAGCAATGTACGTGGTCACACAAATATAGTTTAACCTTTGAAGAGAAATGAAGGATATATTCTCTGGTAAGATATATTGTTACTTGAACTGTGGATCATGAAATTTTAGTTTTGTAGAAATTAAACCACTCTCTCTTTCTCAACTGAATCTTGAATCATATATAATACTATTAATGATAAGCTACTCCTACTCGATTCTTGGTGGTTATTGAAATCGCCATGTCAAAAAGTTCATGTATCTGTAAGCAAGATTTAAAGTTCGTGTACAAAATCGAATTGCCCTGGCCTAGCTAGTATTCGCGTCTCCTTTAAAATACTTACATGCTGAATAATTACCAAATGTGTTGCATCTGATCATATTTTACATGTTGATCGAGTTAAGAATAATGATGATGAGAATGGGAAGCACACACCGGCGGATTCTGCTTCCCAACAACACGAGGCTTAACATTGGCGCATTTGGTCATAATCTGCCCATTCTTTCCAACGTATTTCAAATCAATGTCACCGATCTCCACATCTTCGCACGGCTTACTCTTGCTGCAATTAAGCGTCATTGCTACCGCCGTCCTAGTTGTGCCCCTGATGTTCCTGATTCTCACTTTCCTAATCTTAATATTCGACGGCCTCTGCATACGTCATAAATAAGTATCGTTAATTTCTTCATGCTCGTTCCAAGTTTCAAAAGTCCTTTTTTTCTTTTTTCTTTTTAATATGATAGGTGGATGTGACAAAAAAACAAACTTACGGTGTGGTCGCAGAGATGACTCGGGCAGTATTCTTGATCAATAATCACAGGATTGCTGGCCTCAATCATGGTCAAATCTTCAAAACGCAAATCCGAGATTTCTAACGTGGCGGGGCCGGAGGGCCACGTCTTAACCCTTACCCCATTTTGGGTCCGAATGAAAGTGCAATTCGTGACGTAAATTCCTGACACATCTTTCTCGGCCACGTTGCCTCCAAGGCTGCCGATGCTGATGCCGTGGCCCGGCCCGCACGTGACGTCGCGGATGTGCACTTTTGACATGTCGGAGTTCATAGAGATGCAGTCGTCGCCGGTTTGTATTGTGGCGCCACTGATGTTGACCGACGACGAGTGTGAGAGGTGGATGCCGTCGGTGTTGGGGCTGTCGCTCGGGGCGGAGACGGTGAACCGTCGGAACGTCACGTTGTGGCATGCAAGGCAATTTACATGGAAATTCTTGCTGTCTTTGGTGTCATGTCATGTATTAGGGAGTTGTCCATGAAATTGAAGCTCAAGTTCTGCATTATGCCAAGATTAGAAATTGCAGATACATCTGAAATCGAGTCGAGATCCTCCAGTCCATGATTGACGCTCGTGCCATTCGTAAAATGGATATCGAATTAAGATTTATTTAGTTGGTATGAAAACCTTGACATTTATTAGTCTTCTTTTAGTTAATGACTAAAAGTGGAAACAATAAAGATTTTGTATCACACGTGTTTGTTTACCGTTCAACGGCCAAACTGTGAAAAAACAAATTAAAAGAGTAGTAATTTTTTATTTTTTTTTTAATATCGTGGGAACCCGCAACCGCTATCTTTGGTGCGCACTGGGTAAACCCCCGTCCCTTGTGCAATAGCCTGCAAACCATATAGGGCAGGTAAACCACACTTTTCAAGTACAAGTGTGACAAACTCGACTTATTGAAGCGTTTCATGAAGTTCGAACCTGAGACCTCTCAGTCTCAGGCGCTCACTTTTTACCACCAGGCCATCCCCAAGGGACATTAATAATAGTTTTTGATTCCATGGAGTCGTTCATATACCCAAATGACATTTACAAAAACCTACAAGACTTTTTTTTTTAGAAGTTGTTAAATCTACATGTGAATTGAATTAACTCCCAATACTTACAACCGGAAGCTTGATGCAATTTCGATTTCTTTTGCAATCATTTGATTTCCAGGCAGCGTGCCCATTGCCGTCGAAAACGCCGCCGGCAAGGGTAAAGTGGTCAATATGACGGAACGTAATCCATTCTGCTCGTTTATCTGGCAATTTTTGAATATCTGAATACGCTTTTACGGTGCCCACAACTTGTAGCAAAATAGGTGCTTTGTTTGGGCCACATAATTTTACTTGACTTAGCATCCAAATCCCACGTGGAATATATATTTTGCTTGCCTTTGGTGATGCAATTGCCTCCTCCCACGCATTCGTTAAGGCCTAAATATAAATGGACATAGTGTAATTTGGTCAATTTCGAATTGCTTCTGTTGCATTTTCATGTTCTATGTACTAAAATCATGGGGGAGTGATGTGTTCTTTTGAATTTAAATATGACAATAGATATAGCTATAGATATAAAATAATACTAAAAATTGAATTTACCTGGCTAATATCTGCGTTGGGTTTCGCGCCATACTTTCTAATGTCAAATACTAGACCCCCTTTGAGTTTAGCACTATATGTTACAAATGGGGAAATTAAGATAATTATCAAGATGAGTTTTTGTTCCATGATTCTTATTTTTTTTTTCCTTTATTTTTCTGCATGAAGTTCTTTGAGAGGTAATGCTAGGCTTTAAATTATTTATAGTGTTAAGGAGAAAATCAAAAGAATCTATGGATTTTTACTGAAAAATGGTACGAACTGCACCATTGCCATTTGCCGATGCATGATTTCCTGGGAAAATTGAAATTATTATGGTTTTCGTTTCTAAAAATCTTTAGATTTTATTTCGCTTCAGCATGCAAAATTCATTTATATGTACGTAACAAGTTTCTCTCCGGTTATAGAGGCGCAATCCACTTAAATATATGTTTTGACAAATTATATTCAGTTCACTTAATTTTGAATTCCATAAATTCAAATTTGTTCTGTGGATTCATATTTAGTCATGAATATCACTTTAATCCCTAAATTGCTAGTACGTGGTAAATCATATTGTTACTCTTGATATTTGTATTTGGCTATTGATGACCGTACGTACAATCCACAAGCAAGAGTTAAGGGGATAAAGTCCATTAAACTACAATGTTCGTGGTCATTATTAGACAAATTTCGGCTAATTAAGTTATTCTAAAGAGCTTATAAGCTTCAACATCTTATAAGATGTTTCAAGAATTTATAAGATGAAACAATAAGATGGGTACATCAACTTATTTCCTTTAATCTCGTAAGTTGTTGAAATTTATTCTTAAATTTTATAAGATGCATGTTTATGATATGCCAAAATAATTTTCAAAAGCTTATAAGCTGTTCTAAATGGCTTATAATTGACATTGGCCAAACACAAAAATTATGCTAGACTTAGTCCAATGACAATCCGGACATGTGTCGAGAGTTATCAATTTAATTTATCTGGCAAATTACAAAGTTGGAGTCATTAATCATGTACCTTGTTTTTAATTCTAAGACTACATCTCTAGTTAGCTATTTGGCAGAATATATAAGACTTGACTTGCGTGATAAATATAAAAATTACTGGTTTCTAAATTCATATTTGATTGATTAGGTGTCAGAAATATAGAGTTGCCAACTCGAAAATAGACAGTGTTAATGACGTTTTCTTTTTACTTGCATGTGGAGTTAGGAAGCCTATATGGTGCGACCTGCACAATGCTTTAGTCGATATGATTGCAACACGTCAGCTATATCTTAAAAAATTCATTTTGTAAAATAAAGTTTTATTTATATTATAAATTAATATAATATTGTAATTATGGGTTAATTTACCAATTTGAGTTTAGTTTGAGTCAAAATTAATTTGTTAGTCAAATATTCAGAGGTCCCCACATCTTTCTTCATGGCCGAATTTTAAACTCTATGGCCATCGACGAGCAGTTTGCCCGGAACGTGTTCGAACGATGAAATTTTGTTATGACGATTAGTGGATCCGTATTATGTAGGTTGTACTTCTGTATTTTTGTCGATGGCCAAAACAAAAGTTTCCTTGAACCATTCAATCGAATCTCTTCATTCCAATTTTTTCTTGTGAGCAACGCCGACCGGTGATTAAGAGCACTTATTTCCGGCGCCGACGACGTGAGAGGGTCGCTCTGTATTTCGTATACGGTGGGTGTGACCGGCGATTTCGAGCATTTAGTTCCTTGGCCGACGACACGTTTGAGACTAGCTCTATATTTCGTATACGTTGGGTGTGACCGGCGATTTCGAGTATATACTTCCAATTCTGACGGCGTCTGAGGCTAGCTCTCTACTTCCTATACGGTGGGTGTGACCAGCGATTTTGAGCATTTACTTCCGGCGCCGACGACGTTTGAGGCTCGCTCTGAATTCGAGTCTCTATCTCTCTACCGTTGGTGGATGTGTCTTGTAATACCCCGATAATTTCTTCTGTCTTTAAAAATAAAAGTTATTAATAATTATGGCTTTGCACGCCTAAGATCATGAATTTCGATTCTAAGATTTACGGTGAAATCCGTTTCAGAAAATAATTTTCAGAAGTCGGACGAACGACTACAGTATTAGGGTTTTCGCGTCCGGTAAATTTTTCGTCCGAAAACTCAGAATTAAAATCCATCGGGATTTACATGCACTTTTTCTTCGATACGAGTTCACCGGAAAAAAATAGTTTTTATGATTTTCCGGGCGAAATTTAGATTGTCGAATCCTGACTTTTCTCGGATTTTGAAAAACGAATTAGGTTTTCCGAGTACGTAAATTATTTTCAATCTAACGGACGAATTAGATTTCGTCGAATTCGTAACTAACTAAGAAAGTATTTCTCGACTTTTTAATCATCGTTTAAAGTCCGGAAACGAGATATTTCCGTCAAAATTTCGCAAACAAACGGCCCTTAAGCGAGTCACCACCGTAAGTGAGATATTTTCTACTTTATGCTATAGAAAATCACCTTGTCATCACCTTCTCTCTCCCTCTCTCCCTCATAACCGAATTTTCTCTCTTCCTCTCTCCCATTCTCTCTCAAATTCCTCCATTAAAAACTCTTCATCCAAGCTCTTCTCAAGAACACAAGTCTTCCATCTACCGATCAATTCCATTTCGAGTTCGTATTCCGCAAGGTGAGAACTTCGTCTCCAATATGAACCGAACACAATTCCTTTTTCCATCATTTTCTTTTTTTTCGAAATGTAGGAGATGGAATAGCATGTTGTCCTTTAATCGATTCATGTTCTAGGATGTTTAGAATCTTGTTCTACGGATCAAATCATGAAGAAAATCACTCCTCTTTGTCTTAGGGTTATTACCGAAATTTTAGGGAATTTTGGGGGTTTGATCGTAGCTCGTTTTCTTTGACGTTTGATCGATAGATTAATGTTCTATATGTTACTAATTGGCTCTATGAATTAATTTAGATTTTTCTAAAAATAAAATTTGAAACCTAAGAGAGAAGATTGGTCGATTTAGTATAGTAAATGTTATGATATGCATGTTATGTTTATGGAAGTGAGATATAGGATGTATGAGGATGACTATATATTTAATTGGGTTTTTTCTAAAAATAAAACGAAAAACGTAAGAGACGAAGACGTGTCGATAAGTTAGAGCTCGTTAATGGTTCAGGCTAACGTACGCATCTGAAAATGGCAGGCGGTAGGGGACGACCGAAGAAGGTGACTGTGCCAATGATGATTCTGAAGACTACGCCGGTGGGATCTACGGTGGGAAATGGGCGGATTTCTCCGGTAAGTGTCTCAGCGATAGAAAGTACTTTCAATGGAACAGTAACGAGAGATAAACCAGAATCTTCAAATTCTGCTAGCATGAGAGGGGAAAAGCGCGAAATCGGGTCAGAATCCTCACTACAAGAAGCTCCATGGCCAGATCTAGCTCGATCTAAGGAGCCTGAGCAACCGCAGCCTGCAAAACGAGGTATGCGCTTGGATTATATTGCTCCAGTTTTAAAAGAAGGGATTCTTGTTGCATGTCTAAATCTAAATGATGTTGAGGTTGAAGCATTAAAATGGAAAACTGCAATTATCCTTTATGTTGTGGGTGAAACTCCTACCATAAAATATCTGCAAACTTACCTAGAAAAACAATGTAAAATTGATGATTCTGAGATATTCTACCACAACGAGGGTTACTTCATTGTGCGATTTAAGACTATGGAGTAGAGGAATGCTAAGCTCTATGATGGACCACACACAATTGCAAACCGTCCAGTAATTGTGAAGGCTTGGGAAGCTGAATTCAACTTCGAGAAGGAAATTTTGAAGGTTATACCGCTGTGGATTCAGCTCCCCAATCTACCACTGAATTGTTGGGGAAGTAGTTTATTGAGCCGTATTGGAAGCCTATTGGGCAAACCGTTGTTTGTGGATGAGTGCACCACAGATCAGTCAAGGATATCGTATGCACAATTGCTTGTAGAAATTGATGTGACACAACCTCTTAAATTTCAGATTGCCATAGAAGGAGAAGGAGGAAAGCGAGTGGAACAGAAAGTAGAGTATGATTGGATCCCTCCTTTCTGTAAGAAGTGCCAAGTTGCTGGCCATGATTGAGCTGTTAGGACTCGAGCTAGAGAACCAGTTAAGAAGCAATAGCAAATGAAACCTGTTACTCAAAAGCAGAACAGCAAGGAGGTGGAGAAAGAAAAAGAGAAAACTCAGGAGAAAGCTCAAGAGGAGTGGGCAGTGCCTAAGAAAACGTTTAGTCAAGTGCTTACTGGAGAAAAACAGGATATTCTCGCTCAAGTGAACTCATACCAGGTACTGCAGGATCAGAATTTGAGAGAAGAATTAGAGGGCAGGGACCTTTTCCTCTTGATTACATCATGAAGATGGTGATATGGAATGTAAGGGGCTGCAACAAGCCCTTTAAGCAGAAAGAAATAAAACACTTTCTGCTCAAGATTAAAATTGATATTACTATGTTATTAGAAACTAGAGTAAAAGCGAGCAAACTTCCAGAAAATAGCTCTCAAGTTAATTAAAAACTGGAGTTTTATTAACTATGAATGTGCAGTGAATGGGAGGATTTGGGTGAGATGGAATGCAAAAAGAGTAGCTATTCAACCAATAGAAAAAGTTAGGTCCTTCTATAGTCAGCTATGAAAGGGCTGGTTAAGAGTGATGGCAATCAGTGTACTACTCAAGCTCAAATCATAGAGAAAGTTAGGTCCTTCTATAGTCAACTCATGGGCAGCGCAGTACCAATTTTTCCCATGATTGATAAGGAAAGTTGTTGCAAGAGGACCTAAATGAATCATGACCATCAACTTTTGTTATGCAAGGATTTTACAGCACAAGAAATTAGAGAAGTTGTCTTTGGTATGGATGCTAACAAATCTTCTGGAATCGATGGATTCAATGTATACTTCTACAAACATACATGGGAGATTATTGGAGAAGAAGTGACTGCAGCAGTCAAAGAGTTCCGGACCACAAGCTTTATTCCAAAAACAGCAAATACCACTCTTCTCACTCTACTTCCTAAAGTAGAGAATGCTCAAACTGTGAGGGAATATATGCCTCTTTCATGTTGCAATGTTCTTTATAAAATCATCTCTAAAGTCTTGACTAATCGGATGCAGGCAGTTTTGGGAGACCTTGTTAGTGAACACCAATCCGCATTTGTCAAAGGTTGAAATATCTTTGACAATATAATATTGAGTCATGAATTAATCAAGAGGTACAGTAGGAAAGGTATATCACCAAGATGTATGCTTAAGATTGATATTCAAAAAGCATACGATTCGGTGGAATGGCCGTTCCTTGAACATCTACTATTAGAGTTGGGATTCCCCTTTATGTTTGTGAGATGGATATTAGCTTGCATAAGAACTGTCACATATACTATAAATGTTAATGGGGAGTTAACAATTCCTTTTGCTGCTAAAAAGGGGTTGAGGCAAGGGGATCCCATATCCCCTTACCTCTTTGTGCTTTGCATGGAATATTTGACTAGGTGCTTGAAGGAGTTGAGTAATGAGAAAGAATTTAAATATCATCCGAAGTGTAAGAAGTTGGGCCTGACTCACGTATGCTTTGCGGATGATTTACTTCTATTTGCTAGAGGAGACGCAGACTCACTTCGGCAGCTAATGAAAGCTTTTGACAAGTTTTCTACTGTGTCTGGACTTAAGGTAAATTAACACAAAAGTTGTGTCTACTTTGGAGGGGTAAGGGCAGAAGTACAAGCTCAAATGTTGGAGGAATTTGGTTTGAGCAAGGGTGAGCTGTCATTTAAGTATTTGGGTGTCCCATTATCATCTAAGAAGCTCAATGTGGTGCAGTGTCAACCGTTGCTTAATAAAATTTTAGCACGTATAAATTGCTGGGCAGCAAAATTATTATCATATGCAGGGCGTTTGCAACTCATAAGGTCAGTGCTATTAGGAGTCCAACTATATTGGTGCCAGATCTTCTTAATACCAAAAAAGGTTATGCTTCTCATTCAAAGTGCGTGCCGCACATTCTTATGGACTGGAGTATCTGGAGCATCGAAGAAAGCCCTTGTAGCTTGGGAGAGAATTTGCTTACCCTTTAGAGCAGGAGGGTGGAATCTCATTGATATTCAAATGTGGAATAGAGCTGCCATATGCAAGCTCCTATGGAGTGTCGCAAAGAAGCAAGATAAACTATGGATAAAGTGGATCCATGAGTATTACATAAAGAATCAGAGTCTTATAACCATGCCTATTTCTGAACGAGCTGCATGGATAGTAAAGAAGATCATTGCTGCGAGGGAATATCTTAGAGGTTGTGAGGAAGGAATGAATCTGATTCATCATCATAAGTACTCTATCAAGAAGGTGTATTGTCAAATGAGAGGAGAAGTAGAGCGGGTGCAGTGGCAGAAAATGCGCACTCATAACATTGCACCCCCAAAATGTATCTTTATAGCGTGGCTTGCAGTTTTAGGGGGGTTGTCAATGTATGATAATCTGTTGAAGATTGGAATAAGTGTTGAGCCTGTGTGCTGTCTGTGCAATGGAGAGAATGAGACAATGGCACACTTGTTCTTTGAGTGTGCATTTTCTGCACAAGTTTGGAAGGAGCTAACTGCATGGGGAGGTAGCAAAAGAGAGCACCACAATTGGAAGGAGGAAAAGCTCTATCTGAATACTCAATGCCATGCAAAGAAGGGGAAACAAAAGATGTACAAAATGATGTTTGTGGTTGCAATCTATCATGTGTGGAAGGAGAGGAATCAAAGAAGATTTCAAGGAAAATGTCTTGATCCTATGGCTGTGATTAGAGAATGTAAGTTGTTGATTTCACATTGTTGTAGGAAAGATCTTCACTTAGCCAGCATGTTGGCTAATTAGCTTGTTTGATACTGTGGTTGGCATTTGGAAGTTTGTAATCTTGCAATGCTTTACTGGTAATAAAAATAATTATTTACCAAAAAAAATGTTATACTTTCACAGAAGAATGACCATACCTGAAATTAATCAAAAGTTGACTAAATTATAAAGTGTGTAATCTTATTAATTATCAGCATGAATGTTTACATACAACTGATTATCAAATTACAAAAAAATTAAATGGAAAAATGGAAAAATGTCATAATTTTACCCTCAATTAAGAGATAAGAAAGAAATATCAAAATATACACAAAATAATAAAATCGAATGGAGTAAATCCACTAATTCATAATTAATTACAATAATTTTAAATGTTTAAACTTATTGGCACTAAATGCCCTCAAACTTCATTGTGTTTATTTTACTTCTGGAAATTCGTATTTTTTAACTTTTAAAGTCTTCAAATACCTTAATCAAATTATTAAGAGTTAGGGAAAAACATATATAAAGTATAAATTCATCAATTAAAAACAAAGAGATTACCTCATATGTAATTTATTTTTCCATAAAATCTTTAAAAGTTACTTCCTTTGCACGAGTTATTCTTTGTGTCATTGCTTACTAAACAATTTTTAATGGGTCATAAATATCAGAAGAACTGTACAAAACACAACATATAGTTAATAGTTTTGTCACAGCCCCAAATTCCGAGGGACGGCAGAAGCCGGGGTGCGACTGGAGTTGGATTAAAGAAGCGGGGAAGAGGGGGGACTAACTGACTAAACATACATAAACGACATCAAACATTCAATGAACAAGATTGGAATATAATAAAGAAAGAATTAATCACGAGTGATTACTCGATAGAAGTACACTGAAAGAAAACTAAGTTATAAAACAGATCTTAGTCTACAGTGATAACATATATGTACATAAAAAACAATAGAGTTTTGCAGCGGAAATGTGATTCATACTAACTAAAGCATCCTATCTTTCAACTCAACATCAACCGTTGTCGCTCCCGTCGCTTCAACCTGCACATTTAGAAAACAATGCAGGGCTAAGTACAAAAGTACTTAGTGGGCACGATGCCGAAAACATAATCATAAGTATAAATAATCTGGCATTTTATAACCGTAGCGCATCGGGGTTTTGTTGAAAAGGGCCCGTGCCTACTAAACATTTTCTGACTGATTTGTATAAAGCAGCTTGCGCAAGCATTTTTAGAGTATGTTATGTTCAATCTTGACCAAAGCTAATTCACCGTGGCTGGTTACCCCTCAATAGGATACCACATACACCACAGGTTACAAAGTGCACTAACTCTGGAAAGCACTTAGCAGCTAACTCAGAGCCGATCGTTAGTTAACCTAGTTAGATTAACTCTAAAAGTCTGGAAAACCCGAAGGTTAACTCAGAAATCTGGTAAACCCGAATGTTAACTCAGATAGGTACAAGAGAACTCGCATAAAATAGTTAAACAGTTTATGCCAAGATTATCACTTTGAAAACACAATTATCAAAGCGATAATTAATACTTTCGAGTTGTGGAAAAACCCACATTTTATTTGATATAGATAAAAAGCCCACCTCGTAATACAGAACTAAAAGCACTAGCTTCCAATCTTCGGATCTTCCGTCCTTTCTTTACAGCTGGCTTCCTCCTTCATCGCAAAATAATATTACTTAAAATCGGTCGTAAAAGATAATCGATCAAAGAAAATCCAAATAGGTTTTAGTCGTTTCATTCTTTAGGCATTTGCACGCTTACTAGATTCATTTTACTTAAACGGGAACGAGAGTCGTACAAATCCTGTTTAGAGCTCGAAAGGTCTCATACTCGACTCTTAGGTCAGTAGAGAGGGTAGTCGGTAACTTAATACGACTTAAAATATCATAAGGAACTAAGTTGGAAAGAATCAACTTAGGAAAAATTACGTTTTAGTTCATTAAACAACTTATGCAATTTCTCGCTTAACTAAACTTCTTTACTTGAACGGATAAGAGATAAGATCTCGACTGGTTTTATCACTCAAGGCCCTGTACTTGACTCTAGGGTCAGTAGGAAGATATTCGTTAGTTATTACGGCTTAAACGATCGAAAGAAACTAAGTTGTGAACGAAACAACTTAGAAGAAATGAAACTGAAATTTCACTGCACAATACAGAAACTCTGGGGACTGCCCAGAACAGGGGATCTGGAAACAGGGGATGACCCCTGTACCGTTGGAAAGTTTGGGATGTCTAGTTTACGCTCCAATTTACGGATCGCAAATCCGATAAACGAGCTAGAAGTTATTACAGTTTCCGGCGAGGGTCGCAAAACTGCCGCGATAACCCTAGTTGCTCGATAGATTCGACGTATAACGTCTTAGGTTCGTTCTAAGCTCTCGAATTGGATTTCTTTAGAAACTGGACCCTCAAGGCAGTCATCACGTACTCCCGTACGTGACGAACTCCTTCTCAAAACTCGTCCAAAAGCACGACGTTCTAAACGTCGGCTTTCAACTAACAATTACTAAACCAACAAGTTATTCAAAAACGCGTTCTAGTTCTCGACTATCACTATAGCTCATATTATATTAGCTCGAAAGCTCATGACGTCAACTACAAAGTTGTTCTCAAGTCCATCATAGACAATAATATCAAATTAGAATTCTCATTCGACTTCTCGGTTATTAGTTACGTCTAGTTGTTCGTCTCTTATGAAATTTTCAAAGTCGTCGGATTCCGTTCAAATTTTACGTCATTAAACTACATCTAACGAGAATCACTTCTATGCATGCAATAATTTCATGCTAACACTATATTTCAACTTACGACGAGTTCTTCGTCTCTTACATTACATAAAATATTTTTAGAAAATTCTCAATTAAATCCTATTATCAACTAACACCATTTGCAACTATATTCCATCATCATTTCATCAATTAAATCAAACACATGAAAACCCCTAATTTCATCCTTAATTTCGGTTTTAATACAAAGGTTAAGAGAGTAAATTTCTTCTTCAATTAACACCATTTAACTCTTAATCATCCTATTATAACATCAATTGATCAAATGAAATCCAATTACACATCAACATGCAAAAATCCCCAATTCTTTACCTCAAACCCTAAATCGGTTTTCAACATAACATGGGGCTTTCGATTTCTCTTTGTTCTAATTACTAATTAAGCACTTCTTAAGCATGAATTTATCATCAATTGAAGAATTCCAAAAATCCTACTAAGAACCCTAAAATTTCGGTATTCACTCTTGATTTCTTTCAATTTCAATCCCTAATTATCCTATCTAACACATCTAATTTCACTAATCCAAGATCAAACATCTAGTTCATCTTTCCTAAATCTCGAACCAAAAGAAAATAAAAAGAAAAGGATTTTGGATGGATAGAATTAAAGAGGAGACTAATACCTTGAAGATTAGTGAAGGAAGAAATGAAGTTCGATGGTTGGATGAAGACTTGTGAAGAAACCCTTGCTCCAAGCTTCAAGCTTTCTTCAATGGTGATGGAAGAACAAAGAGAGAGAGGAGATGTGAGTGTGTGTTGCGGTTTTGGGGAGGGAGGGAGTGAGGTGGATGACTAACATGTGTTATAAAATATCTAACATAGACTTAGGTGTAAAGGGTGAATAGTGTAGTAATAGGTGTCACTTACTATACTATATAAAAACAAAAATATCTAACTAAAAGAGAGAGAGGTCGGCTGGTAATAAATAGGAAATAAGGAAAATCCCGCTTTTCCGACTCGTTACGACGTTACGGAAAATGACGTACGAAAAACGTATTTCGGCACAAAATCGGCGAGATCCGATTCGACCATAAATCCTAACGTATTTAACTTAGTCGGAAAGTGAATTTATAAAATTTATTTTGACAAAAACTCGGGATGACACAGTCCGAGTTTCGTCCGGAAAAACATAAAAACGAACTTTCTCGGGCGAGTTCGTATCGCGATTTCGTGAATGTAAAAATCAGACGGTTTTCCGTTCTGAGTTCACGAACTAAAAACTTTTCGTACGCGCTAACCCTAAATACAGTAGTCGTCTAGCTGACTTCCGTAATTTATTTTCGGAAACGGATTCGACCGTTAGTCTTAGAATTCAAAATCGTAAACTTAGGCGTGCAAAGCCATTTATTTAATTAACTTTAAAATTTTTAGATCGTAAGGAATTTCCGGGGCATTACAAGTTTAGCTTGTGTTACTATTTAAAAGAATATTAAAACTAAGTTGCAATGCTTACAATTTGATCATCGGCTGAATATCGTCACATGCTAGTCTAATTTGAAATACGGTTCTCGTTTTTCTCGTAGTTATAGTTTTCTATTATGAATTTTGTTTTATTATCTTTACAAGATTTGATTTGAATTAGGATCGAGCAATCCACAATTTATTATTATTAAATATAGATATTCGATTATTTCAAATTTCAATGGGGTTAGATCAATCTATAATATTTTATTATTAAATAAAGGTATTCTCTTATTTCAAATATGAATTGGGATAGATCATTCCAAAAAAAAATTATTATAAAATATTGGTATGTTCATTAAATTAATTAATATATTTTTATTTTATTTCCATTTAAATAATGTTATACTTTCACAGAAGAATGACCATACCTGAAATAGATCAAAAGTTGACTCAATTATAAAGAGCGACGTCTAAATATTCACAATATATTCATGAAAGACAATGATATATTTTAATTGTTAGCATCTTAGCATAGATGTAAGAATTAACAATAAGATCTTGTGATAATTCATGAACAATTTCTCATCAATCCGGATTTCTCTTTGATTTGCATGCGCGTGGGAGCTAAAAGATTTGACCAACTCGTGCAAGCCACGTCAAAAAGAAAAGAAAACGTTATATTTATGATGTAAGGAGGATTTATGCACCACAAATATCTGAAATTTTAAAAATATTTTATAAGAAGATTATCTCATAATTTTGTGTCATATAGTATTTCTCTAAATAAGAAGTAAAAATAAACATATCTAAATTCTATACTTAGAGGGCTTGAAAATGCAAATTAAATAAGTGTACATACTTAAAAAAAAAAAAGCTTCAAATTTGTGTTAATATTAAATAATATTTAATAACAATATTTGTTTATTAATATGTTTGGTCTAATCAAATTTTCTTATACTTGAGATGTCACAGCCCCAAATCCCGAGGGACGGCAGAAGTCGGGGTGCGACTGGGGTTGGATTAAAGAAGCGGGGAAGAAGGGGGCTAACTGACTAAACATACATGAAAGACATCAAAAAAACCATGAACAAGACTTGAATATAAAAGAAAAAGTTAATCGCTACGGATTACTCGACAAGAGTACACAGTAGAAACTAAGTTCATATTTACAGACTTAACTACAGTGTATTGTTCAAAAGGTACATATTCAAAAAGACTGAGAGTTCTGCCGCGGAAGAGTTCTAACTAAAGCATCCTATCTTTCAACTCAACATCAATCGTCGCCGCTCACCGTCGCTTCAACCTGCACATTTAGAAAACAATCCAGGGCTAAGTACAAACGTACTTAGTGGGCACGATGCCGAAAACATATTCATAAGTATAGATAAATATGGCATTTCATAATTGTAGCACATCGGGGTTTTATTGGAAGAAGGCCCGTGTCTACTAAACATTTTCTGACTTATTTTCACAATTTACTCGGCCGAGTATTTTCAGGTATGCTATGTTCAATCTTGACCAATTCTCATTCACCGTGGCTGGTATCCCTCAACAGGATATCACATACACCATAGGTTACAAAGTGCACTAACTCTGGAAAGCACTTAGCAGCTAACTCAGAGCCGATCGTTAGTTAACCTAATTAGATTAACTCTAAATCTGGAAAACACGAATGTTGACTCAGATAGGTATAAGAGAACTCACATAAAACATAAAACAGTTCATGCCATAATATCACTTTGAAACCACAGATATCAAAGCGATAAAGAAAGATTTTCCGAGCATTGCTCGTTTTATTTTGTATATAAAAGCCCACCTCGATATACAGAACTAAAAGCAAAAGCTTCCAACTTCGGATCTTTCGTCCTTTCTTTACAGTTGGCTTCCCCCTTCATCGTAAAACAATAATACTTAAAAACGGGTCGTAAAAGATAATCGATCAAAGAGAATCGAAAAAAAAATTTAGTCGTTTCATTCTTTAGGCAATTGCACGCTTACTAGATTCATTTTACTTAAACGGGAACGAGACTCGTTTAAGTCCCGTTTAGAACTCGAAAGGTCTCATACTCGACTCTTAAGTCAGTAGAGAAGGTAGTCGGTAACTTAAAACGATTTAAAAGATCATAAGGAACTAAGTTGGAAAGAATCAACTTAGGAGAATTACGTTTTAGTTCATTAAAAGACTTATGAAATTTCTCGCTTACTACTTCTTTACTTGAATGGATAAGAGATAAGATCTCGACTGGTTTTCATCACTCAAGGCCCTGTACTTGACTCTAGGGTCAGTAGGGAGATATTCGTTAGCTATTACGGCTTAAACGATCGAAAGAAACTAAGTTGTGAACGAAACAACTTAGGAGAATTGAAACTGAAATTTCACTGCGCAATCCAGTAACTCTGGAGGCTGCTCAGAACAGGGGATCTCGAAACAGGGGATGAGCCCTATACCATTTGAAAGTTTGGGATGTCTAGTTTACGCTCCAATTTACGGATCACAAATCCGATAAACGAGCTAAAAGTTATTACAGTTTCCGGCGAGGGTCGCAAAACTGCCGCGAAAACCCTAGTTGCTCGATAGATTCGACGTATAACGTCTTAGGTTCGTTCTAAGTTCTCGAATTCGATTTCTTTAGAAACTGGACCCTCAAGACAGTCATCACGTACTCCCGTACGTGATGAACTCCTTCTCAAAACTCGTCCAATAGCACGACGTTCTAAACGTCGGCTTTCAACTAACAATTACTAAACCAACAATTTATTCAAAACGCGTTCTAGTTCTCGACTATAACTATAGCTCATATAATAATAACTCGAAAGCTCATGACACCAACTACAAAGATGTTCTCAAACTCATCATAGACAATAATATCAAATTAGAATTCTCATTCGACTTCTCGGTTATTAGTTACGACTAGTTGTTCGTCTCTTACGCGTTTTTCAAAGTTGTCGGATTCCATTCAAATTTTACGACATCAAACCACATCTAACGATAATCACTTCTATTCATGCAATCATTTCATACCATCACTATATTTCAACTTATAACGTGTTCTTCGTCTCTTACATTACGATAAATAATTTTAGAAAAAATCTAATTAAATTCCCATAATCAATTCACATCAATTACAACATAATTCCATCATTAAATCATCAATTAAATCAAACATATGAAAACCCCTAATTACTTAAATAATTTCGGTATTTATATATATTAAGAGGGTGATTTTCTTCTCCAATTAACATCATTTATCCACTAATCAACCTACTATAACATCAATTGAACAATTGCAATCCAATTTCATACTAACATGCATAAATCCCCAAATCATACTCAAACCCTAATTGAATTTTCACAAAACATGGGGCTTTCGATTCCTCTTTGTTCTAATCACTAATTAAGCATCTCTTAAGCATGAATTTATCATTAATTGAAGAAATCCTAAAATCCTACAAATTAACCCTAATTTTTGGTAATAATATATAGATTAGGGTTCTTGATTTTGTTCAATTTTAAACCCAAATTAACCTATCTAACATATCCAATTTCATTAATCCAAGATCAAATCATCTATTTCAATGCTCTAATTTTCGATCAAAAGAAGAAAATGAAAAGAAGAAGATGATGGATGGATAGAAGTTAAGAGGGGAGAATTACCTTGCTAATTAACAAAGGAAGAATGAAGTTTGGATGAATGGATCAAGACTTGTGTATTTCTTCTTGATGTTCTTGAAGCTTTCTTCAATGGAGTATAAGAGATGAAGATGAGAGAGGGAGGGAAGGTGGCAGCCGAGATTTGTGAGTGTGGGAGGGAGGGAGATGAGTTTAAATTGATAACTTAGGTTATAAGATTGCAAGGTGTAAAGCATGAATAGTAACTAGCTAAGGTGTCCCTTAATTAACTAATAAAATGAAAATATCATCTAAGAGAAAGTGAAGGAGGTCGGCCAAGGTGGGAAAAAGGAGAAAAAAATACGCGCTTTTCCGGCGCGATCCGAAGTTACGGAAATCGAAAGACGAAAAACGTCGCTTGGCACAAAATCGTCGCGATCCGATTCGACCGCAAATTTTAACGTACGAAACTTAATCGGAAAATAAATTTATAAAATTTATTTTGACAAAAACTCGGGACGACACAGTCCGAGTTTCGTCCGGAAAATCATAAAAACGAACTTTCTCGGGCGAGTTCGTATCGCGATTTCGTGAATGTAAAAATCAGACGGTTTTCCGTTCTGAGTTTACGAACTAAAAACTTTTCATACGCGCTAACCCTAAATACAATAGTCGTCTAGCTGACTTCCGTAATTTATTTTCAGAAACGGATTCGACCGTTAGTCTTAGAATTCAAAATCGTAAACTTAGGCGTGCAAAGCCTTTTATTTAATTAACTTTAAAATTTTAAGATCGTAAGGAATTTACGGGGCATTACATGAGATATATATCTTGTGGTCAATGAGATCTAATGTAGAATATATACAATTATATACAATTATAATTAATATCTATATAAGTGTATGTACTTTAAAAAAAGGCTTCAAATTTGTGTTAATATTGAATAATATTTAATAACAATATTTGTTTATTAATATGTTTGACCTAATCAAATTTTCTTATACTTGAGATATATATGTTGTGGTCAATGAGATCTAATCTATAATATATACAATTATAATATATATCTAATGATAATAAAATATATATTAATTAATAAGGGTATTATAGGCAAATGAAAAGTTTTCAACAAAGCACTTTTTATATAGCTATAGATTAATGTCGTCTTTGTCGTTAACATGGTTGTTATTATTAACCATCGTTTTTAGATTGTTCATTGTGGGCGTCTCGAAGGTGGGCACGAGACACCCACTCCCTCAAGACAACTCATTGCAGATCCAACGGGCTTGAGACTATCCTTATAAATCGAGACGGGCTCAATCTGGCGCCATAATTAAAAAAAAATGCGGACGAAACCCACGCGCCTCACCAAAGTTATCATTATTAGATAGATATTATAATTTTATATAATTGTATCATTATTAGATAGATATTATAATTGTATATAATTGTATCATAATTGTATATAATTGTATCAATGGGCTTGAGACTATCCTTATATTTTATCATTATTAGATAGATATTATAATTGTATATAATTTGTATAAAAAATCAATCCATGTTAATATATATCTTAAATTTTAATAATAAAAAAAGGTTATGGATTGCTCTTCCAATCAAATCAATCTCTGTTAATATATACTTTATCATCATTATATTATAAATTAGATTATATATATATTATATAATAAATAAATAAATAAATAGAAAAATACATTCCTATTTAAATAAAGATGGTCCAACATTATTGCTCAAGTTAATTACTTTTATGGATCAAAATTTTTATATCCTTATGGCTCACGACGGATGGAGTATATAAGGATTTTTTCGTCGATCCAACCTATGTCTATGACTTTTTTTTTTTAGATCTTTGACTTACTATTGTAAAGATGTTATATCCCAAATATGTAGTTTTATATTAATGGTAAAAGTTAACTGCATTTTCTTCTATATCTTTCATTTCAATTGTAAAATATATATGGAGTAATATACCTTGTTTTTTTTATAATGTTAGAGGATTTGACAATAAGAAATTTACAAATAAGTCAGAGATCTTTCACAATATATATGAAGATTTTACGGTTTGGACATGAAGTGAATTGTGGAAAGAATTTGAATATAAAGGTCTGGAAACAAATAATGATGGATAATGAGATAAGAAATTAGCTTATTGCAAATTTTTACAATTTCATTTAAATTATACATTATTTAGTCATGTTATACAATAAATTCAAAAAAATTATGTTAATCAAATACTATTTACTTGCACTATTTGCAGGGTGTGCAAATTGGAGTAACGATTTTCAATAATGATATTACCAATTTTATCCAAAAGTTTGAGATTGACAAGATGTATTTAATCTCTAATGGAGAGGTTAAAAATGTTAATGTAATGTTTCCAAGTTTCCATCCTCAAAAGGAATTGATACTCAGTAGGTACATCATTGCAAGAGAAGCACTTTAAGAGATTGAACATGATATACGATAAAATTTTGTGGAGTTTGAAAACATTTAATCTGAACTCAACAAACAAGGTCATATTGGTAAGTGTAATAAATTTTTGTTCAAAATTTAGGACTATACAATTAATACATATTACTATCACAAATTATTTTAAGTTGTTAAAAATGATTATATATTTCTATTTATAATAATAATAATAATAATAATAATAATAATAATAATAATAATAATAATAATAATAATAATAATAATAGGAAATGCAGTCATATGTCATTAGCCTAATTGTAATATCAAAAAAGTTCCTCGTTCAAATTTTATTAATTTTTGTCATATGTTTACTTTTTGGACATTTATACCCTTATGTTTTGTACTTTATTCCATCTTATAACACTCTCTCTCCTACTTTTTCACTTTTATTTTCTTCTCTCTTTTTTCTCTTACTTCTTCCCTCCCCTCATGTGTTTCTCTCTCTTCTTTTTTCTGTGTTCTTCCTCCCTCAGCTCGAGCTCGTAATCCTTCGTCGTCTCCATCGTCGTCGCGACGTTGCTTCGTCGTTGTCGTTGTCTCTCTCTCTCTTGCATTTTTGCTGCGATTTTGCTGCAATTTTGTTGCAATTTGTGGGGATTTTGCTAATTTTGGTTGTTGTTTTTTTTCTGCAAATTTGTTGCGATTTTGCTGTGTTTTATGCTTGGATATTCGTTTAGAAAGTGTTATGTGTGTTCGATTGTAATTTTCCGGCGATGTTTGGTTGTGGCATCAAAGCTATGGAGGTAATTTTCCGGCGACTGAATTCTGGTTTTCGATTTCGATTTTTGGCTTTGAGTTGATACGTTTTTACAATTGTGTACTGGTGCGTACCAAACTTGGTACGCAGTACGTATTGTTAAATACGTACTGCGTAGTTTAATTTGTTTTCTTGGTACATAATACGTATTTACCAGTACGTACCAAGTTTACTTGGTACGCAGTACGTATTTATTAATACGTACCAAGTACACTTGGTACGCAGTACGTATTGATTAATGCGTACCAGGTTTTATCAATATATTATGATGCAGGTAAGGCCATCTTCTTTAGTGATTGCGCATGGAGGATATTGGAAAGAGAACATTTATGAGGGTGATAGGAAAGAGTATATTCCTATACCGCCTAATGGTATAAGCTTTGAATCTTTATTAGCAAAGCTTCAAGTTCGAATGAAGAAGGATAAGAGTATGTATATGTTTGATATAGGTGATTTAATGCAGTCTCCTAGTGGTGAAACTATGAGAATGAAGATTACAGATGATTTCGAGTTATCCTATTTGAGATTCATCATGATGAGATGGGTTTAGATGGCATTGGTGAGAATGATGAGCATGATGTTGATAATAGCAATGTGGATGGTAATAGCGATGTGGGTAATGAAAGTAGTGAAGAACGGCGTATGTGGGTTATTCGTGGTGCAGCCCAACAAGCATCTCTTCAATTGGAAGAAGTAGTTGCACCGGTTGTTCGTGTGGATGAGCTTGTTCAGGGTGGCACTTTTGTCGAAAAGAAGAAAATGAAGTCAGCTCTTGGTTTATATCACATGAAAAAACATCTCGAGTATACGATGATTCGATCAAACAAGGTATACTACCATGTGAGATGCAAACTGGTAGAACGATGTGAGTTTGAGATGCGAGCAAGTGCAACATCTAATTTGTGGCGTATCAATCTCTTCACTCGTCACTCTTGTGTGGATGATTTGAGATATCACCCTGATCCTAAAGTTTCATCTAGAGTTGTTGTTGCACACCTTAGCCCAAATTTTGGGGAAGATGGTTCGTGTCTTAGGCCTAAGGATATTCAATCACAGATACGAAGGGAATTTGGTGTGAATGTAAAATATTCTACTCCTTTGGCTGGTAAGCACCATGCTCTGGAACTCTCATTTGGCGATGCCAATAATTTGTTTCAAGTTTTCCTATCATTTCTATATTATTGTCGCCTAATTATTATTAGGTAATTTATGTTCGTGTGGTGCGATTTTCAAATTTCGTACCAGGTTTGCGACTGTATTACCGGTACACCGAGTACGATTTTACTAAATTGTACCCAGTGTACTGGTAATACACTTGCAAACTTGGTATGAAATTACCATTGCGTACCTAGTGTACAATAGTTAATATAGTATGCTGTTACGTATTTCTTAAAACGTACCGAGTTTTACCAATTGTCTTGGTACAATCGGTACATTTTTATAAATAGCGTACCTAGTTTGCAACTGTATTACTAATAGATTCGGTACGTTTTTTCAAACGCGTACCATGTTTACCAAGTGTACTTTCAGTGATTATTTGTATTAATTGAGATAAATTCTTTCAGATGATTCCCAAGTTCTTATACATGTTAAAGCAGATGAATCCAGGTTCAATAGTGGACCTTCAGACATGTCCAAACAGTTTGTTTCAATATTGTTACTTTGCTCTCTCTACGTGCATAAGAGCATTTTGTGCATGTCAGCCCGTGATTGTCATTGACGGCACACACTTGAAAGGGAAATATAAGGGTATTTTGTTTGTCACTGCTACGAAGGAAGCTAATTAACAGATTGTTCCATTAGCATTCGATATTGGTGATGTGGAGGATACTTCATCTTGGTCGTGGTCTTTGGAGCATGTCTGTCGGACGTTTGGTTGCCCCCCGGATTTTATGATAGTTTCTGATCAGCATCTGAGCATCAAGAATGCTACAGATCGAGTTTATTCTGACATCCCTCATGGTTTTTGTACGTTTCATATACAGGGTAACCTGAAGACTTGGGGTGCTGTTGTAATACCCCAGTTATTTCTTCCGTCGTTAAAATAAAAATTTAATTATTAATTAAGGCTTTGCACGCCTAAGTTAAGGATTTTCGATTCTAAGACTAACGGTGAAATCCGTTTCTGAAAATAAATTCCAGAAGTCGGTTGAACGACTACTGTATTAGGGTTTTTGCGTCCGATAAAATTTTGGTTCAAAAACTCGAATCGAAAAACCGTCAGACTTTACATTCACTTTTTCTGCGATACGAGTTCACCGGAGAAAGTCAGTTTTTATTATTTTTTCGGGCGAATTTTGGACTGTCTTATCCCGACTTTTCATCGGATTTCGGAAATCGAAATATGCTTTCGAGTAAGTGATTTATTTCTAATCTAGTGATCGAATTAGATTTCGTAAAAAATGTAACCGTCTAGGGTTTTAATTTTTCGATTTTATTATGTCGTATTAGACCCGTAAAACGAGAAATTTCGATTAAAAATCCCCCCACTAACCGCCTATTAACAAGGTGAGTCATCACCTTGTTAGATCTTTTATACTTTATGAAATTCTATCTCATAAAACACCTCATCATCTCTCTTTCTCTCTCCCTATTACCGCCATCACCTCTCCCTCTCTCTTCTCTCTCACTTTCTTCCTCCATTGTTGAGTTATTGAAGCTTTCAAAGCTCCACAAGTTAGTCATCTACTGATCGATCTTATTTCCGAGTCCATAAACGTCAAGGTAAGAGCTTCCTCTCGAGTTTGAACCGAACAAAATTCTTTTCCTTCAACTTTGTTTATTTTCGAAAGTTTGAGGATGAAGTAGGAAGATGTTCTATGATTAATACATGTTATTAGATGCATAGAAATGGATTCCCATGGTTAGAATTTAATGAAAATCATCCCCCTTAGTTTATTGATAATACCAAAAATTTTAGGGGTTAGGGTTTGATCTTTTAGTTTCATGTTTTAAGATGATTGGTTGATGAAATATCACTCTATGTATTAGTATATTAATGCATGAATTGTTTTAGAATTTTCTAAAAATAAAAATAAAAATGTAAGAGAGAAAGAAATAGGAATTTTATGAGTAAATGTTATGATTTGTATGATATGATGATGTTATTGATATGTAGTAAGTATGTAGATGATTATATAATTTAATGGGATTTTTCTAAAAATAAAATAGAAATCGTAAGAGATGAAAACCGTCGATAAGTTAAGATTCGATAACAATTTGAGTATGTGGTTTTCATATTAGTAAATCTTGTTAGTTGATGAACGTTGTTGGAAAGTTTGAGCAAAATCGGAGAACGTTGAAATTTTAATAAGAGACGAAGAATCGTCGATAAGTTTCGTATGGATAATGATTTAGGTTTATGATTTGAACATATGTTAATCTTAGTAGTTAAGGAACGTAATCGGAAAATTTGAACGAATTCTAAGAAAGTTAAAATTTTGGTAAGAGACGAGAAATCGAGTCTAATTGTCGATAGGAAAGTCGAAAAAGAAAACTAATCGGATATTAGTGTTTAACGTTGATAAACGAACAAGTTTGTAGTTGGTGACTTTTCCATTCGAGATATGAGATGATATAAGTTATAATTTATAAACTAGAAATTGAAGAATGAAAGTGAATTTGAATTGAAATGGTTTAGTAATTGGATTAGATAAGAGACGTGGAAATATACGCCGTGTTTTTAATCGAGAAATATGAAGGAGTTCATGATGAATGATTGCGCGTATTAACTGTCTTGAGACTCAAAATTCGTGAGTATAAAAGTGGTAAAGCATTAGTCGAACCTTGGAAGTCGTGCGTCAAGATATACGAGCACCTAGGGTTTCACTCGGACTGTTTTGCGATACGTTACGGAAACTGTCATAACTTTCTACTCGCTTAACGAAATCGAGATCCGTAAATTGAAAAATAAACTAGACATCCATAGCTTTCTTTTGGTATCAAATTCATCCCCTGTTTCGCAGAATTCTGTTCTGTATGAGCTCCAGAGTTACTGCCTTGTGCAGAAATTTTCCGAGACCTATTTTTCTTAAGTTGAATTCTTTTTAACTTCGTTCCTTGTGAACTTCTAAGTCGTTATAAGTTATCTACTCCCAATATTAACTGACCTAAGTGTCGAGTAAAGGAACCGAGTGAGTTTATAAACGAGAAATGTTCGAGTCTCGTTTATTCGTTAAATCAAAAGAATGTAGTAAAAGTGCAAAGGCCTAAAAGTCTAAAACGAATTCAATTTCTTTTTCTTTTATCGTCTCAACCGCTTATTAAAGTTTGATTATTTACGTTCAAAGGAAGAAGTCGAGTTTAGAAGACAGGACGGAAGACAGAAGACGGAAGCTCGTGTTTTAGTTCTGTAATCGCCTAAGGTGGGCTTTTCTATATATATCAAATCAAATGAGCAATGCTCGAAAATGTTTACTTATCGCTTTATAATTGTGTTTTAAAGTGATTATCAAGGCATGAAAATGATTTGTTTTATGTGAGTTCTTTTGTGCCTTTTTGAGTTAGCCAAAGGGGGTAAACTAATCGATCGGACCGCTGAGTTAACCGTAAGGGTTTTCCAGGGTTTAGTGTACACGGTAGCCGGTGTGTGTGGTACCTTGTTGAGGGGTAGCCAGCCACGGTGAATAGAACGTGCGTGGGAGAAGTATACTCTCCCCCGGCGTTGAAACAGAAGTTGGGCAAGTTGAACGTAACATCAAGTAAAGGCTTGGCCAACCTATATTGTGAAAAGTGAAAGAAAATGTTTAATAGGCACGGGTATTTGATGAAAAACCCCGATACGCTATTTATTGAGATGCCTGATTTAATCTATACTTATGATAGGTTTTTGGCAATGTGCCCACTAAGTATGTTTATACTTAGCCCTGCATATGTTTTTAAAATGTGCAGGTTGAGTGACGAGAGCGGCAGGAGGTTGAGTAGAGTTGTGAATAGGATGAAGAACTTGTGTCAAGCTTTACGCTTTCCGCTGCTAAACTCTTTTGTGTTGATGTATAAACCTATCTTTTTGTCTAAGTCCCGTACAATGAACTTAGTGAACTTTTGAACAACTTGTCGAGCGATCCTTCAAGGTCGACTCCCTTTCTTTCAATAAAGTCTGTTCATAGATATCAGTTTCGTTTAATTATTGTCTGTTTATTTATTTATCCCCCTTCTTCCCCGCTTCTTTAATCCAACCCCTAGTCGCACCCCGATTTTGCCGTCCCTCGGGATTTGGGGCTGTGACAGCTGTTGTGACTAATCTATTCCATATTGCTACCAATGCTTACAAAGTACAAGACTATGAGGAGTACATGAACAATTTGAATGAGGCCTCTCGTGGTGGCTATGAAAAGCTTATGAGTATTGGTCCAAGCAGATGGTCTGTTGCACTGTGCCCCATGCGGAAGTTTGGGTTTGGTACATCCAACGTTGTAGAGAATATGAATTCTAGACTTTGGTGGGCTGGAAAACTTTCGGCATGTTCTCTTCTAGAATACTGTCGTAATCTTGTCCAATCTTGGTTCTTCCAGCGGCGCACAAAATATGGATCTAGAAATGAAGAATTATCGGTATACATAACAAGGAAATTAGGTAAAACTGTCGAGGCAGGACGCGTGATGAGAGTTGAACCGATATCTAAGACGAAGTTTAATTGCGTACCAAGTTTGCTCATTATAACTTGGTACGCCGGTACGCATTAGCCAATGCGTACCAAGTATCCAAGTTCTGATGAGGTACACCTGGTACGCATTTATAATTATGTACCATGTTTTCCTTTGACGAAGTATTAATTTTTCACACATTTTTAGGTTTAAAAAGAAATTCCCACCGTCATATGTGCATGAATATTATTCTACTACGACGTGGCACAAGATTTATGTTGATGATGTGATGCCTATTCCAGATAAAGATTCGTAGTGTGTGCCGCCGCATGTTGCTTCAAGGATTGTTCTTACATCCAAGGAACCTAATCAAGCTGGACGACCGCGTACAAAGAGGATTGTCACTGGATCTCATACCAAACGTAGTCGAGAGTGTTTGTGGTGTCATGAGAAAGGTCATTATATGAGTACATGCCCTCTAAGACGCTGTTTTATTAACCCAGAAGAAGAAGGGAGTAGCAATCAATCAAGCGTCAAACCGCAAACCCGCAAAACTAAGAAATGTAGTATTTGTGGTGTTGCGGGTCATACTCGCCAAACATGTCAAGATCCACAAGATTTGGTTGATAATTGGAAATTTATTGAATTCTCTTAGATGTATACTGTTTGTCATGGTTTTTGTTTGAATTTTTTAATTTGTGGTATTCATCGGTACGTTTTTATGAATTTTGTGTCAAATGTGATAGTAAAGATTGGTATATTTTTATATATATTGTAACAGATAGGTAAATAAATTTTGGTACGTTTTATTTAATTGTTTATCTTGCGTACTAGAAAAACAGTAACGAAATTACATTTACGTACCGTGCGTACCATATTGCAACTACATAGTGATCTTATGCATAATACCAATATAGATCAAAATATACATTTTATCAATAGCATATGCTAATAGTTATCCAAAATACACATTCAAAATATATTAATGTTTATGCATTCACAAAATACTATCTATCATCCACAAAATAGTAACACCACTTCACTGTTCATTCGTTGCCTTCATCCAAATCCATGAAGAATGCCGGGATTACTTCCTCCGTACTGTGGGCATAAATCATCCTTACTATGTGGTCTCGGTACTGCTCACGGTCTTGCGGCGCTTCCAAACATCTATGCATTGGATTTTTTGAAATGAGTTGCTCGACATACTTGAGCGCATAGATGCCACAATCATATCCGTTATCTTGCTGGAATTTATTTCTTTTGTGGCCCTTCTTTGGAGGAAAGCATAATTGCCACTGACAGAATTGTGGGGTTTTTATGCGATGCTCATTGTAGTATCCAATGGCCTTCATGATTTGTGGCATTGTTCTTGTCATTGGGAGGAAAAGATCTCGTCAATTATCAAAATGGTGGTCTTCAAATGTATGTTCTTTCGAGTCATAGAGAGTGGTCTTCTGCTTTTCAGATCTATCAACAAGGTGCCCCAGTGATCCTTATAGAAGCACAATAGATTTACCTAAAACCAAAGTAAAACATGGTACGTTATTGTAAATGTGTACCACAAATCTAAGCAAACACGGTACGTAATTGTGAATGCGTACCGCGAAACCAGGTACACTTAATATGAAATTGTAATATCGTATCGTATTTACCATAGATGCATTTGGTAAAACTAGTACGATTTTAGCAATGCGTGTCGAGTGTACCACGATGTATTGTTATGTATTAATAAAATCTTACCTTATCGCATTCAACCTAATGCCTCATGTTCTCCCCCCAAGTTGGCTGAACTTTTTCAGCAAACAGAAACAACTTATTCATTTCTTCTTTGGAGAAGACCTCTTCAACATCCGGCTTAAATATCTTGTGATTGTACGGATCAAAAGGATTGACTCTCTTAGATTGGTTCACCGAGTCGAATACATTCTCCACCGTTTCCTAGAAATAAGTGTAAAATATATAAATATACATATGTTATATATATTACTGTAAACAAATAAATCAGTCTAAATGGTTGAATTTACTATAAAATAGCAAGACGTCACGGCAATCTTGGGGTCAACTTCTCCCAATCTAGCCATTGTAGGATTCGCCACGAGAACAACAAGGTAAGTCTCAATGTGTTCTATGTCCAACTGGCCTGTTGGATCCATGATAAAATCAAAAAAGCTCTTTTCCACACCACAAAAGGCTCTGACATTCCTCCTGTTTTGAATGAATATTAGATTAATTAAACTTGTTACACATTGATCAAATTGTACCAAGTTTACCAATTGCAAAATGGTACACCTGGTACTCATTGATCAAATCGTACCGAGTTTACCAATACTACACTGGTACACCTGGTACGCATTGACAAAATCGTACTGAGTTTACCAATACTATACCGGTACACCTGGTACGCATTGATCAAATCATACCGAGTTTACCAATTGTAAAATCGTACACTTGGTACGTGATTTAACAAATCGTACCGAGTTTACCAAAAATTACCTATTACACCTGGTACGCATTGACAAAATTGTACGTATTAAACATGTAAACTTTGATATTTGAAGATGAAAAATTTAACTTACGGTGCCATTTCCGAGCTCAACCAGTGCTCAAATGTGTGACGGCTTGGTCGCACGTCATCCGAGAGAAATGGATTGCGTAGAGATGGAGCTGGATATCTTCTTTGGATTGGCCTTAGATTCAAGATGCGTACCGAGATTTTAGGAGCTTGATTTTGGGGAGATTGAGCTTGTGGAGCTGCTGTTTGTGGTGCTGGTGGAGCATGTAGTGCTTGTAGAGCTTGTGGTGGAGCTGGACCTTGTGGCACAGGATCTTGTGGAGGTGGACCTTGTGGCGTTTGTGGAGGCGGACTTTGTGGAGCGTGAGGACCTTGTGGAGGCGTAAATTGATCAGCTTCCAGGAAGGTGTCCCACAATATGTTGATTTACGTGTCCGTAAATTGATCGCCTGCCTGTTCAGGGTGCTTGAGAAAAGAAAAATATTGGTACGTTTTCTCGAATTTCATACCAGACTTGTATTGCAAACTCGGTACACTCGGTACGTTTTGAACAAACGTTTGTTGGTACGCATGGTACGTATTTTTGAAAAATGTACCATGCATATGCATAGAAACATATATGATTTTACATATCGTACCATGCGTACCTAATTACAATACACATCAATTGATTAAAAATAATCCATCCAACGTATTACGAATTCGGTTACAACATCAAAGAAATAGGAACATAACTGTAAATTGTTCATAACATGAAAAATAAAAAATGAAATTGTTTATGTTATCCCATCATCAAATTGTTCAAATATTGCTATGCATCAACTCAAGATGCATCTTGTACCTTATCATCATTTGTCTGCTCCGTCATCCTCTCGCTGGCTTGCTCTGCGGTTGCTCCTCCCTCTTTCTTCGTGCTTCTCTTGTCGCTTTCCACAGTCTCTGCCTACGGTTCCTCTTTCTCTGTGCTTCTCCTGTCGCCATCCACGTCGACGGGGATGCTATCGGAGTTTGCTTCTGTTTCTGCTACTGTGGGTTCGATGTCATTGTGAGGAGAAGAGCCGGGAGATGTATAATAGACACTCGTGAAGGGTTGGACTATCCCTTCTTCTTAGAGCTGGTTAACAACATAGGTCCCAACATCCTTCACGAGTTGCTGCCTTTCATCCTTGATCCATGATATCAGCAGATTTGCTGCTGCCTCATCTATCTCTCTCACAAGAACCGTTCTCTCCGGCCCTTGCATTAAAATAGCAAGGATAGAGAAACCAGCATCGGCGGCAGGAGGAGCGGTGGAAGTGGATGCAGTGTTGGTATGCGGAGGCCGAGGAGTGTCTTCATCATCTTTGTTGGTAGTAGGCTCTTCATCATCGTCACCATCGTCGGCTAGTTCTCTTTTTCTTTTCTTTTTGGCGTCATTTGGATCATACTCAAATGCAAATTTACCGAATTCTGAGTCATTCTGTAGAGACATTAAGTATGGTGTTTCCTTTTCAGCATGAGAGGGCTTCAGCAGCTGTCGAAGATTCTGACAAGGATACAATATGGTTATATAAACTGCCGGTAAACTTGATACACTTGGTACGCAATGACAATTGCGTACTGAGTTTACCATTTTATTACGCACTCTCGGTACGAAATACCTATTGTGTACCGAGTGTACCTAATAAACTATTGGTTTAAATTGGTACATTTGGTACGCATTTATATTTATGTACCAAGTTTACCAATTTATCTATGCACACTTGGTACGCATTTGTCAGTGCGTACCAAATGTAGCAGTTTGACACTGGTAAACGTGGTACGTATTTGTAAATGTTTATCAAGTTTTACTAATAGCGTACTGTGATGTTTATAAAATGAGATTAGATCTAAGAAGAAATTTACCACTTTTATCTTTTCTTCTGGGGGATTTCCGTGTCTCTGATGTATCTGTACCTCAACATCCGAGGCAGTTTCTTCTCGGTCGACCTCAATGCAACCTTCTTTCTAATAGCCAGTACAACCTCGAATATCCAACTCTGTTTGATAAATAAACTTTGTTAGTATGTAATCATATGCAAGATTGAATAGGTTTACTTGGTAAACTTGGTACGATTCTGTCAATGAGTACCGAGTTTGCCAGCATCAAAATGTTAGGTTTGGTACGCAATTATAAAATCGTACCAAGTTTTCCAATAGCTTATACTTATATTTGAAAAACTTGGTACGATTTTTGTAAATGCGTACCAAGTTTCGCAGTATCAAATTGTTACGTTTGGTACACATTTATAAAATCGTACAAGTTTTCCAATTATCTTATACTTATATTTGGAAATCTTGGTACAATTTTGTAAATGCGTACCTAATATACCACTATCAAACTGTTACGTTTGATATGCGATTATAAAATCGTACCAAGTTTTCCAAGCCGTTCCAATTTTACCACTCTTGAACTTACCAATAAAGCGAAACTGCAGCCTCGAATGTGGTAAGCGATGTCGGATTTTTTTTTTATCTTCTGTATCGATTGTTTTAAAAGAATCGACAACCATCTGAAAGGAGAAACTGCCCCATGGAAAACTTTCCCAAGCTTGCTTATCTTCAACCAACACCCACACCCAATTCGAAATGTTTTTCCTTGCATTCTCATAGCCTAGGACGTATGACACTGGCAATAGAAGTTTGGCCAACTTCAAGTAGTCATCGTCGCTGACTTTGAGAACAGATTTGTTGTGCAAAAACTTTTGGTTCACAAATGGTGTCCACACCTCTGCAGGGGTCACCATTTTATTGCCGAAGAGTCGGGTGTAGAGCAAAGATCTCGGTATAGTGTGGTTGGCATATGGGTTAAATTCAGCAGGGCCAAATCTCAGCCCGCTCACCAACGCAAATTCTGATCTCGAGAAGCACAACAGCTTCTTGTCAACCATGAACCAAACAGTTGATTCATCATACTCAGGGAATGATTCCACCTGACAGAGCACCATCCAGTGTATAGCCTTCTCCGACCGGGTGTTGATGTCCTGCTTCCCCATGAAGTGCCCTAACAGGACTGCTTCAGCTTCTCCAATACAGACTTATCACATTCATTCAGGCATTCTCGGATAATCACTACTGCTTCAGCTTCTCCAATACAGACTTGTCACATTCATTCAGGCATTCTCGGATAATCACTACAACAAAACTTATAAACTACAACGTAGTAAAGACAACGGTTTTAGTGAAAACCCGTTGTCGTTGTAAAGAAAAGTGTTTTCATAGTAAAAACCGTTGTCTATGAGTATATTTTTGCGCTCATAGACAACAGGTTTTGTATACTGTTGTTGTATTTATGTTGTTGTAAGCTAGTCGTAGTAGACATGTTATTGTAGTTAAATATCACTATATGACAATAGTTTTGTCTGTTATTGTCATTTGTTTGTTGTGGTAAATGTATAATATGAATTATGATAACATTTTGTCTAACCATTGTTTTCTGTATGTTGTTATAGGTATATAGTATGAAATACAACAGCACATTGTGCAATTGTTGTCATCTCGTTGTTGTTGTATGTTGATAATGTTAGATAGGAGAACACACGTCAATAACTGTTGCCGTTAGACTGTTGTTATAGGTGTATAATATTTAATACCACAACGCGTTTGGTAACCATTGTCGTTTTTATATTGTTTTAGGTATTTTATATTAAATACGACGACACTTTATAGAACTGTTGTCGTTTGTTTGTTGTTGTAGGTGTATTATATTAAATGCAACAACATTTTTGTTACCGTTATCGTTTTTGTGTTGTTGTAAATAGAAAAAACTACATACAACAACATTTCATGTGATCGTTGTCATTGTATTGTTATTGTAAATCTAACACTCTTTATTTTCATAGTTAGGTTAATTAATATAATTATTCTAATTGATAATTAATAAAATCCTAATTTAAAGTTAATAAAGCTTAATTGAAAAGAATAGAAGAAATAATTCTAATTAAAAATTAATAAACTACTATAATTTAAATTTACATTTACATTTATTAAAGTAAAAACAAAATATAAGTAAAAAAAAAGAATAAAAACCGCATAAGGTTGGTTCCCCAAAAACAAAAAAGATGTCAAAGAAAAAAGGAATAAAAGTTTAATAATTAACGCTTCTAAAGGAACAAAAGTAGTATCACTCTCCTCTCAAATTCCCCAGCGCTGTCACCGCCTCCCTCTTGCGCAAGCCTCCTGTCGATGACTCTAGTCATGCCCGCCGCAGCGCCACCTTCGTCCCCACTCTTCCAGGTTCGTATTTCTTCCTTTATATTCTTTAGATTGATTTAGGAAAGAATACAGAGAAAATCGAATTGGGGCAAAATCAATTGAGTATGATGATTCGTTGATTATAGCTGATTCATATACATTCCTTGTTCTTGATTTCTGATTTGTTGTTTGGATTCTATTTTCATTTTTCATAGAACTTAATTTCTTTTCCAATTTTAGTTTAGGTTATCTTAGTTACGAACATATTGCAAAGTGCTCTTAAATGGTGCTCAATCGATTGCCTTATTAATTCATCGAAATTGGAATTTTTGTTTGAGAGAGAGAAAAATAGAGAGCCAGAGAGAAGGTCCTCTTGATTGCCACCAAACCTGTATCATGAATTTTTGTATCCCTTCTAATTATACTGTCTTGGAGTATTTTATGATTTACAATGCTAACACCAAGATATTCTAATGTCATTTAGTCTATAATAAGTTTTTTTTTTTGTGTTATTCTCAAGGATTAGATAATCTGCATGGTGGAACTAAATCAATATGTCTTGTTTCTTTTCGCTATAGGTGTTAATTAATTTTCATGTTGCCCATTCGTCCCTTCTAAATACTTATCTCTTTATTTATTAAGATAATAGGTTCTCGTTTATGCTTATGTATCCCGTTTCTGGAATATCAATGTAGGTTATATGTTTATACTACTTGTTGTTATATATGTTTGCGTGTGTATTATTGGTGTTGTATTTATATATGTATTCATCTTCTTGTTTCATTGTGTTGCTAAGAGAAGAGAAGAGATTCTTGTATTAATGTATCAGATGTTTGTGATTATCTATATCATGGTTAGAAAAAGAGATAAGAATTGTTATCACATGTGCTTTGCTTCTCCTGTATCAATGCCTTTCCAATAACTAAGCTACTTAACATGCGGAAAAGTGATCATGAATGTGGTATATAGCTATAAATAAAATTAACTAGATCTGATTCTTGATACCAGTGAATATACAAGTGATTTTGGAAGCAAAAATAGAGGCCAGACATAACAAACAGAGCATTTGATATGTTCACTAAATTACTCATGTTTTATTTTACTGCATTTTAATTGATTGATAGTGTTATTATATTGGATTTTGTCATGTACATGAACCAATGTTTGAGTTTTACTGAGCTCGACAGATAAAAAAAGGTCTTGAAGTGAGCAATTTATATCAATTTAATAGGTAAAATGACTGCATGTTTAAATCATTCCTTTTTACTTTTAGTCTGACTTTAGGAGCCATTGATACTAATTTTCATTTCACTCTTAAATTTTGATAAATTCTGCACCTTGTCATACATGTTTGATGACCCAAAATAGCAATATGTTACTATGTGGTTTGACTGACAATTTGTATAATCTATTGTAATTTGTTGATATTTTCTATTTTTAAGTTCAAGTATGTATCGTTTACTGTATCAATGAATAGTTTTTCTACCTATGATAGTAATGTTTATTTCTACATGACAAATAACAGAAAAAATTCATTGGTGAAGCGGAAATTAGAGTCCTCTGTTAGACTAGCTCTTTTGGGGGCGCTTGATTTCTCGATGATAACATAGACTTTGTAATATTGTAGTACTAATATTTAATATTTATGTATCTTTAGTATCAAACTTGAAGTGTTGTAATGAATAGGGTACTTTGTAATGTGAATTATGTATATTAGTAATTCAATTTCAATTGTTCATATTTTTATTGTGGCATTATTATTAATAAATGTTGTTTTATATACATATATCGAAAAAATAACACTATTAAATTGTTGTTAAATATAAATCTACGATAACAGCGGCGTTTGTTCGCACAGCGACAGAGGCAGAGGCGGAGGTTGTTCGGTGCGGTTACTTATGGTCCTCGTCGCGCTGGTTTTCAGCTTCATTGCGGTTTTTTTTGGCTTTATCGCGCCGATTTTCACCGGGTTTGGTGCTTCGCTCGTCGTCGCTGTCGGATTTGTTTTTGTTTCGTTCGTCGTCACAGCGGTTGTTTTGTCCACCTCTGGTTCAGCAGTTTTTGCCTTCTTCGAGCGCGGCGCCATTGATGTACTAGTGGTTGACAGCGGAGAGGTAGACGGCGGAGAGAGGCGAAGAGGCAGAAGGAAGAGAGGAAGAGGAATCGTCGCTGAGAAAAAAATGGGAGAGAAAGAAGAGCGGGAAGAGAGAATGAGAGGGAAGAGAGAGAATACAGCAATAAATGTGTTTTGAATAAAAACCGTACAAACCTATCTATTCTATAAGGGTATTTCTATCAAAGAGGGTACAATATTACCCAATTTTTGTCAAAAGCATGTACCATAATGTTATATTAGCATTTGTCTCCTAATAATAATAATAATAATAATAATAATAATAATAATAATAATAATAATAATAATAATAATAATAATAATAATAATAATGCGTACAACATTGAAAATACACAGATATTTTAGGAGTTTTGTTACAAATAAAAGAAAATCAAGTGTTTATTAATGCAACTACGAGAGCATTGAAGACTATGAGAGACATAACTCTTGTGGACCAAAGGTAAGTAATTCACAAAATTTGATTCGCCTATTATATCCCTATTATATATCACTTTTAAGAAAATTCAAAAATTTCTATATTATATTTCGATTCATATGTTTACAGGATCTCAATATATGGAAATCACTATCTGGGAAAATATGGCAAAAAATGATGAAAATCAACTTCAACAAATTATTGGATAAACGCCAACAATTGCAATCACAAATGCCACTCGGAAGGAAAAAAGTCTAGTAAAAGTATTTTAAACTATGCATTATATTCACATAGTCAAACATAACAATGTACATTTCTAACTAACTACATACTTCTTAGGTCATATGAAATTACAAAAAAACCAATAAATATAGTATTACTATTAGAAAGTAAGAAAGAGAAGAGGGTTATATGACATAAACAAAAAAAATATTACCGAAGAGCGAAAACTGGTTATGGTTTTCGAGGTCTTAAGGTGATTATTGCTATTGTTCTCTGTTTGAAAATATGGGCTTGTATTCATGCACGAACATTGGCTAGCCTGCTTTGAGTGGGGGATATAGTCGAGATATGAGAGAAGAGGGAAATCCTGAGGATTGTAGAGAGAGTTACCAACAACACATTGTTTGTCTCTCCGGTATGAAACAACTCATGACACAATCGGGACTAACCAACTTTTTTAGATACATAGCCTTTATTCGGCTTCTAAAATGCATTGAGAAGCCTCTGGCATGTCATGTTATTGTAACAAACACGTCAGAAGTATCTGAGGTAAAACTTTTCTTTGATCTAGTGCTTATTTATAGTATTTTTCATTATCAGGAAGGTAATATTATTTTTCACTATTCAGTTTGCAGATCGGAGAGCTTTGTTGGATGCATACTTTGAAGATTGGATTGATCTTAAGAAGTCAATTGCCAAAGATTGTCAGTTGCTCGAGAAGTACCCTTTCATGAAGGAGTGTCGCACCACCCTATTGTGTGGTTTTCCGAATAATGGGAAAACTGCCTTTGTGAAAGCCTGCATGACAAAATGGCTGTCAGATTATATGTTGTCGACTCCAAGAATGACCTCTTATGTTATGAATCCTACTTGGAAGGGTCCTTTTGGATGCAGGATGGTAGACTAATACCCCTGTTAATATATATTTTTTATATCATTATATTTATATATATATATATATATATTATAATTATATATAATTTGTGCAATAAATATAGGGTGCTGGCCAAAAATTTTAATAATAAAAATATAAAGCCTTATATTTATCTAAACACACTCAATAAACCAAAGAAAAAATAGATTTAGTTTATGCTCGAAATTTAATCAACTAAATACATCACTTACAAATTTATTGAATAGTAACATAAATAAATACTCCACCCGTCCAATTTATGTCTACCCATTTGGAGTCTGGCACGGAACTTAAGAAATGATAAAGTGGTAGTTGGTGGAATAAAGGTATAATTGAGAGTTAGTGTTAATCAATGCTTTTAGTTTGTTAATTTTTTATTAAGAAAAGCTGCAAGGCTTTTAGTTGTGTAGTCATTGATCCTCTTAATTCATTGTATTAAATCTACTTAGTCGAATATTTTTTTTTTCACAGTTTGTATTCACTATATTTTGTTCATCCATATTGAAGTTTTTTTTTTTTGCACAACCTTGAAGATGTCTTAATCTTATCGAACCTTGAATGTAAAAAAACAATCATGAGCATCAGTTTTCGAAAAAAAAGAAGGCAAACAGATTACAGATTTTGGAGGCAAAAAAGCAGAAAAAGAGGCAAATCAGATTTTCATTGAATAAATAAAGAGTATACGTACATTGATGTGATCCAAAAATGTGGAGGAAATTTTGAACCTTACCCCCCTACATCCTCAATAAATATAGTTATTCGATGCAACCAAAATTCATTACAGCAAAAACAAAAAACTACAACTACAAGGCAGAAATGGTACAGCCAAAAACAGGAAGAAGGGATCTAACAGATCAATGGCAAAATAGCATAGCTCAGTGGCTTCTTCAACGCAGCAAAAATGGAAAACTTCAGTATGGAGCAAAAAAGGCTGCTGCAGAGGAGTTTCACCTTTCATTGAAGACCATTTGGACTATTTGGAGTAGGGTA